>VWYI01047122.1:0-12691 GCA_013399455.1 Anthoscopus minutus
GGATTACTTCGAGGGGCAAAGGAGGATTATTTCATTTGTGTAATACTGAAAACATTTAATAAGAGTAGTGATTTACCTGAGCACAGCATCAATTTCTTTTTAAGTATCTATGTATGTGCTGTCTGAGATAAAATTGCAGTATAATAAAATATACAAGTGCAGTAACGTTCAATCAAATATGATGAACAGGTTTATGGAGGTAATAATTTATTAAATTCCTTCCCCTCTTTTTTTTCAGGAAGTTAAGCAAACTCATCACAAAGATATAAATTCCTCCTTCTCAAGTAGCATTTCTGTTCACTAAATTAAGTAGCTAAACAATCTTTGATAGTCCTGACAAACGACTGATCATGTCAATATAATTGAAAAATTTAGCTATGCTTTCCTTCTCTGAATGATTTTGTACTGTAAAATGTTCTGAATTTGCCATAGTGACATGAAGCATTCCCAAACAACATTTGGCTAATCTGTAAAACAGAAATTCATAACAGGGACAGTTTCTATAGGACCAGATTGGATTATTTTGTATTGCTTTAATATAATACAAAGGTTACAAGGAATAGATAAAAGAGTTACAAGGTAACAGCTCATGATAATTTTAAAAAGGGTCTCTAAAATACAATGCTTGAATTGACTGTACAGATTTTTCTAAATCCCGGATGCTGACCAATATACATGATACAATCCACCTTTATGGGAAACCAAAAGTTTTAAATTACTCCAAAGAGCTTAAAAGGCATTATCAAAGAGATGTGGAAAATTTATGTGGCAACAGGTACTGCATGAAGGTCATAACTGAGCAGAAGAATTAGTTTATACTGGTCTAGAAATCTCTAGAGGACTATGTCACAGAGCTCTGTTACTTGTCTTTGTCATCTATCATATTTTGACAAGAAAATGTGCTCTGTATTTAATTTACTTCTATCCAGCCCACTTCTAGAGTCTGTGGAGAAAAAGTTTGACTCTTTAGATAAAGTTGGACCAAGTAGATGAAGCAGACATAAAATGCTTCTCAGTTGTAAAAATAACATATTTCTTGATATTAAGTAGGAAAAACCAGGAGTTAGTCTCCAGGCCCATTCAGGTCAGCAACAGGCTCCTTCTCATCTCTGTTTTGTTGTCTCTGTATAGCAAGCTACTTTGATCGATGGCACAGAAGTAATGTCAGGTATTACACACATGGTGCCCCTGCTGCTTGACTTTAAAGGACTAGCACACCACCTTGCTGAATTGGATGCCCTGGAAAATAGGTGTTTGTATTAGCACAGAGAAGGAATCATATATCATCATATATCATCTCTGCTCTGTTCTGTCAGCAGAGATAATTTCTTTCTCTAAGACCTCAATGACATCATGTGTCAACATTGATTAATTAAACAAATGGAGACGAAAAATCTGCTCTGGAGAATATTTCTATGCTTGATTTTTTGCTTTCTATAGAAGTACCCTTTAAAATGTATAAATCCTAGAACCCATAGATTTCCTCTTTTTGAACATGACTTGCTAGGTGGAAAGAAGGACAGATTGCAAATCACAGATAAGCATTGCCATGCTGTTGGAGTAATGTTAAAATTGGACAAATTATCTCATTATATATACAAAATCTCTTTAAAATGTCCTCATGCCTCTAGGAAAAAAAAAAGAGAAAGTTGTGGCAAGTAATTGCAAAGCTAAAACAGTATATTTGCAACCTACATAGCTCTGCACATAGAGTGATTATATAGTATAGCAATAGAGAAAGTCACACAGTTGAAACAGCAGGAATTGAGTGCAAGCTGCCCACATCAGAGAAACTTGAGTAAAATGACTGACATTCAATTATATTTATAGAACAGTGATATCCATTTTATATCTTACACATCCACTATAGCAAGTCTGTCTGAGAAGGCAATGAATAAAGATATGGAGAATAAAATAGCCTATTCATGTAGTGCTGGTTACCTCTGGTAGAGATGAGCTCTGAACTATTTTGATTTGGCACAGTGGAGGACCTTAAATCATCTATTATTCTCTGAGTACGGTTCTGTTTACTGTTCCACTGAGGTCCTTTGTGTACTGTTTCCCTGAACTCCATAGGACATGCCAGAAAAACTTCAATCAAGTTTTGAAATCAGTTTCAAAGTATCATATTTGGATAACTAAGACACCTTATCTAAGGTATCACTGCTGTACTAAGGATTCTTGAGACAATGATCAGACAAGGAACCAGGAATTTCTGCTAAGCAAACACCCAGAAGACCACTCACTAATTTTTATCACAGAAAGTGAAGAACTACTAACAGAAGCAGCAGAACTGCTCATGTCAGCAGTAGTAAAAGAATGTAATACTGGAAGAAGAAAAGGACCGATCTCAATTGTCTCTTAAAACTTAGATATATTAACTTTTATTATTAGCAGATGAAGAAGTAAGCAACCCCAGAATATGCTTACTGAAAATATTAATTAAGACCCTAATATGCTTTAATATGGAAAACCTATACTTTTAAGGAACATTACCATAATGTTTTTTATGTTGAAGTCAGTCAGATAACAATTTCATATGCAGAAATTCCTAATTGATTTGACCATAAAATAAGCATTTTCTTCAATAAACAATGACAAAGTGATAAGAATCTGTATTTACATATGCATACATACATACATGCTTTCACAAATATAAGGAAACAGCAAAAAAAGGAATGAAGAAAAAAGACTTGATAATTCTATCTCAATATGCATGTAGATAACCATCAGACTAATAATATAAAAATAAGAACTAAAAGAAAAACACAAAATTCTACAGAAAAAGGGCTAACCTGAATCTGTACACACCTCCTGCAAACAGCATGGAGCTCACTCCAGTGAACCTGGATTGCAGGTTCACTGCACAGTGAAGAAATAATATGCTGATACACCAAGGCTTCTCCATGTTGGCCTGATTGAAGGGAAGAGGAAACTAGATAACATCATGTCTTGCCAGCTTTATCTGCAGAGATAAGCCCAGCTGCCTCTGCATAGATAAGCAGTTTCAGTGATGTATGACACAAGCAGATAAACCAGTTTCCTTTGATAGTTCTGCTTTCCTGTTGGTTCCCATTGAATGAAGAACACAGACTATAATTAGTGTACCAACTATGAATTTTGTTGAAAATGAAATAGTTTTCAATACCACTAGTACGAGATGCACACAAAGGAAAAAAAATTGGTTTGGTCTGAAATTATCTACCTATGTTAAAATATAGAGTTCGCTGCTCATTGTAGCCTTGAAGACCTGGACAAAAGTGTTGATCTTTGTAAGTGTGGTGATTTATCCCAGCTGGCAACTAAGCACTCACTCTCCCCCAGTGGGATGTGGGAGAGAATTGAAAGGGTAAATGTAAGAGAATTCATGAGACTAGAACAGTTTAATAATTTAAATGAAAGTAACAGTAATAGTAAAAGTAATAGTACAAATAATACTAATAATACTAACAATAATAATAGTAATAATAATGGTGATAATAATGATGATAGTGATGATGATGATGGTTATGATAATGATAATAATAATAATAATAATATGCTAACCACCAACCACTAGATGCCCAGACACTTCCTGGCCAGATTTTCCCCTAATTTACATGCTCAACTGGATGCCATATGTTGTGGAATATCCCTGTGGCCAGCTGGGGTCAGCTGTCCTGATGTGTTCCCTCCCATCTTGTGCCCCAATGTCACCTTTCTGGCAGGGCAGCATGAGAAACAGACACATCCTTGACTTAGTGTACGGACTGCTCAGCAGTAGCTGAGCCATCAGTGAGTTACCAATGTTATTCTCATTCTAAACCCAAAATATGGCACTGTACTTGCTAATAGAAGGAAAGCTAGCTCAATCTCAGATTAAACCAGGAAAGTAGGGGACCACTGTATTATGCCATTGTAAAATTTCTGCACTGGACATAATGTAGTTTTGAATTTCACTTTGAAGGCAATACTGTGGATAACCTTCTCAGACGTGTAAGATGTGTATCCACATCCATATGTATTTGTTGATCTTGTATTATAATATGAAAGCACATTTCTCTAGGAGGTAGCATTCCTTCTTCAAATACTGTATATCAGAAAAAAACCCATGAGCTTTGCTGCCAAACCTAAACCTCCTAGGTGACCATGGACTTTGTGTAAAAGCTGAAACAAAAGTATTTTCATTCCTTTCTGATCAATTCCTCAAGTGGAGCTGTTCTTCAAAGTATGCTGCTAGGGAGGGAAGAAGACTTTGTCTCTATGTCAAAAAATTTTATCATATAGGATTTGTGTAAAGGCATATGACAAAAGACACAAATCATTTTTTAAAAGATTTATCACTTGTGTGAATATGATTCTCAGTCCTTAATTATGACCTGATAGAGACAGAAGACACAAAATCCTAACTGAGGCTCAAGAAAAAATGTAGTATTAATGTATTAGGCGTTTTTGTCAATTTCTGCGGTCTTTGCAAATTACTGCAAAAAATCTTAAAGAAACATCATGCAGCTAGTAAGCCTGTCTCCAAACTAAAACTACAGCAAAGGTGCAAACATTAGTTATTCTTCTGAGTGCTGGCACAGACTTCAATAAGCAATGATAAAGGATAGTCCATCACTAATTTTGTTTCTGGAGAAAAACCTAAAATGTTCATAGCAAGCAAATTTGAGGCAAATGAAAGCAAAACAAATCCCAAAGCAGGTTTTGCAAAAATTATATTAGCGAAAAACATCTGAGTAATAAAATGCAGTACGTAGGTGTTCCTCTAATTAATTTAGCATGCTAATAGAATGGAAATTTTAAGAAATTCAGTGGTGAACAGTTGGTCCCATGCAGAACTGTTCAAGGGCTTGACCTTCTATGATCTAATTTGAGCCAGGAGGATATCACTGATGATAATCATTATGTTTGCCACTTGCTGTATACAGCATCTTTCATAAAAGGATGTCAAAAATTCACAAGCATCAGTTAATTGCTATTCTTACCAGTTCTATAACAGAGTATTGTTAGTGTTATATTCTTATATAATTCAGTATTTTATACACATTGTAGATTATGTCTAAGTACTCTAGGTTATTAATTTCATGCCAGCTCAGTTAGGAAAACACTACAGAATGTATCTAATATTTTTATATTATCAGAAACACTAGTCAACAGACTTTGAAAGCTACTCTCAAGATACCCAAATGTAGGTTTCAAGAGCTGCATTTGCCCTCTGTTATTGTAATGTTCAGAATTAGTGAATGATTTCATATGGAGAGCAAAAATATTTATAATTTGTATTTAAGCTAACACTAAATATAGTTTTCATTGATTCTCATGTTTACTGAGCAATAACCAATTTTGCCTCAGGTTTACAAAATAATTAAGTGATTTCCATTTTTTTCTTTTTGCAAATCCCTCCTATTTTTTCTGGAAGATTTCTTTTGTGCCTTTCCAAAATTAGTGCAGGAATCAGATTTCTACTAGCCTGGATTCCAGACAGACATTATAATCAGAAATATTATAGTGAAAGATCTGGAAGAAGATGATATTTCAGGAAGATTATATCTTTGTGAAATGGATATCATCCTGATTCAACACACCAGAACAAATCTGAATCTCTTCATTAACTAGAGTGGATGATTCTGCTGGAGCCACATGTGCACACAAAGTAGTTATAAATCCCCATATCCAATTGTCTCCTCTTCACCTCCACAGCTACATTTTTGGTATCCAGAAATGAGTGCTCTCCTTTTTGTTTACCCTATCACTACCTTCAACACTCTGCTGAGTACCAGTGACTGTTCTTCACAAGAAACAAGTCCATTCTAAACTCACCTGACCAGTTTGCATGTATGAAAGCTTGTGCTGTTCATCCCTCTTTTAAAACAAGTCTGTGCAGAAGCAAACAGGCTCAGGACCATAGTCACACTTCTTAACTCCACTTCTGAACAAACCACACGGTTTGGGAGGGAGGCGTCTTGACTGTGATCTTGCTGTTTCATACAAACAATGCCCCCTCTGTGGCACGTTCATATGTTTTGGTTGAATACCATTACTTGATGCCTTTGCAGGACCTCAAGTTTTGTGATGTGTGAGCAATTCTGTGATTCTGTCATGAAATTCTGTCCGCACCATTGAAAATGTTAATGTAGAGACACTACTGAAAATTAGCCTTGCATTAATATTGTCTAAAACACAGGGAGACTAGTGCTAAGGCTCATCTGATTTTGGGAAACAGAACACCAGATTATTTCATTAAAAAAAAATCTAAACATGCTACTATTACTTTTAAAAAATGCAGGGCCCTGTCATTTCAATCAAAATGCATTTCAAATGGAAATAAAATTAGTTTATGCTAAGAAGAAAAATTTAACCTACAGAAAATAATTATGTTCTTTTGGAACCTCAGTCTGCTTACATAGGACTAATAGTGGTAATTAAGGAGAGAATGAAAAAAACACAATAAATGTATGAAATTGCTTATCAGTCAAACTTTTGAGTACATAGATCTCCAAACCCGTAACTTTTTAACATCTCTTCATACCAATGAGAAACATACTTGAATGTATTTTGTGGGTGATTTGGAAAAATAGTTTGCAGCATCTTCTGCATGGTCTCATTTCTTTGAGTACCTTCTCACTTGCCTTCTTGCATTGTCATAGATAATATAACAATTAAAGATACAGCTTTTTCCCTATGGATTGCTAAGAGAAGATTTAAAAACAGCCAGCTGTGAAAACAGAAAAGTCTGTATCAGATATTTATGATTTTGAGCTGAAAAAGCAGTTCTGCACCACTACTGAAGTATTTTTAGTGATTAGGCCAGCAAATATTGTGGCTATGTCCTCAGCATATCCTTATTATCCCTCAAAGTATTTTACATTCAACAAGTATAAAATATAGCTCCAGAACAGCAGAGGTGAGCTCCTTCAAAATATGCTTTTTTCAACTTCAGTGGAGACCACCCAAATACCCACCATCTCAAAAGGGTAATGCTTTCTTTGACATCTAAGACCCACAAAATATTTATCCCATGATAGAAAATTCTCTTCTGTAATAGGACTGGCACCGGAGTTTCAGCAAATATAGGCATAAATGTCTTCTTTACTTGGAGATCTTTACTTGGATCTTCCTTGGAGACAGGATGAAAAGTGACACTCAGTGCAGGACATCTCTCAAACATTTTTGGTGTTGGCTTGAACTTTCATCACCATGTAGTCCATGTAGACTCACACTTCAAAAAGATCTGTAGCACTTGTGGAAAGGTGAACCACCCTGAGAATTTGTTTCTTGCTTCTGTGAAAATACATTCAAGATGAAGGCTTGCTGTTAAACAAATTATTTGAACCTGACTTTGTTTAAAGGATTCATAGAAATCTTACCCATCAGGACAATCCCCATCACAAAAAGTCATGGGCAGCATTTGTTTCATTTCATTAAAAGGATAAATTTAGCCTCTGTTAACTATTTTTTCCTAGTAAGAACAGAAATAAACCACTTTGTCTAAACTCATGCACAGAAGAGTGCTAAAAATTTTAAAGTCCATAATTACCTCACATTTAATTAATGAAGAGCATGCCAGCCTTCTATATAATTTAGTATTTATGTCAGTAAATATATCGTCATTGCAGTAAAATTTACTGCTTCTTATTTGATTCCTCTAAAATACTTGCTTTCAATACAGAAACCACTGGAAATCTAGAGACTTGGAAAGCATTTGTGTAGCACAGAACTGAGACCTTCTAATGGCTTTCCCTCCATATGGCATCCTACATTCACTAAAACATTATTGTGGCTAAGGAAGAAAAATCCATTTGAGGTTTACAGAGGACCACGAAGATTCTCAGTTTTCTGATGCAGAATATCATTGTTCTTTAATGTTTTAGGATGCAATATTGCACTGATGATTCGGGAATAAGAGAAAAAGTGTTTCATGGATTTTGCTGCAGATATTCATACCATCACCTTTTCAATTCATTATTGACACTTAGACATGGATTAACCACTGAACAGCTGAGAAAACATGGCATATCTCACTGCTACCTCTGAAATTAATTTAAATTAACACTGCACTCGCAATTACAGCATGGTACCTCTTTTAGGGATTTTTTTTCCTAAAGGGGCTTTTAAAACTTCCAGTTAGATATAAGAACACCTCAGTTTGCTGCTTCAATTAACTGAAAACAAGGTTGCTTACAGAAAAACAAAATGTGCCTGGTTCAACAGGCCTATCCACAATGATGTAACTTTCATACAGGTATATCACAATTAAATCTCTAATAACAAAATGTAATTGCTTTTTTGTGTGTGTGATAATATTTATATCATTTAAGCTGATACAGTTGCAGATTTCCTCACAATAGTTCAAATACAATTAAGAGTAACTCCATATATTTCAATACAATGAGATAAAGTAATTGGTATAAAACCAAAGGTTTAAAC
This sequence comes from Anthoscopus minutus, assembly GCA_013399455.1. Taxonomy (NCBI): domain Eukaryota; kingdom Metazoa; phylum Chordata; class Aves; order Passeriformes; family Paridae; genus Anthoscopus; species Anthoscopus minutus. Next base: position 8,410 of record VWYI01047122.1, read on the forward strand.
TCAGATCTGAAGAAGCTTGGCATGTATTTTGCAATTCCATGTTCTTCTAAAAATGTTAATATTGACAGTTTGACATATTTAACCCAGGTAAAGACTGAAAAAGGAAAAAAAGATTCACTGAATTTTGTTAGTCAAAGAAGTTGTGTGGGTTGTAATAGTGAAGAACTTACACAGTACATGACAAGAAAAAATTCAGCTATTTAGAAACTCTTGGAGAAGGAAAAAACCCTCTAAATTATTCATACTATTCTGTAAGTGAAAGGTAGCACTGTTTTGCTTTTATAGAGACACTCATTTCTTCCCTAAGTTGCTCATTTCCTGTGAAAATCATGTACTAATTTTTCAGTGCTTAGGCCTTTGTACTATGTCCATGTTGAGTACTGTAGATTTGGCAATATTAGTGTTAATAAAAGATAATATTAAAAAAACCTACACATTTTTTCAGATATTTCTCTAGCCCAACTTCCTTAAATCCTTTTTTGTTTGTTTGTTTGTATATGGAATCCCTTGTGATTCTATTAATCAATTTCAAATGCAGTTTCATTAAGTAAAGTGATCAAAGTGCAAGCACAACTGGCCATTCTCATCATTATGTTATGTATATCACATGTTGATTACACAATTGGCTTTTCATCTGAGAAAGTCTTACAAATAAGAGCTGTCTGTTTTCATAATTTTTATGTAGCATTTGGTAGATCTCCTACAGTGTCATGAGTACACTGGGTATCTCAAATATTCATTTATCCTCTACAGTTTTACAATGGAAGCTAAAATTTTCCTTATTCTTTGGTCATTGGATTATCTCCTTGAGCTGTCTTTGCTTAATTCTTGCTCTGGTATTGAACACATAGTCAGAAAACTCATGGTGAAAAAAAAACAAAACAAAAGAAAGAAAACAAAAAAGAGGAACAAATATTTTAGATTTTTTGTGTCTCACAGAATGAATTACTCCGCCTGAATTGAGAGAGTGTTCTGAGCAATCAGTGCTAAAATCTCAATACTATTACTTTTCCAACATCACACGATTGTAATGTCATGTAATATAGGTATCACTAAGAATACCACAGAAGTGGTAGTTGGGACATACAAAATCCATTAATACATACTGGAAACCTGATATTTGTTTGCACACAGTATGTCTTTCCTGTGGGTCTTAGTATCTAGAGACAAATAAACTAATATATCATCCTTTTAGTAGGAATTTCAGGAATGCAGACACTTGGTGTTTGTTATATGTTATAGAGCCAAAATTTCCTTTTCTTAGGCACTTGTACTTATGTACATTGTAGTGCAGTACAGTGTAGTGCAGTAAAACAGGTAACAATAGAGGTGCTCTATGCTGCAAGACTTATAAAAGCACTGTTTTGGGGAAGATTTCCAAGTTACTTTGATAATCCTGCCCTTTGCTTTTGAGTTTTAGCTCTTATTTGGAGAAGGACTAGAGAGATGCAAGGAGTAAGTACTCACATTCAAATACACAGCAACAGGGCCAGACATAAACTGGAAAAGATCATCCTGATATCTCAGTCAAGTGACCTATGGGGAGAGAAAGAAAAAAAATAGGGGGGAAAAGAAAAAGTAAGAACTTATGCCACTGGAATGAAGGCCAAATCAGCACATGGAAGTAACCTTTTCAATTCCCCTGCTAAGTAACTATTATTCTATGAAATTTGTGGTGTGTCATTATGACAATTCTGTTCATGATTAGATGTATAAAGAACCTACATTCCCAGGAAATCACTCTGAATATGATAAAGAAAGCAGTTGCTGATGTTCTAGAGTGAAAAGTGATGGCTATCATCCAGACTCTGGATTTATTGTATGCAGAGTACAAAGGAGAAGGAACAAACCAGGAACTTTAGTATTTTAGTAGGCACACTCCATCTGAAGGTGACAAATCCCACTATGCAGTCTTTCCTCTCTTGTGCCTCTCGTCACATCAGTTGAAGAGCAGGAATAACACTGCCTGGCCTCCCTGGCACTTCATGGAGGCAGACACATTGAGACTTGTTCCTTGAGGGATTCTTCCAGGCCAGGACAAAACAGGTCCATGTAACAGCACCTTGCTGGCAGCTTCTGGAAGAGCTTCAGCAAAGAGGTTGAAACGATGAGATGAAGTTAGTGAATTACCTGTCATGCCCAAAAGTTCTTCCACACAAACAAATATGGAAAATAATTGATAGGGACCATATTAGTGCCTATCCTGAGGGAAGAGATTACATTTAAAATTATTAGTTTATTATTATCACACTTTTAGTGTACCAGGCTTTACAGAAACAAATTTATCATTGAAATAAGAAAAAAAAAACCCCAAAATTACAAAAGATGCTTTCCTAAAGGAGTTCTGAGGATGAAATAAGATAGATATTTATATGCATTTAAAAAATAATTCTAGGACTGAACCTCAGCAGTGTTGAGTCAGAGATACATAAAGATCAACTGATACATTTTACAGATTCATTGCTGTTATTTAAATAAAAAATGTGTATTTATGTTGTTCTAGTTTAAAGCATCAACAAGTCAAGTCCATTTAACATAGATTATTATACAGATTTCACATTTTAAAACAGAAAATACTTAGGGGGAATTTTCTAGAAAATAAGTAATATCCAAGCTTTTCACTATTGTCTCTAGCACTCCATTCTAAGAGCAAATATTTTACAATATAATACAGTTTGGAGCACTGCTTCACACTAAAAAAAGATTTTGAAACACAAGAAGAGGACTTCCAAACAAATCAAGCATTCCTCTGCTATCATTTCACATGAGTGCCTACTCTAGAGAAGGATTTTAGCCTTCTACACCTATGGCTCTTTTTCACCAATCTTCAGTAAATCCTATTTCTACATCACCCACCCTTAAGAGATCACAGCTATAGGAGAACTCAATAGCCTGTCTTTGAGGGGAAAAAGTCCCATATATTAAAAACAGAGTTAAGTTTAATAAAATAAAGTCCTCTAAGAGAAACTGTGCATTTGTTTGGGCCAAATATTTTAGTTAGTGACAAATTCACCTTTAGATATGTCTGTCATGTATACTCCTGAATTTATTTGTTCTGCAAAGACTTTTTTGCTCCTTAGACCAATTGTCGGTGCTCTTCTGTGAAAGAAGATCTTTTGTGGGAAACATGAAAGATCACTTGAAGGTCAATAATGTTGAAAATCCAGTATTCCATGGTTAAGTCTTTGAGCAGATAATGCACTAAAAAGCATCCATACAGCACTTTTATATGGTGAAAGAAAACCTTCATAAGTTCTCAACCATACTCAGCTCTTCAGAGTACTACAGAGAACTAAAGCAGCTGCCCAGGAAACAGCCTTTGAAACACTGAAACATTGAAACACAGCAAAGTATTAATGACTAGTTATGTCAGAAAATACGTTCCTTTGTAAATGTGACAAGAATGCAGGTGCAGAAAAAAAAAGGATAATTTAAGTAGGGAACTAAAGTTTGAAATGTGCCGGAATTTGTTGCTTGACAAAAATGCTACTCTTTCTCTATGGTATTTTTTTTAAATGCACAGGACTCTGAAAAACATATCTGCCATACAGTTTGGCTGGTAGAAACCTACATTTGGAGCTGCTAGAACTGACCAGTCAAAGTATAGACGCTGTTCTCATTTCAGTACTTTCATTTTCCTGGTTCAGCTAAGATTTGTAGATACAGAAACAGAAGATACACATCTTTTCCTTTCTCATGGCACTCCCTCCTTCAGCAGCATCTTATATGGATGCTCTTTAGTGCAACAGACACTTGATTTATTACAGCAGTGAATTGCTTGGGATTTACGTGCTCAGTTGTCATTGCGTTTGCATTGTGCAGCCATGACAAAATCCTGTGGTGACAGTTCCTTGATTGCTCAAAGCAAGGAGATTACTTCCTTGGGATTAGTCGGCACTGGATTTTACCTGAGCTACTCATAAGCAATTAACACTGTCTGGATACTGAAAAGCACTTTTATGGGGAAAGATGGATTTATGAAGACAAAAGGATTCTCCACACAGCTGCTCCTGGTGGGCAAAAGTGACCCAGGTTTAACAGCTCATTTAAATAGTGGGTCTTTTTCAAAAAAGCAGGCTTAGTCTGTAGGGACGTTTTCTTCATTATCTCACTTCATAATCCATTTCTTCTTTAATGAAGGGGAGAAAGAACATTTATTTCAAAGAAGAGTGTTTGGGTTAGGTGTCCTTTTTTTTTTCTCAGCCAGTGGAATTTTTCCCATTTAGCTGAGAGAAAAGCCTTGATGGTTGCTACATCTTCGGTGCTTAAAAATACAAAGAAT
>VWYI01047134.1:0-18895 GCA_013399455.1 Anthoscopus minutus
AATCACAGAACTGTTTGGGTTGGAAAGGACCTCTAAGACCACTGAGCCCAACAGCTAACACAGCACTGTGTCCACCACTAAACCATGGCCTCAAGTGTCACGTTCATCCTTTTTTGAGACATTTCCAGATATGGAGATTCCATCACTTCCCTGGGCAGTTTGTTCCATTGCTTGATAAACCTTTCAGTGAAGAAATTTTTCCCTATTATCTGGTCTAAACCTCCTCTGGGACAACTTGAGTACATTTCCTTTTGTCACCTGGGAAAATAGACCAACCTACCGGGCTGCACCCTCCTGGACCTCCTGCACCCTGCAACTCCAGGGAGTTGTGCAAAGCTGTCCCCCCTGAGCCTCCTTTTCTCCACGCTGAGCCCCTTTCCCATCTCACTCAATTGCTCCTCATCAGACCTGTGCTCCAGAGCCTTCCCCAGCTCCCTTCCCTTCTCTGGACTCACACCAGCCCCCCAGTGTCCTTCCTGGACTGAGGGCCCCAAACTGGACACAGGATTTGAGATGTAGCAGATACTGGCAATAGTTGCATCAATTCATGGAGATAATGGTGGAAATGAAAGTGAGGTGTTTGAGGAGTGAGATAGTGCAAAAGGCATTTTAGGACAGTAATTTCTTCCTGTTTCAAGCAAGGGCTCATATGTGGACCTCCAGGGAAGAACTCCTGGCTTGTACCCTGAGAGGAGCAAGAGGATGTCCTGCATTATCAAACACAGTGTTGATAGAAGGAATAAGTTAAAAATTCTTTTTGCCATTGGTAGCATCCCACTTACTGCCTCCCAGGACCAGATTTTCTGAGGTACTCACCTTTCAAGGAATGACATTAATTATAAATTGATATTAACTGTCGTGCTTCTGCTCGGGGCTTCCCCCTCAGCCCTCCAAGGTGCTGCAGAAGTGGTGCACATGCACAGCTTGGGGCCTCATGGGAGATATGTGCTGTCAGTGTCCCTCCAGAGTGATCTGGAAACCTGAGTGGGAAATAAAAACAAAGATAGTAATTAAAAATAATAATAGAAAATCAGCAGGAAGTAGCAGACAATAAGGGCTAGGATTAAAAAATGATCAGTGCTACTTGTTCTGTGGCTTCCAGATCTACTTCTTTTCTGGGTTGTGTTCAAGATTTTCAGTCTGTGTTATGAAACCTACTGTGCAGTCATGTGGATCAAGGCAAGCTGAGCACTCTTCCTGCCTGGGGTTTTTGGATGACTCTGACATCTTTCAGACAGACACAGCTGTGCCAGAGGGGTTGGAAAACTGGAGCAGTTATATTACAGTGTTAATTTCCATGGGCTATATTTCACTTTGTTTTGGGTGAAATGAAATTAATTGGCTTTTTTTTTTTTCAACTGAAATTTAAAAAATTGTGTGAGTTGATCAAAAGTCTAAGGGCTTTAAGTATTGATGGAGCTGTTGTGCTTGCTGTGGATGGGAATTTCTCTGCAGTGCTCAACAAAATCAAGACCTGTTTCTGTGATGTGATGTGGTCTATGTTTTATTTATTTGGAGTCTTTCACCGGATGATTTAACACAAGGTGCTGTAGATAATAAAATGTTCATTAGCTAAAAAAAAGATGTCCAGACAGCTAATCAAAACTTATTCCATTAAAAAATAAAATAAAAATTCTTTGGCTTAGGAATTAGTCTCAGTTGTGAATGGTTAAGTTCTGGGATGGTGTACCAGTGAAATATTAAAATATATTCAAGTATGTTACACTTTCCCTGGACAACCTCATCAGTATGGACTGCAGTGCTGGTGTAAGTGCAGAATAATATGCTTATATTTCATCTTCTTAAAAAAGTGCCACATGAGCATGGAAGTTTTATTTGGATCTTGCTGTTATGGCCTGTGCAGTCCTTCATGGCACAGAAATGATAGGATAGGGGTTAAGTGAGTATAAAGATCTCTGTTTGAAGCTGCAGAATGCAAGCAGCATCCAATGGGTGTTTACTTCTTTATTACTCTGGCTGAAAACAAAATGCATCTCTACCTGATCAGGACAACTATTCAGGGTTATCATTAAATTCTGGGAAACAGGAGAAAACAGTGAATAGATTCACAGAACATCTTGCTCTAGAAGGGAGCTTTGCAGGTCTCCAGTTCAACCCTCTGCTCAGAGCTGATCTAACTTTGAATTTATCTTGCTCAAGGAGTTGCTTCCTTTTGAGTTTTGAATGTCTCTAAAGGCCAACAATTCATGATCTCTCTGGGACCTTGCCCTAGTGCTTAATTACTTAGAATTTATTTTCCTCTTATAAAGTCAGAAAGTCTCCTGCTGCAACTTATTCTGCTGCATTTTTCCCTTACATCATTTGAGTATGAGACAAGAAGAGAGACCCTTTCTCTGGTGGAAGAAAGCACCAAGAGCCTTTTTTCATGGAATAACAGGATGGATTGGGTTAGAAGGGGCCTTAAAAATCATCTAATTCCAACCCCATGCCATGGACAGGCATGCCACCCACTAGATCAGGATATCCTCTTTAGGCTAAAAACCCCAAACATTTCACTCCAGCCTCTTCCAGCAGTGGTTTTGGTAGGGATCTCATTAAAAGACTTACCCCTGCACAGGATAGACCAGCCCAATCCTGCTCAGTGGCAGCTCTGAACACAATCACTGTGCCTGAAGAGTGGACAAACAGCCCAGGACAAACCTGCTGGGCTGTCAGCTGCAGAGGCAAGCGGGGATGCCACCATTCAGATGCCTCTGTCTGGATCTGGTGGAACAATTCAGCTGTGAAAACTGAAAGGGGTGGAGGTGAATGAGCAGTGAAGGCTGCTCTGGCTGGTTTTTACAGATTGGCTGAGGGGCACAGCACCCTCTCAGCACTGAGATGAATTCGGGGTCTGTCTTACAATGTAGAGATGGAAACATCACTGCACAGAAATCCTCTGGGAAATTAAACTGTTGATTACAGCATACAGAGCTGGATATGATTTATTTATTTATTTATTTTATCAAGAGCTTTGTTATTGAAGTTGCTATTGATATTTAGCAAGTATGTGCAGAAACATTCTCAGCTTGGCAAAGAGTTCACTTGGAAAGGTTTCTTTTAAGCGAGATGTAACTTGAAAAAAGAATCAAGAAAGCAAAGTTCCTTTCAATATCAAGGAAAAACTCAGCTGAAATCCTCACTTGTGACTAGGTAGTGTTGCAAGGAGTCCGTGAGTATTTTGTGTCAGGATCATCGAACTGGCATTTCTGCAAGTCCAAATCTCTTCTTTTCCTCATGAAACACTGCAAAAATCCCCTCTTTTGTCTGCCACAAAATTAATCCAAATAGTGAAGAGTCAATAGTTTTTCTTCCCTGGTTGGCTCTGATACTATGCAGTCCCAGGCTTCCAGCCTGTGTCCACAGGATACAAGAAAAAACTTCCCAGCAACAAATCAACAATAACCTCTTGCTATCTACCATATAATTTCAGTCATTTTACACATTTATTTTAAAAAGTATTTTTAAAATTGTTTTATTGCCTTAAAATTGGATGAAGCTGTTAATATAAGAATAATAGAACTGCTACAGGCCTTAGCAAATAAATAAGAGCTTAGAAAACTATTCATCTGTTATGGAAACTGCATCAAATAAAAGATTTATCAGCCCTGAATGAAAGTTTCACAATCATATTTATTTTCCCCAAGTTTATTTCACCTTTAGGTCTGTAGAAGACTTCAGCTTCTAGAGCTAAAGGTCTGGAATCTTTCCTTATCACTGAAATTCACTTGTTTATGCAAAGATGTGCAACTATATTTTAGGTTTGGTTGTAGCATTCAACAAATTTCCACTCCCAAGAATAACATGAGGCACTCAGTTGTACTGGGCTTATCTTTCATGATAATTCCTATTGCTCCTTGGGTTTTCTGATTTCTCTTTGTCAAAAAGATGTAGAATTTGATCTTTGGCCATAACTAAGTGTGAACTGTGTAAAGAACTGGGTTTCATTTATAGGTCTTGCACTTCTGAAATCTGTTTTCCTTTTCAGTGCAAAACAATTAATAAGTTTAAAAAGTTCTGAGGTGAGCCATGCCTGATATTTACTCATCTTGATTTGGTGATTTGGAGGTGCACTTTGGTGGGTTGGGCTGTGCAGTGAAGCAGGAGACCCCTGACAAAGAAACATTGCACTGTGGAAGCCATCTGTGGATAATTTTCTAGCACAGTTCTTGTTCATATTTATCACATTGCTATTAAAAGTGCCCTTTCCATCAGAAGATGCATATTTTCTAGTGCTTATAAAATATGGGGCTTTGGGGTGTATCCTGCAGTGGTTTGAATCAAAACTGACAGAGAACTGGGAGCACATTACCATCCCCTGCATCTGGTGTCTCATTTTCCACAAAAGATCCCGAAGTGTCGAGAAAGCTGATGATGTTGAAAGCTGCTTAAAGAAAGCACTCTTTTCCCTGAAACAGGGTCACATATGAGTTCAGCAGCTGCTAATTAAATTTTCTATTAGTCTGCTGTCACATCTAGCTTATCATGCAATGGACCTTCACTGTCAGTGCTATTTCACCCTGCAGTGTGGGTCTCAGCCAGTTTGTCCCAAGGTCAGACATCTTTATCAGCAGCTTTCCTTTACTGTATGTGCAGTGAGCTGGCTCATCTGCTCTGATGGTATCAGATAAAACCCAACTGCAATGTCTCCCTCAGAGGTGACCTGGCGAAAGGAGCAAGGCATCATTCAGCCATGAAAGTGATGATTTGGCTGAAGTTGTTAAAAAAAAACAACAAAAAAGCCTCCACCCCATAACTAAATAACCACCCAGTGGGCTTTGCTGCAGCTTTTGTGTTGTTCTGGGGTACTTGCAAATATTTTTTTTTCTTTGCTGTCTGATTAGAAGTGGAGTGATGTAGAGACCAGTGGCACAGACAAAACTTTACATTCTCATTGTCATGTAGAATATTCTGAGTTGGAAGGGGCTTACAAGGATCCAGTCTAACTCTTGAGTTTATCCCATACAGGGAGAAAAACCCCATGACCTTGGTGTTATCAGTATTGTGCTCTGACCAGCTGAGCCAATCTCAGTGGCTCCTGTCTGCCCCACTACTAGTCAAGTCTGGCAGCATGATGAGTGACCCAGCAGGAAAAAGAATATTTCTGGCTATTTCTGGATTTCACATGAGAACTACTGTGACCATGAATGTATGCCTTGGCTGCTGTTAGAGAATGCTGCACTACCTCCTGCCCAGACTGAAAGTCTGGGTTATGATGGTTATGGCCTTAGGTTGTGCCAGGGGAAGTTCAGGTTGGATATTAGGAAATATTTCTTCACTGAATGAGTGGTTAAGCACTGGAGCAACCTTTCCAGGGAAGTAGTGGAGTCACCATCTCTGGAAGCATTCAAAAAAGGAGTGAACGTGGCACTTTGTGGTATGGTTTAGTGGCCATGGTGGTGTTTGGTCAAAGGTTGGACTTGATCTTGTTTATAATTGTATGATTCTGTGACTTCAATCTATTATTCTGCTTTTTTATGGGTGTGAAGGGTACACTCTGATATTATCTGCTCTGGACCCTCACCAGCTCAACACCTAGAAGCCCTGGTAAAGCAGGGAAAGTTCTCACCTGATTTATGGAAAGGCTCTCTCAGATTTACTGCAATGTGTTATAAAAATTTCTCTGCACTTCACAGTGCAAAATGAAGATGGGGATGTATTTTGCTGTAAATCTTAGAGGAGCTCAGAGAATAGCACAGCCTTTGATTTTCTAGTTACTTCTGTGCTGGTAAAGGGTTTCTTTATTTTTTTTAACTGTAATTGAGGTAGAGTAACTATAGAGAAATTACTCTTTGTTTGTTTGAATAACAAAGACTCTGTGTGATACATTAAATCACCTATTGAGGTTTTTCCCAGCTTATATTTCTAAGCTTCTGTGACTCTTTTGGGATGACAAAAGCTAAGGACAAAGATTTGTCTCCTAAGATCTTGCAGGAATTACAAAACAATTGCAGAATATGACCTTATAGCTGAATTTTACAGCTTTGGGACAATGGGCTGCTCAATTCAACAACTTTTTTCTTTCCCTTGGTGCTGCTTTTCACTCTTAATGAAGTGGTCTCTTGGTGGAGCATGCTATCATCTTTCATGAGCACCAATTGGGGGAGCATTAAGTGCATAACAGGAGAGGCCTGGCCGTGTTCCCAGGGTGGGTAAACTTTCTGGCTGACTTATGTGCGAGCAGAATTTAGCTGCAGGGAGAAGCTGCCTCTTGCAGAGAGCAGCAAACACTTGTGTCATTGCTCAGACTTGCAGAGGCCGCACACAGGGCAGGTGTGGGTCCCAGGGTGCTGAGCAGAAGGACCCCCAAAGCACCAGAGTTGACCTGATAATATGGCAATGATTTTTCATTGCCCGAACATTTCTTTCGTTCTCCCTCAGCCATTTCACCTGTTCCAGGCAGTTCTGTGAGCTGCAGCCCCTCACTGTGGGATCAGGGCTCCAGGCCTCCCTGTAAAACACCTGCAGAAAGTGCCAGGGTGGTTCCTTCAGTCTATGAGCTCCATACTTGTCACAGTCAGATTTAGGTTTTCCTGTGTTCCTACTCTAAATGTGAGACATTTTCAGAAACATTCCTGACCTACTTCCTGTGATGTATCCTGTCCTAGAGTAAATACCTGGGAGATACTGCCTTGTCTATAAGTTTCCAAAGATCAATTTCATTTTAACATAACTTTGTCATAGAGAATTTGTAGTTTTTCCAGCCTGTTTGGTATTCCCTGATGTGTGTTGCTACAAAAGAGTCGTTTTCTTCCAGCTACAAAAGGAACATAGGTCTTGTTAACTGTGTTGCAATGGGGTCCTCACATGATTCCTGAAAAGCAGGACTGAAAATTGGCCAGAAATTCTCCAGGGAACTGAGGCTGTCAGCCTGAACCTAAGTTTTAGGGTAATAGTGAAACAGTTCTGTTGAAGGCAAATATTCCCATTTATTGAGGTCCAGAATCTTGCATGAGCTGCCTTTGGAGGCTTCTAGAGGGAAATCCTGTCTGACATCCCTTGGCAACAGCTGCTTAGGCAGGTGCAAAACCTCACTGGAGATCCTGCAGAAAGATTGGCTTGCTGAGCATCAGAGAGCAGTTATTCTTGTAAACATGTATTTCAAGGTAAGAGAAGTTACCCTCTGCTCCTTTATTTTCATAAAGTGCTCTTTATGCAGTATCTAAATCCTCCATCATGAGGTCACAAGAAACCACATTTCCTGAATCTCAGGCTCATTTACGGAGGGAAACTTGAAGCAAACTTTTACTCACAGAGTCCAAAACCACTCTGTAGTAAGATCAGGTTTAATACTTTCCTACTTTTCTATCTAGGTTTTGTAAAGTTTATCTAAAATAAAACATCTCTGCATCCATCTCAGCTGCTCCTGTGCAAGTGAGAACTACTTGAATTACTTCATGTTGTTCCTTTCTGGTCTGGGATTCTGAATCAGATCCCTGATTCACTGCACAGAGAGTGGTCAGGCATTGACCAGTTTGCTGAGCTCCACTAGAATTGCAGAAGCCTCCTGCAGGCATTTTTTTTCCTGAACTGTTTCAATTCACATGAAAAATAGCTGTCAGTAAGCAAAAAGCTGAATAAAGAGAGAATAGCCACATGTCATAGATGCCTTTGAGTGTGAGACACCTATTACCATTTCCTCTGTGCATGTTGATGTTTTCCCTGACTTCAGGCTTGCTCAGTCAAAGTTTTGACACTGGGAGAAACACATCTGTCACCTCTACTCAGTTTGGGAAAGTGAAGTCATGAGTCATGCGGCCATGGACAAATAAAATAGTTTACTGTGAAATGCTGTTAAGGAAAAACACAAATTAAATAAATTTGTATTCCTCTGTTCTCTCTTTCTCTCAGACTTGCAGAAATTCATTTGCATATTGCCTATAAGGAATATCTACTGTGGATCCTCTTGCAGTGCAGTCTGGGAGCTATGCCTTTCCTCTTTATGTTAAATGACAAACCCAATAAGTTATGACATAGTTTTGATACACATTTGTCTTCTTTTCCAGTCAAAACTGAATGCTTGCTTTATGCTGAAAAAATCTTGGAGATCCTTGACTATCAGTAAAATTTGTATTGTACAAAGATATTTTGGAACAGCCTGTAATAGAGTGGGCGATGTGATGTAAAAATGAAAGAACTGATCCAATTCTTTTGCAGGCTGTGATGCTTCACACTGGTCAAACAATAGATTTGCTTCCCTATATCTTGCTTTTGACTTTCACTCCCAAATCTTCAGGGGACCATTAATGCTGAAATAAAAAATGAGTTGGAACTTCATTGACGTTTACCCTTAAAAATAGCTTATGTGATGAAGGAACAAGACTGCATTTCTTTTCAGTCTAAACTTTTATTTGTCATAGTCATCAGCTGCTGCACCTGGAAGAAGGGAAGGCAGGTGCGTTAACCAGATGGACAGATGGAACAAAATGTCACTGAACTGTGCAGGCGTGGAAACAGAATGACCTAGGACAAATGACATTTTGGATGGAGGGTGACCCAGACAGCCATTTGTAGGAAAATTATTGTAAAAATTGAAAGAAACATCTTAAAAAAAGTTTCAAGGTGCAGGGAATGCTGCTGAATTCTTGCAATTGTTTTGCTGGGAAAAGGGGGAACAAAGGCAGATCTTAAAATGGAAGCTTAATACACAAGGAACGTATTGGAATGTTTCCTCAGAGGAGTAAGATACAACTTATTCATTCCCTTCAGACATCTAGGACACCAACTGTAGTAACTTCAGATCTTTGAGGGACAGCCCTCACTTCAGAAGGGCTCTGTCTGGAGTTATCAGGGATGTAGAATCATGGAATCACAAAGGGGCTTGGGTTGGAAGGGACCTCAAGTCTCATCTAGTTCCAACCTCCCTGTCATGGACTGGATTCTGTTGTTCACATCCCCACTGTACTTTAAACTTCAGCATCTTTGGAGCCAGCTCTTCCCTTCTCCATCCTCACCTACAGCAACTTATGTCTGAATGTTGTTTGCCAGTTTCTTATTCTAACACTTGATCTGCTTATTTTTCAGTTTATATGTTTGTTTGACTGTTTGGTAGTTTGTTGTTTTTTTTTTTTTTAACTAGTAAAAAAGAAACTTCTTAACTGATGTAATGCACAAAAATTTATAACAAGGAAGTTTATTATTATTATTATTATCCTTTGTGCAAGACTTTATAGGTAAGGGCCTTTTCTGTTACTACTTATGTATAATGATTACAGAGAGCCTAAAAATGACAGCTGCAGTGAGATTTCCATTTTGGCAGGACAGCAACATGGAACATGGCATTCTGGAACTTAAACTGTTGTTTCTGAGAGGCCACAGAGACCTGCAACTGGTTGCTTTTTAGTAGAATTCTAAAATCTATTTTTTAATAAACACAATCCTTGGGGAGAAAAAAAACACATTAACCATAAAATTAACCTCAAGTCTTTCAATGCCAAACACAAAAATTTGATTCCCTCTCCCATAATTAAAATGAAAAAAAACCCACCAAAAACCAAAACCCAAAAAACTTCAAAGACTTGGTATTGGCCCAAAGAAGAATAAAAGAAAATGTGTTGGTTTTGGTTTTTTTTTGCAAATTGACCAGCTGCCCAGTCTGGTGCAATTAAACAGATACACAAAACAAGCATCCTAAATATTCTCAATCTACTTTTCAGGCACATGAAGGAAACAGTGACTGAGGAAGACCAGAAGACACCCATGTAAGCCCACTGTGACCAGACTGCAATGAACTATCAATATAAAGAAAGCTCTGCTAAAACTTGAAACTCAGACCAAAGACAACGGAAAATACAAACCAGTGGCTCAGCACATATATGTGGATTTCATCTTCATTCAGTCTGATTAATTTGAGTTTAAAAAGTAATTTATATTAATACAACTGGTTTGGGGGTTTTGAGTGGTTTTATTTTAGTAGCTGCACTTCTTGATGCAAGTTTATCTGCCAAGAGAAAGACTTTCTGTATCTGTACAGAACATTTTCAACAAGAAGTTTTATAACTTAGTAGGGTAAAACTTTGATGTATATGGTGTTTGTGTGTACCATCAAACAAACTCCAGTTTTTCTTCCTCCTAAGGAAAGTGCAGCAAATGAGCCTCTGCAGTAACCACTATTGATATTTTCACTTAGTTCTTTCCATTTAATAACCCTCAATTTTTTTCAATACAGCTGTCATGTTCAAAGACTTTAGTGAAACAGGACCACCTATTTATCCTGCAGTCATTTACCTATAAAACAAGAGATCTGTTTTTGTGACAGTTTAGGGAGGCTGCAACACAAGGTACTGTAAAACTCCAAGACACCCATTCATGCTTGTTCTTTTCCCCAGAGGTTTCTCTCCCCTCAGCAGTGTTCAGTGTCAATATCAAACTTTATGGGTGTCTGCTCTAATTATGGGAGACAGGAGGCAGAAAGGCAGGAGCAGCTTTGGTGACAGGGAGAAAGTGGTAATTGATTTTTCACTTAGAAAGAAAGTCAATTGCTCTTCTTGGGCAAGATTAAAAATTCTATTTTTCCAGTCCTGACCCAGACTTTCCTGTAGGTCTGCAAGATGGTACTGCTGAATGTCATGACTGTTAACATTCATCTGTTAAAGGCTTCAAATCAGCACTTTTTCCATAATATCAAGAAAATTCACTTATGTGTAGTTTAGTGGTATACAGACTTCCACTCTGTGGCCAGTTTTCCAGCCAGGCATTTCCTGACACAGCCTGTTCTTCAGCTGTTTCGCTTGAGCTGAGCCCTGATAGGTGCTCTGGTCTTCTTCTTTCCCCTGTGACACAGAGTCAGAGATTATGTGAAAGATGAGATCAAAATTTACTTTATCTTTGGTTAAAATCACCTTCCACAACCCAAAACTGTCCTTCAGTCAATTCCACTGCCTACAAAATAGAATGGGCCAAGTTTTTGAGAGTCAGTGTCAGTGGTGTTATAGTTGTTGGTGGGGACTATCCTCTGTAGGCTGAAATAGCTGAGCTCCTTTGGGATGAAGAAGTCTCTGAATGGAGAAAAGACTTTCATGCTTTAATTTGTACAAGTTCAGGTAAAGAGTTCATTTGGGACCATTGTCTGTTTGAACAAGGATTTCCAACATAATTAACATTATAACTAAAAAAAATTAGTTTAAGTAGAGCCACCTGGGGTGAAGAAATTAAAACAGTGGAGGCCTGTGGACATGATTTTCTGAGCCTGAGAGAGTTTTCAGCCTGTCAGTGCCTGATCTGTTCCCAAGGGAAAGTCTTTCAGGAAACTTTCAAAGACTGTTTTTTGTAATAGGTTTTGGTTCTCAAAACAATGTCACACAGCTGTTCTGAGTGTGTTTTTCTCTTGTTTTACTAGTGGGACCAGAGAGGTGGTTCCTTTGTCCAATCATGTTAAGCTGTATAGGAACACTTTATTAAAAAGGTTGCAAACCCTGAAATGAAGGCTTCTGCCTCATTGGGATCAAACCTCATAATTGTGATTTGAATCCACTCTTCTATTTTGTGTCCACTAGCGACAGAGGGCTCCAGTAAACTTTTTAGGTCCCTTGCTATGTGCAATTACCTTCAAAATTCTCTTGCCCTTGAAACTCTGATCTAACAGACCCCAATACATTCACTAACACTGATATGGATGTCACTCTCCCCAAAGCATATCCTAGCGAGACTGGAGAGCAGAAAAAAGGAAGAAGAGATGGAAGGAATCTCCAGGTGGAAAGGAAATGGCCTCAGGTTGCAGTGGAGGAAGTTTAGATTGGATATCAGGAGCAGTTCCTTTGCTGTGGTCAGGCACTGGGACAGGTTGCCCTGGGAAGTGGCACGGTCACCACCCCCAGGACTATTTAGAAGATGTGTGGAAGTGGCTCTGAAGGACATTGTTCAGTGGTGGACTTGGCTGTGCTGGCTTACCCGTTGGACATGGTGATTTTAAAGGTCTTTTCCAACCCACATAATTCCATGGTTCTATGACACAGAACAACAGAGGAGCTCTGGGGTGGGGGACCCTGTGATGCATGTGGTTCCCTGAACAAGGGCTGTGCAGTTCCCACTGAGGAAGGCAGTGGGAGGGACAGTCTGTCCTGGTACACAGCAGAGAGAGTGAGCAAGAAATCTATCTGGGCTCTGTAGCTCCTGGAGATGTCTATAAATTTAGCAAATCCCCTGGTTTAGTAATTCAGAGTGCTCTGACATTGCATTAATCACAACCAAGGGAGATATTATCCCTAAGATAGACCAGGAGCAGGCACGCTGTCACAACTTGGCTGGAACATCCCCATGGGGAAGGGAGAAGGTGACCTTGTTTAGCCTGCCAAGTGTCCCAGCAATGGGATTTCCCTGCCCCAGGATGAGAAAATACAGCAAAACTAATCACCTTAAGAGTGTTAAGGGATCAGTGCACGTCAATATCTAGGGGAATGCCCTGCTTTCGTAAGTTCATTAGTACGTGGTTACCTCTCTTCATTCCTCATACATTCCCAGTAAATCCTCCCACCTCTCTTCAATCTTGCATCCTTATCCGCAGGGAGGGGGAAGATGGCTCCTGGGCTGGAGGTTGCTAGATTTATGTTCTTGTCTTTGATCCTCTGAGCCTGTCACTCCCTGCCAGACAGTGCTATTAGTACTGAATTCCTTCAAAGGCAGCAGCAGCAGCAGCCTCTGTCTGACACAGAGGGAACTTTAAGGTCAGGTACTGAGAAATCCAGATGCTGGGGAAAGTATGCCAACTTCTCAATGACAGTGGAGAAACCCTATGCATCCTTGCAGTGGGAGGAGGGAAGACATTTGAGTTACAACATGGGAGAAATGCTGGATTTGCTTCTGAACTGGTTGGGAAAACATTTACACTTTTATCACTACCAGCAAATTATCCAGTGCTGGGAGCTGTTGTGGAGCTTTGGGACCAGCTGGCACAGCCAGGCTCTGCCTTGCCATTCCCTTCCCTCCAGAGCTGTCTGGAAAAGGTCCCTGGTCTGAAGTGATTCCCAAGCCATGCTGGGGAACCAACCATTTGGGAAGCTACTGGCTGATCTGGGCCAAAACCAGAGAGGGGCTTTTTAATCTTTTTACCATCATGGATGCTGAATTCCTGCACCTGTGCCCCAGTGTTGTTAATTTTCTGGTACCAACAAAGGCAAATGAAAAAGAAGTTCATGCTTCACAGATGATCCAATTTCAGAACATTGCAGAGGTGCAGGACCAGAAAAGGTTTGTTTTCTCTTAACTTAGAGAGACCCAGTGTTTAATACCGGGGCCTCAGCATCCCAATAAAGACCTCTTCATTTAGCAATCATACTGAAAATAAAATAAAAACCTAATATACCCTCCATGGGCCACTGAACTAGCTAAGTCCTTTAGCATCCTCATATTTTTGGGCTACCTGCAAATCATTTCAAGCTGGAAACACAGAATTTGAAGTACTAGAAAATCATGCTAGTCATGATGTCCCTTTCAGCTCTAAGGCATAGACTAAAATTTTCTTCTTACCACAGTTGTATACATTTGATATGTTTAGTGTTGTCAACAGGCAGGAGAAAATACTGCTTGTGCTTTCACTGACATTTCAATATTTTCTATGATTGATGACATGGAGATATTTAGGTGCTTAGATGTCTATGACATCTATTCCCACTGTTTTCTCTCCACAAAAAAAAAAATTCAACAAAGCAAAACATTTGAAATTGAGCACTGCTGGGGTAATAACTGATTAATGTCTTTATTAATAACCCAGATGATGGGGCAGTGCAGTGTCAGCAAGTTCATGGACAGCATCACATCTTATCAATCATCTGGGGTTGATAAATGTGTTACTGTGTCAAGGGACACGGGTTGGGAAAAGGTATTGACAGAGAGGTTCCACAGAGAGACATGAAGAGGAAATATCACTTTTACAAACTGGCAATCTATGGCCAGAGACCACCCCAATAAACTGAAACCAAAGAAATGTTATAAACATCAGATATGGAGTTAAAATTATGACTGGGCACAGTAAGATGAGAGAGCAAATTTCAGGTTTCCCAGCAAGACAAAGGAATCTCTGGGGTTATAGGAGATCTCCTTTTTGTCTGTAGCATTACTGATTGATCCAACACTTGCAGGCATTGTATATTTTTAGCAATAGAGTCACTGTGCTTGGAGGTTGACATAATTTTCATGAAGAAAAATGCCATTGTTAATTTATTGTCCTTCACAGTTGCCTGATATCCCCTAAAAAATAATCAGGAATTTGTGGAGACCTTGGTGATTACTGGAATAGCATTTTTCACACAATCAATACTAGGGAGTTTCTACCCTGATAATCATACTACAATACTCTAATTGGTCAGGAAGCAAAACCTACAAAAGTCAATGAATTTTCTTCATCATCTTCATTAGGATTTAAAAAAAGCCACTGTTTAAAACATGGAATGAGGGGATAGAGATAACTGTGTGATTCTGTGAATACGAAATGGATATTTTGCAAATCACATCATCTTTACCAGAATCTATTTGGTGGACATTTAAAATTCATAAGTATGTTAGATGAAAAGTCAGCGCTTCTGGTGAATGGCTCATTAATTGGAAAGGTGTCTAAAGTCAGCAATGATCACAGTTAGCCCAAACTGGGTCTTTGCATTTTAGCAATTTACTACTGTCAAAAGCAGAATATTGAATTAACTGAATAATCTCATATTGATGAGATTCCTCTCATCTTATTCAGGAGTGGGATTCCATATTTCTTGTTACACAGGCCTGCAATGTGTATGCCTGTATCTGAAAAATCATCTTAGACATTGTTTAGGCAAGATGGAAAACAATGGGCAACTTTATCTATTTTAGCTGTCTTTGCTAAAGTGAATGAAACAAAAGGACTGAGGATGGTTACACTATCCATTGAGTTCAAAGTGAGCCCCACTGAGTTCAGAGCCTGGACAATTAAAACAAATATTGATATTTACTTTGTAGATTACAGCATGTGGGCAAATTAAGGCTGCTTTTAGTCCAGGGTCACTATGTGGTGAAAAGGAACAGGCACAGCCAGTAGGAGATCCCTTCAACACACTCAGGGAGTGAGGCTCTCATCTCCTCAGGAGACTGCTGCTCTGAATTACTGATGCAAGGGGCCACTTCCATCTTTTTGCTTATGACAGGAGGGGACAGACTTTTAGTTCTGACACTGTGAACACTCCACTTCCCCTCCCTTTGCTCGTGGGATAGGGTAGCAGGATAAAGGATCTACAAGCTAAAGGATCTCAGCCTATTTATCACACATAAACCTAAAAATCCCCAGTCTTAGGCAGGTGACTTAGGATACAAATTTTTGCCATTCAGGCCACTGCAGTCTCTTATTTCTTTGTGTCCTTGTGCAGTTGATGGTGTGTCTCCACTTGCCAAAGGAAGAAAGATGGGCTTTTCTCTGTGAGGTGTATCTTTTCTGGTATGCATCCCTTCCCTCACCTCCTGGCTCCACAGGGGCACTCCTCTGCTATGCTCTGCTCTAGTGAAGGCAGGATGGATGATAGGCACATTCCCATCAGGTGTCTTGGTGCCTTCACAGTGTTCTTGAATCTGCTTTGTTCCTGAAATGTCCTATTTTCTGTTGAATCAGTAACTGCTGATGCAACATCTGCTAAAACATGTGCTTGAAGGAAGGTGACTTTCGCAGTTCTTTTCTTAAATTCAGGTGGCCAGTGTCCAAAAAGCTCTAGATGCACGTGAAGGACTGTAGTTATAGCTGGAGTAAGGACTGACCTCACCCTCTGGGCCTAAAAACCTTTTCTCTGTCACTTAAGAGAACAGACCAGTATGGGAGTGCTGCAAAATTAAATCTTTGTTAAGCACTGTATCCAGGGATACTTCAGACTTGAGCAGACACTTGCAAATGTTTGGATTGGGCTGTATGATAATTATCCCCTCTATGGCAATTATCATTTCTTGGTGGCATTTCAGACCCAGGATACAGACTACCACACTAGAACAACAAATATTCAAAAGTAGGTACATTCTTCTAGGGAAAAAACGTCCATAGATAGCTATACAAAAGAATTTGACATTTGGTTTAGGAAGACACTGACTGACAAAGCACCGAAAAAGGGGAAATTTTCTTCACTTTGTGTACTTTAGACTAGGTAGAGATTTTAGCAAAACTGGCTGCTGCAAAAGACAACATGAAAAAGCACAAAAATCAATAATCAGGAAAACATGTCCAAATTTTAAACATTTTGTTTTACAGTACAGTTCAATTAAATAAATTAGGAAAACACATGCAGGTCTTCCTAGAGGAATGGTTAGATGGAAAGTCAGATCTCTAACCAGGTTGTCACCTGTTTCTGCTATAAAGATTAACTAGTTTTCACCCTGTGTCTCATGTTCACATCCTTCAAGAGCTTTTGAGCATCTCAGAAAGGAAACCATTACCTACAAATGAATACAGCAAATGTTTGAGCTCAGCTTCCATCAGGGTGATGCATACATGTACCCCAAGGTTACTCATCAATTACCAGGCAAAAGAAACAAGGCTCTAGGGATTTGGTTTTTGCCATATCCATTTGCAGAACTGCTGTGCTTAAGGAGGTGGAGAGGAATCTGGCAAGGTTGTGCTTGTAGTAGTTGGGTTTAGCATTGGATTTAATTTGATCCAAGGTGTTACTGTTGAAGAAGAAAGTATAATGGCTCCAGTACAGTGGCTTGCCACATTAAGTCTGTGTTTTCTTCAGGTCCACCTGGTGGTTAACTGTAAATTGGTTTTGAAGCACTTTAGTAAATGGATAAATGAGCTACAAGTTTTAAACCAGAATTGTTGCAGTACAGTTTTGTTAGATCCCAAGGGGTGAGGATGAAGCTGTTACACTGCAGTGCTATTACACTGTATTTTATGTTCCCTGTGAGACATTGGAAATGATTAGTGGAGCTGAGTGTCTCAGTCACCATTAAATATGATGGCAAGTTTTACTGGTGGAATGAAAAAGTAATGCCACTGTTTTTTGCAACAAGTCGATTCATATGCTTTAAACCCAAATCATGTTCAAGGAAATATACTGATAATGAAATGCCATTAGCTGATAATTGCTGAACAGTACATTTAGATTCAATGTCATTTAGTTCACTGGATCAACCTCAATAACAGGCTTAGGGCAGTGCTAGGGGTGTGGTGTGGGTGCTCCAGTTGTACCTGCTGGGGTGAAGTGCCCTGTGAGGTCACATACAGCCCCTGGGGGCTCTGCTCACCACCCCAGCTGTCCCTTGCTGGGCAGGTGCTGTGTCTCCTTTCCAAGGGAGGACACCTGTCCCAGCCTGGGCAGGGTGGTGATGACACAGGGCAGCTTCTGGCAGTACTAACCCAGGCACTTTTCACTGGAAGGTGTCTCTTCCCCCATTACACATTCCTAGGCTTCTTCTACACCTTTATTCAAGCTGATCCTGTGTGTCCTGTCAGTCTCTTTGCTCTTGGAGTTCTATGTGTGAAGATAAGAAACTGGGAACAGAATCACCTCTTGGAGACCAAAGAGTCCCTTTTCCTGCTCTAGGCAGGAGTGGCTCCTTTCCCAGAGGGGCTTAGGTGGGGGGCAGGACAGTCTGTGACAGGATGGGATGCTCTGTGCTGGCAGCTGCTGTGTGAGAGTTTTCCAGCTTTGCATGGAGAGAGGAGGAGGAGGAATGCATACAGCACATCCATACATCAACATCCGTTTTCCACTCCAGACCTTCTGTTTGTTTATTTATCTGAAAAAAAAACAGAATAGTTTGGCATATCTGGAGACCTCCCAACAGCTGCATTCTATACAAATACTTCGAACTATTAAATTCCTTGCTCTAAAATGACCTCTTTTTCCAAATGCAGCCTTTATCTTGCCTCACACAGCAGCAAAGTGCATCTCTGTGCCCAAATGCCTCTTTCTCTGTCAGCCAAACTGCCACCTCTGCTGCAGTTGTGTGGGGAATGTCACCAGTACTGCTGGCATGGAAGCTAGAAATACTTCAGATTTATAACAAGTTATAAAAAGTGTTTATAATAAATGGGGGTAATCACATCTGAACAGAGCAATTCATTCCTGTACTAACTCCACTGAATTACACCTGGGATAAATTTGAACTATTATTTATTGTGTAAGTGTTAGCAACCCAGCACAGTAACTGAGATTGTGTCTGGGGATCCAGATGGAAAAGATCTATGTCTTTTTTTTGTCCCCTGACTGTTTCTCATATTGTTCACAGATGGATGTCTCTGCTAGAAATTAACAGTGAAGCTGATGACTTCGTTTTTATTGAGCTGAGCAAGTCAAACAACTTGTTTTCTCTTCTCAGAAGGTTTATTTTTGCCTATCTTGAGACCGAGAATTAAACTCTACAGCTGTTCTTGGTATTGATAATCAAAATCACAAAAGAGACCATTTCAAAGTCATGAAATAGTATCACAGATTCTGATTTTTTTAAAGAAGGAAAGGTCTCCTAAGGATTTTTAAACTTCTGAATGTTTTGGGTCCAAGGAATACACAATATTTGTTTCTTATGAAATAGCTCTGTGGCAGGTTCAGTTGAAACCGGGCAGAAACACCAGTTACGTGTAGTGGTTTTAAAATTGCCAATTTGAAATTTCCCGGCCAGTGCACCAAAGAATGTTGTGGGTTTAGAATTAGCTAAACTCACTAGTACACTTATTTATTTGTCTGTTGTGAGATATGATTTTAGGAGAAAGGAAAAACAGGCTCAAACTTAGACCATAAGGAAAGTTTATTAACAAAACTAAAACAAAATGAAAATGAAAAAATCAAAATGAAACTTTTAGAACACTTCTCCCTTGCCCACCTTTCTCTTTTCTACTTGACAACATAGAACAAGATCTGGGATTTTTAAATCAGTTATCACTTCTACAATAATCTTTCTTCAATTCGCGTAGGGCGAGGAGTTTTCTTTTTCAACACCTTGGAGATATGTCCAC
>VWYI01047149.1:0-24274 GCA_013399455.1 Anthoscopus minutus
TGAACTTGAGGAAGAAATTCTCTGCTGTGTGGTGACTGAACACTGGAATAAATTGAATAGAAAGCTTGTGGAGTCTCCCTCACTGGGGATATTCAAGAATTGTTTGGATGCAATTCTGTGCCATGAGCTCTGGGATGACCCTGCTTGGGCAGGGAGGCTGGACCAGATGGACCCCTGTGGTCCCTTCCAGCCTGACCCATTCTGTGGTTCTGTGATTCTGTGACCTTATGATGCAGCACAGGACAACACTTCTCACTCAATGAACAAATGGCTGGAAAGAGGGAATTGCAGTAGTCAACATCCTACTTTTGAAGAATGGATAATGGCATTGGTACCTAAACTTTGGCTGAAGTACAAAGACTGCTATCAAAAAGTGTTTCAAAACCCACAATGGAAGGACGAAACAAAGGCAATTTGTCGTTGGTAGGGTAGGAAAAATCATCCAGGGTACCTGGATGAATACCATGAAGCATGCAAAAAAGAACAAAGAGGATTGTGCTAAGCAATAATGGATTGCTTCACTGTCAAATATCACTGTCAAAGTCAGTTACTACACTGGAACTGAGTACTGTGACTATTGTCAATGACAGGAGCAGTTTCATGTATGTGCATCGCTGAGGGTATTTAGAGTGATAACTTCTACCTGCATCCCTGAAAACACAGAAAAGGTGTATTCATCAGCACTACTATCTCCAGGCAAAGCACAATCTCTTTGGCAAGTCTTAAGCACAAAAGCTGAATTAAGGAGATGTGTAAACTAAATTTTAGAAGTGTAGCAGCTTAATAGAAGGTTATGAATGTTTTCTTATCCAGGAGGAAGGCAGCACTACAGTTTCTCACTGGGAAAAAGCTGAGCAAAATTATTTAATATATTTGTTCTCAGAGGGAAACAAAATGAAACAACCCCAGAAGAAAGTTACCTGTAATAATGGGAGAGATAAATAATCAATTCAGTTTTGACTTGTATTATATCAACATTTCAACCACCTGTATCTGCAAGGACTGCCAACCCCAGTGCCTCACATCTGCAGGAGGCATTTAATCTGGAGAAGGTTTGCAGTTGGCAATAGGTGAGGGGTCAAAAAAAATCAGTAAATTATATACTTATGGTGTAGAATATGAACCGGCAGCAAATTTGTGAAAACTTTACCACCACAAATTCTAAAAAGGGCTTCACCCAACACTATAGATTACTAAGGAGGGTCAATTGTCAGCACTTCAAGTGTTTCAGGACTATGAAGGAATTGTTGAAAGATAAGTGGTATGCTTCAGCAAGAACTGAGTGTGTTCATATCACAGAGGGAAGCAGTATAGATTCTGGGCATGGTATTCAGGAGACAGGAAGCAGCTGAATTTTATGTGTGAAAAAGCAACCCTTTTCTTTGGAAGACAAAAAAAAAGATCCTTTCTGAGGTATCCCTGGGGGATCTGTGTTATCTGTGTTGGAAAGAGGCATTCAGGCAGAGAACTGAGCTCACTGGGATGGGCAACTTCCATAATGAATATTCTGAAGAGAGTTTGCTTTTGGCTGATCCCCCTAAAAATTACTCTTCTCCCTTCTCTACTAGTGTCTCTCCGCCTCCTTCCCACTTTGGAAGCAGTAGTTTGATGACCTGTGCCCCTCTTGTCTTCTGGGCAAATACTGCTTTGGGGCAATCTGATTTTCACTTCTCTATCTGGCTGCATGTCAGTCCCACAGAGAATTTTGGCTGTATTCAGAAGAGAAGGAATAAAATAGCTCTAAAAAAGGCAATGCTGTATTCATCTCCACATTCCCTATTTTCTGCTAGCTCACTAGTTCTGTGCTTGCTGGTGTGAACTGTCCCCAGACTGGTGAGAGGGCTCATGTGGCACTGCCAAACACCACTACACAGGCTCAAGCATATTACTTTGCTGGGCAAGCAGGCCCCTGCTCTGCTTAAAAAAGAAAAAAAAAAAAGGAAAAAAAAAAGAAAAAAGGTGCCTGTCAGATCCTCCCTCCACAGCTGGATTTGATTTTCTGTTATTTGTATGAAGTGGGTTTACAACGAGATTTTTCTTTTCTTGGTAATAAAACCACTAAGTTGCATGCGATTCCTTGAAAACTGACTCCATGAGTGTTTCAGAAGGTGAAGTGTTTTAACAAGCATCCACCAACATTATTGGCCATTTATTCAAACCAATAATTTATACTTTAAAAAAACCTCCAAACCAACCAGCATGTTGAAAAGGGTGGGGAGGAAGTCTGCATATAACCCAAAATAAACTATTCCTCAGTCCAGCCATTAAGCCCTTTTTTAAGAGAAGACAAATCTGTCCTGGCTCCTCAGTTGGACAGTAAGCTGTTCATGCTCTGTCTGGTGTGATCCTTTTGGTTCATTATTGTGCTTTCCCACTGTCCCTAAGCAGTTTTTGTATACAAACCATGTGAGATCTTGAAGCAGAAGACTACTTTATAGTACTAAAGAGTGCAGTAGTAGTAGTAGTAGTAGTGAGTGGTTTCTCATTCCCATGTCATCCTAAGCATGTGTGGATAACTACATGCTTACTATGGAATTGTTCACATCCTGCCACTGCTTTAAAAAAGAGTATTTATATGTAACCAGAGGGCAGTCCTCTGATGTTCTTTTCCCTTTTAGCTGCATAAAACAGCATTCTTTTATTTATAGCTATACAAATAAAGCTTTCTTTGCAAAAGATTTAAAGGCTAGACAAAATTCTTGCTTTTCCCTTTTCTCCCCTCTCCTGAGAGGTAAGTAGTGTGTTAGCAGAAAGGATAGAGAAGTGCAACCCAAACTTGCTCTGTTTGCAGAGAGAAGTCTCCTGTTCAGACGCTGTTCAGCTGAGGCCTCAGCTGATGCAGCCCTTCTAAAATCTCATGGATTTAGCCAAAATTTGCCTGATCTGTCAACTGATACCCTGGGTATTTGTGTGTCTTGGCAAGTGTGGAGGCAACCTGTGAGACAAGTAAAATGCCTCTGGTGAAGGAACAAGTATTGTACTTCAGTGAAAAAGCAGGTGAAAATAGAAATAAGTATTTCAAATGGAAAAGGAGGTGCTGATATGTGTATTTTCCCCCTTATACATCTGAATAACTTCGGTTGCAGTTACTGAAATGAGTCAGTGAAAAATTTATATGAAAATAACTACATATATGACCAGATTTTAGATTTGAATCTGACTGACTGGAGAGGAGATGTTGGCTGGAGATGATGAAAAGTAGTGTAGATGAATAATAATCAACCAATATGCTTTTGGTGTGAGAAATATATAAGATCAGTAGAAGAAGATCTGACTTTCCTCTCCTTCAATTTTGGTATATATATACATATATGTATATTTACATACCTTTAAAAAAAGAGGATGAAGGGAATGGTTAAATTAATGATTCCCAAGCTGTGGTTTGCAGTTAATATATACAGCCATTGTTAGCATTAGCATTTCTGGGCTTCCCATCTCCACACATTGCTGGTCTGGGAGAAAACTTGACACCCAAAATACATGGAAAACATCTCTGTTAAAAGTTAGGTAATTGAATGAATGAAGTTATTTACTCAAAAACTAGCTGAAATGATCTGACACTAAAGTATGACCTCAAAAACTTTTCAGGAGTTTTATAGTTCTGAAAATATGGAATACTAAGCTATTGATTAACCTTCTTCTACAAATAAAAGTGTCAGGAGATGCTGATCTAGAATAGCTGGATTTATATATGAATCAATGTTGGAGCACCAAACAAATGCCTTTTTGATTGATGAGGTAGTTTGAAAGAAGAATCCTAACTTAAATACTAAACAAGTTCCAACTGCAGTCCACATAACTGCATCTAGAAACCAGGAAAAAGATTAGCTAGAGGCTACTTTGGAAAAGTCTGGCTATGGCTTCTATTTATTTAGATCATGCATGCTCTGCTTACCTTGTCACATAAGAGGGGCTGGGAGTAGATCTTCTGTGGGGAAGCTTTCAGAAATGTATTTTTCTGTTCAGCCCAGAACTGTTTTTCTTTTGTGAGGAAAATTAGCCAGGAGAACAAACTTGGAAGCTTGCTTATAAGGTTTTGAACAGTTTTTGACTTGACTAATAACTAAAGCTATAAGCATAAGAGACAACAATAATTCTTTTGAGAATTATACGCAAACCTGTTATTCATTTTATGCACACAACAGCTTCTACACTTGTTTTACTGAAAATTAATGATGAAATTCCAATTGTCTTCAGTATTGTTGCTTGGAATTCTTAGGCTTGGTGTTTGACTTGCTTGTCTGTGTGAGGGGGCATTTGCCTGCAGTTTAGGTATATAAAAACATCTGCAGGAACATCATACAAGGGAAACTGTCAAAATTGCTGTTCCCTTGTAGCAGAGACATACTGTTTGTTTGAAAAGGGCAATAGCTTAATTTTCAAAACTCGATTTTTCTCTTTGTTAAGAAAAAATGCTGCTTGGATTAATTGATTTTTTTCTTCTTTCCTCTCGTAATTCAGACCATTACCACAACTCCTTCTGCACACACACCAGATGCTTCCGGTGGTGGGCAGCTCCATTACTGAAGGCAGCAGCAATCTGTAAGGCCAGATTAACAGGTGTTTCTTCAAGCTGTAGATTGCTGAAGAAAGTTATGTATTGAAGCTTTGCTACTTAAAAAAAAAAGGAGTATACTTGATCTTCATGGTCTTTGGATCAGCTTTATACTTCTGCAAGAGCAATAGGAGCAAGCCATTGGCAAATAAGAATAAAGTAAGGCAAATGGAGAATGAAAATGTATTTCCAAGACAAGGTGAAGAATCTTAATGGCTGGAGAGTTTTAAATAAGATATAAGACACTCTCTTTCCCCAAGGCAGGTGTGTGCTGCTACAATAATAAAGAAAAAGGACAGACATCTCCAAGAGCTTTGCTACCTTGGGTTTTGTTTTTAAGATTAAAAACAACACATCAGACAGTTGTAGTTAAATAAGTAACCTGCATTACTTGTACAAAAAGTTATATACATACAAGTTTGCTGTTTTTTTTTCTCTTTAGAGAGGGAAAGCATCCTTTTAAAAAATAACCAGTAATCTTTATATTACTGAGATTCTGCTAAGTCACAATTCAGAAGACAGACATGTGAAATTAAATCCGCACTGTGCAGAGACAATACTGTGGACCCTCCAGATCAGATCTTTTGTCCTGTGCACAGTTACACAGATACAATGGAACATGTGATAGCTTGAACATATTCTGCTTTTACACAAAAGAAAATACTTTCCCATGCTGCATTTTGTTAACTAATGTATCAAAAATATCCATCACATCGTCATCATCATCATTGCTATTATTATGTTATTAAGGAATTGTCCTTCATTCCATGCATAATTATAATTTCCCAAGTTAAAAACATCATCCCTCCCTCATGTCATAATCTATAAAGCACTCTGTGCACAGTGAAGCAGATCCCCAATTAAATGCAAGTGCTATTAAAATTAAGAAAAATACACTATTACTGTTGATTTTAGAGGAACAAAATTCTGGGGAGATTTAAAAAAACCAACAAAATAGTTTTATCTGGACAAAATAATGTACAATTATTAATATTGCACTTTCTATACAAGAAATCCTAATAAATATACAGAAAAGTTATACATTTACATAAACAGAAAGTAATTTTTTTTTTAAATAAAAAGTTGCACTGGTGCTTATTTCTTGAAGACCCATTTCTACCAAGAGCATTCACTCCAAGACGTATTTTAAGTAAGCCAGTTTGAGACAGTTTAATGTTGTGAACCTGGCACTGACCTCAATAATGGACCTCCAGTTTTTCTGAAAACCCATATGTAATGAAAGCTGTAGGACAGCAGAACTTGAATAGCATTTCATTAATATATCACAAGGCACTAGTCCCAACAGGAGTTACAGGAGAGGCACAACCAAGCCTTTCATTTACAGAAGGTCTTGAAGCAAAACCTGAGATCAGGTAGTTCTCCTTTAAAATGCCACAATTCTCAAACTCGCTTCTTTGCAGATTTCCTTCAATTTTAATTTTTTTTTTTCTGAGCAGAGCAGAGAATGCCCAGAAACTAAAATATCATGCAGCACTTTGCTAGCTGAATATCCACTGCAGCTGGCCAGGTGGAAAGAGTCAGAGCCTGCATGCAAAATCATGTTGTGAGTGTGATGTTTTGAGTCTCATTTTTCAGACTGAATCCTTTGGGGTGTTATACATGTACTTAAAAATCTGCTTTATAGCTTCTCTTTTGTTGTGGGAAGCAGCTGGAGAGGAGCAAGTTTCTTACAAATTATTTGCTTTAGTCCAGTGAGGCTGATGCTGAAGTCATTCTGTTTCAACTGAGCAGTAACAACCACGGAAAATTACAATAAAGCTCTTTTCTACTAGTTATCCAAAAGGCTTGCCTGACAGGAAAGAGAAATTTCTAACAGCATAGAAAAACACACTTCCTCACATTCTTATCCAAAAACCCCAGCTCTGAAAGTACCAGAACTTTGGGAAGTAGTACCTCTTTTTTTCTAAATAAGTGTTGGGTACAATATGCAAAGTGTCTCCTGTTTATCACATACAATTTCTATCTTTCCTGCCTGTGATCTCTAGTGAACAGTGTTTAGTATAAGTCTGTACTAAAGTCTATTAAACAGATCATACTTTTGCTGATTCATTATTTACATCACCACTGCACCTCTGTGCTGAGGGCAACCCTTAACTTCCCAGTCTTCTCTAATGAGCTCCAACTGGAAACATTTTCAGGTGTATTTTAGACCCACTTATGTTACAGACCATTGTCCAAATTCTCTAGACCCCAGATCCTCAAAGATCACAAGGATCTGGTGTAGGAAGGAGAGAGGGGTTTGGAAATTACAAGACTTCCAATCTTGGATGTAACAAATAAGCTTATAAAGCAAAATCACATGCTTTTGTTATCAAGGTAGTCTAAGGGAGATGAGACCTGCTCAGCTGAAAGAGACCAGGGTGTGCTGGTAAACACCTGGCTAAATATGTGCCCAAGTGGCCAATGACATCCTGGCCTGTGCCAGCAATTGTGTGGCCAGCAGGAGCAAATTTTCCCCCAGCACTTGGCACCGGTGAGGCTACACATCAAATCCTGTGCTCAGTTTTGAGTCCCTCACCACAGAAAAGACATTGAGGCACTGGAGCATGTCCAGAGAAGGGCTCTGAAACTGGTGAAAGATCTAGTAGACACATCTTATAAAGAAACACTGGGGCAGCTGGGGATGTTTAGCTGGGAGAAGACTCAGGGGTGACCACATTGCTCTCTACAACTGCCTGAAAGGAGGTTGTAGCCAGGTAGGGGTCAGTCTCTTCTGCCATGTTTCAAACAATAGAATGAGAAGAAATGGCCTCACATTGTACTGGGGAGGCTCAGATTAGATATTAGAAAAATATATTCACTGAAAAAGTGGCTACACATTGGATTAAGTTGCCTGGGGAGGTGGTGGAGTAACCATCTCTGGCAGTGTCCACTAAGAGTATGGATGTGGCACTCAGGGATAGTTTAGGGGTGGGTATGGTAGTGCTGTTAATGGTTGGACTAAATAACCCTGACGATCTCCTTTGACCTTGATGATTCTATGATTCTGTAATATGATGCTAGCTTTTGACTCTGGTCCTCATCCTCACCTGTCTCTTGGTGTGTCCTACAAACTGAGGGGAAGCCCCACTCCTCTCATATGCATTTCTTGATGTCATGGGTCTCTGACTCTTTCTGGTCTACCCTCATGACCATATTTGTCTGCATTCTGTCTCCCAGACTCATAGAAGGGAAAACTTGTCAAGTCCCTTTACAACAATGATTTGTTAAAGGGTTGGGGTTTTTTTTAAAGGGAAATAAATAAATAAAATGAAAAAGATCATTCCATCCATCTGTATTTTCTGCAAAAGCCTTTGCTCAGTGAAGAAAAGGCTGTGATCCCCTTGTTCCTCCATTTTCATTTCATCTGTCTTCAAGATTTTCCACAAGTCCCACAGCAACGTGACTTAAATTGGGTGAGCTGGCAGAGTTTGAGCTGCTTCACTTTCTCGCAGTACCTTGTGGTGTCTCTGCACTCCACTGCCAAAGGGGAAACAAGAAGAAGAAATGTTGATGAAGTTATGAACAAAGGATTTCTTACCTGGGAACATATATCCTTGGGTGGCCAAGAGAAGGACTTTTGTGTTGGGAGGTCTTACTGTGAGCATGAGCTTGACTTGCAAGTCCACAGGATAAATGAAGAATTGGTGGGCAGCATTTACTCTCAGAGCCTGGGCAAAGGGCTTCTGAGGCTTCTCCAACACTGTCAGTTTGTCATCTACCAGCATTTTAGGGAGGCGCTAGGAGTTTCCTAACTGTCAAACCAAAGATTAACTAAATGAAACTGGATACTTGTTTTAATGGAGTAGCTCAGAGACCCTTTGGTCAGCTTTCCATATTTGAATAGCCAATGTGTGAGAGTGTCATCCCAGCTGACTCGAAGTTGTTTTCTGTTTTCCACAGGTCAGAAACAACCCAGCATGAAGATGTTAAGACACATTTTGAACTCCTCTAGGGCTTAGATTCTGGTGTCACTCGCATATTTTTTGAGGCCCTGCTTTTTACTTTGGACAACTGTCCAGTATCCCTGTAAGACCTTGAGATTTGAGACATTTCTGTGTAGCAGAAAGAGGCTGGATTGTCAGCAACGGTCCTGCTTGATCCTGTAATCTCCCTCATTGCTTCAGCTTCTATTAGGGCTGCCCAAACTCAAGAGTTTGGGCCTATGTAGTCCACTTTGTCTCTGCTGAAAGGGAGCATCAGAGCTGGTGTGAATATTCACAACTGGCAAGCAAATGTGGGTTCTGCCACTGCATCTACAATGATTGCAAAGCTACTGGCTTGCAAAATGGAGGATGGGGGCATAATTTCCAAAGAGGCACATTGTCTGTTCTTTTTGGTTTGTTCCATTTTTTATTTAATTAGTAACTTTTATAGTCCCCTGACAGGCTCAAATTGTTAGTAATCTGAAAGAAAGCAGTGTTGCCTGAAGGACTTTCCATTGTCCACCTATCCACTGGATTTAGACTACAGCCAAAAGTCTGGTTGTGATTCATGGTTTTCTTTCTCTCTGTACAATTAACTGAAATGAAAAGTTAATCACAGAATGACAGAATGGTTTGCACTGTAAGGGGACCTTCAAGATTATCTACTTCCAACTATCCTGCTGCGGACAGGGATGCCTTTCATTGGACCAGGTTGCTCAGAGTCCTATCCAATCTGTTCTTGAAAACCTCCAGGGTTGGGGCATCCATAGCTTCTCTAGGAAATCTATGCCACTGTCTCATCACCCTCACAGTAAAGAATTTCTTCCTAATATCTAATTTAAAACTATTCTGTTTCAATTTAAACCCCTTATTTTGCCTCTACCTGGCCTTGTAAATAGTCTGGCTCCATCTTTCTTGTAAGTTCCCTTCAGATACCGGAAGGCCACAGTAGGTCACCTAAAAACAGGGCTGCACAATCCCATTTCCCTCAGCCTTTTGTCATACAACAGGTGCTCCAGCCCTCTGATCAACTTGGTGGCCTACTGTGGACTTGCTCCAGAAGACTGCATGAATTATTTCTCATGCTGTTAGAAAGAGGACACAATCCTAGCACTAACATCATCGCCAAAAGCCTCCACAATGGGCAGCTTTTGGCGATGGGATGCTGGGATGCTGAGCTTTAGACACTGGATTTTGCACAGGCCTGGGCTGGAGGTTCCCCAGGATGCCCAGCTGCAAGGTCCAATGCTGCATTTCTGAGAGACAACTCTCTCTTCTCTCATGCTCCTGCACCACTCTGCCTCCCCTCCTCTCAGCAAAGTACCATTTTCACAGGGTGTGATGTTGCAGCGCTGCCAGTTTGCTGGTCTTGGCCTCCAGGAGCAGAGGTGCTCCATCACGGGCTTGTTGGTGCGGATGTGCACGCAGTCCACACGCCGTGACTGGAAGCCGTAGTTTCCACACGTAGACGTGCAGATGGTCCACAGGCTGACCCTCCAGTGCACACCACAGACATCAGTCCAGCAGTTCTGGGTGCNGTACGGATCAGATCTTCAAAAGCTGCCAGGAGAGGCCAGCAGTTTTGAACTGCTGTCAAGGACCAGACCCTCAGTGGGTGCACACCAGCATCAGGCTAAATGACCATTTGAACTGTTTGAGGACTTGGCTGAAATGCATTCTCCACAAAGGGCCAAACCAAAGATCTGCTGAAAGGTAAAATGAGTGGTGACCAATGTAGTCCATCAGGACTTTGTATCTTTTTTATGGCTTTACAGCCAGGGGGAATAGAACTAGTCTCTGAAACTTCTTTTTCTTTCAAGACAGTCTCACAGAAGATGTGTAGACATACTTGGTTTATATCTATTTGTCACACAGGTAGTGAATGGCATAAGTAGTAGCCAACAAGCCAATGACATTCATATTCAGTCATGATTTACATACCTGTCTCATGTAAAGTAAATGTCTTTACAATGTTGACAGTGGAGTTTATCTGCAGGAAAACAAAACCTGCAGAGACCCTTTTTTTTCAGTTAGAGTTTATGTTTAAAAAAGGGAGAAGACTGCCACCTTAAGAAGATATAGCACAGTCTTGCAGTCCAGATTTGGTATGTGTAGACGATTTTCAAGTTTTTGGCCAACTGGCCTGAAGCTCCTAGGAACAAATAGGGAAGTCTGGGCTACAAACCTGGTAGGATTTGTTATATGTAGCTTTATAGGTTGCAGCACGACCTCTTTGTTACACAGGGGAAACCTGTAAGTTTTCAGTTAAGTCACTAGTCCACTGAATATCTCTGAAAAGGGTTGTGGGTTCAGACATAAGACATTTCTGTCCTACCTTGGTAAGGAACTGCAACGATCAGATGACACAGAAGTCCCATCTTTGGTCTGGCAAAATATCTGTCGGTGCTGTAGAGCCAGTCGTGGTCCAATGCAAGGCCCATTACACTGTGAACACAGAAGATTTAGTCAGGGGAGGTAAAAGGGCAAGTTCCATTTTTATAAAACTGCTAGTGAAATAAAATGCATAGTGCCATTCAGAGACTGTTGAGATTTCAGCTGATTTCTGCACCTCTGCTGGCTTCAAACACTGACTGCGCAGTAATTTTCTCCTCTACCTCACTCTCCTCTGGCAGCATTTAAACTTCATTTCTGAATCTGCTCTGTAGATTCACTGCTTCTTCTCTCCAATAATTAAATCTTATATACATCTATTAGGGGAAATTAAATGCTCTCATGCCATTAACCAAGAGCCTGTGATCCATACAGGAAATCTCAGTACATTACTTTTACTGTGCATTTTGCAGCATGTAAATTGCCAAATAACTAAGAATGCATTGAATCAAGGGCATATTCCACTCCATTTAATAATTTAAAAGCATTGAAAGACAATAAGCATAAACAGGAAGCATGAGAAGCACAAAAGCAAGCTTGCTCCAAAACTGAGGCTATCCTAACATATTCAAGCTTAACAATTACATTTCAGTTTAACTCTCCTAATCCTCTTTGGTTAAAACATAACTTGGAATAGACAAGAAGCATGTTTTTGTGCTATTTTAAAGTTACATCAACTATTAGAAAACTGTTTTTCTAAGTATCTGGAAATTATATCCAGGAACAAACTGAAAGGGGTCATTAGTGTGAAGCAGGAATTTTTGCCAGGGGATGGCTGCTGACCGATCCGTCTGCCACCTCCTCTCTTTCTTCAGTGGGAATCCTGTTGTACACTACCATGCACTCCTCATATAATATAATATGCCTGTCCTCCTGCTATTTCTTCCCTCCTTGACAACTGGGAGAGAGAAGCAGTGGCTGCCAGGCTTACAGCAACTTCCAGTCAACTATCTTGTTGGAAATGTCATTCACTGGAGGGTGGAGCATTTCTGTGATATCTGCAGGGGCTAGCAGTCCTTGTCACCAGGAAGCCTGAGTCACTAGCTTAAAAACATCATGGGGTTACACAGTGATGAAAAAAATGCCAGGAACATTAAATGAAGGAAAGGAACTAATTCTAGA
This sequence comes from Anthoscopus minutus, assembly GCA_013399455.1. Classification (NCBI taxonomy): domain Eukaryota; kingdom Metazoa; phylum Chordata; class Aves; order Passeriformes; family Paridae; genus Anthoscopus; species Anthoscopus minutus. The sequence continues at coordinate 11,995 of VWYI01047149.1, forward strand.
GACAGGGGTAGAGCAGGTAGGTTGTTTATTTTCTCTGTGAGCTGGGAAAGTTGATTGTTGCACTGATACCCCATAATATTCTTGACCAAGCAAGTCATCAATCCACTGAGCCAGCAGTACATTACTAACTATGTGCAACAGTCCTCTGGCTTGGAGACTGGGTGGCCCATGCAACCATGTGGAACCTGACCTTTTTTTTGTAAGCTAGGTAGAAGAAATATTTTATGATAATGTGCAGGGAGTAGGTCTAAAATTCAGAAATTAATTCTGAATTAATTGTCTCAGCTGAGTATGTTGTCATGGGGAACAATATAGCCCATAATGGTTTTTGCAAAGATGATCCAGTTGTTTCCTGAAATTCCATAGGGAGTGAAAATTTTCTTCTTTGATATAAAGTGATAATTCTAAGCTTATCTTTTAATACAAGAACTCAGTAACCTTTCATGATTTAAACAAAGATGTTTTCAAGTAGTGAACAATAACATGGTCACTACTTAAAATATAACAGCTGAAGGCACTTTTTACTGTGAACATTATAAAAAATTCTGATGCAATGCAACCTGCTAAGAGAGAATTTGAAGATCTGTAAAGCAGCAGGAAGTAGTTTGAAAATGCTTTTAGCCCTCCATTCTGCCTTTCATCATGATACAAGTCAAGAAAGCTCAGACTTTCTGGTATTCTCACAAAACATCAGCAACTTCATAAAACTGAACTATTCTACCGTCCTCTTTTCTTGAATCTTATCACAGTCATCAATCCTGATTCCAGCCAACCAAGACTGAAGCACTCTCACTAGCTGGTAAGTTGAATTCTCTTGGGGTGCTTTACGCTCTCCAGTAGCTCTGCTCCGGAACTCGGCTTTTCAGCGTCCACGGCTAAGCCAGGACCACGTGGCTGGGACAAGTCCAGACATGTTGCGGTCGAGCAGCAGCGAGCGGTTTGAACGCAAGGCTTCCCCTAGCAAGTTAGAAAAGCCAGTCCTTTTACCTTCTGAGGGTTTCTCTTTGCAGATCCCGGATGAGGTGAAGGAAAAATGCGAAGTTCGACTTAGGTTTCAGGTCCCGATTTTATTCAGTTCCATAAGCAATACTCATGTTCATTCGCGGAAACCTCGGTTGAATGTCCCCTCCCTCCGCCCACCATCTCTCTTTTATCCCTCGGGGCAGAGCAAGGGGAAGGGAATAGTTAGTTCACCAATCGAAGGAGAGGGGGTGTGGAAAAAAACAGATTGACATTCGTGTAACTCTATCCTTTGCTGCTCTCACCGGAATTCTCGAGGGTTAGCCAGAAACCCTGCGAGTCTTGGGGAGATTCGAAACACGTGGACCTTGTGTCACACACTGGTACAGAATTCAGACTTGAAGAAGGCTATTTCCCAGATGTGTCACTAGTCACTGTAACAAGGAACTGCAGACCTGTCTGCTGAACAGAAGCTACAGAAATCCAAGCAGTCAGTGCACCATATACAGAAGGAAAGAGCTGTGCAAATTAGCAGCCACCTCAAAAGCCCGCAAACTATAACCTAAAGATACTAGGTTGAAAAATCACTACCCTCATTTTCTGCCTCTTTTTTTCTAGCCCACACTACAGGACTGTCCTTGGAATGCTACTTTGCTCCTTACCTGGCCCCAGGAGGAGGCTGCCCACTCAACACAGGGCTGCCTGTTACAGTTCTGTGTGTCCACAGGGCGCTTGGACACCTGGGCACAAGCCTCATTAGACATAGGGACAGAGCTGCCTTTCGCTGTCAGGCGCTGGCATGTCACCCTCCGTGTCTGCATGCCTCCACCACAGCTCCGCGAGCAAGGGGACCAGGATGTTACCATCCATCTGCAAGAGAAAGGAGAACAGATCAGGGAGCAGGCACGTGCCACTGTCTGCAGGATCCTTGGCATCAGCTGGTTTTATCAGTTGGACCAAAGACAGGCAACAGTGGGTTGGCTCATTTAGGGTGTGATCCTGGGACCTGTGAGTGTCTCAGCCTCCCAAAGCCTTCACTAAAAACTATTCAGAGGATGAAAGCTGAGAAAACTGCAGACTTTTCATTAATTTATCTCTCTCAAGGCTCTTTGGGCCCGGAATTATTTTTCCAGCCCTTAAAGCTGTTTTTATAGGCTTAGTGAATACTAGTCCTTGTATACTACTTGTAGCACTGGCACAGGGGTTGGGCAAATCTGCTCTTTCACCCAGGTGCTGTGCAGGCTTCTGTCACAAGTTACAGTCACAATACTTGGACTAGCCTAGTAGCACTCCTTAGTAGGGAAAACGATCTCTGTGTAATTGCTGGAGTAGCTCACAGGCCACTTCAAACTTGAGAGGGAATAGCCTGCTGGGTCCTGCTGGTGCCTGCCTCCTCTGTTGTACCCCTGAGTACTGGCATAACCCAGAAAAGCCTGAACGCTGCTCAGAAACAGCCCAGGGAAGGAAGAACACTATTCTTTCCTCTTGAGCTCAGACCATGCATTGACCAGCTAAGGCTGAGGCTCTGAACTCCTGTGTACTGACATTTTAAAAATCCGGTCTAACTAGCTAAAAGGCTGTAAATAACAGAAAACAATAGTCTAATACATTTTGTCATAGTAAGGAAAGTGTTAGGTAGGAATAGGGACAATGCAACCGATTGCTAGCTTTCTGAACAGTTTTATGGTCAAGCCAGAAGTTTGCTTCATTAAGTTTCTGGATACTTGGTAGGATTTGTGTGGTTTTGGGCGAAAAATACTGCCTATCACGTCCCTCACCAGCAGTGTTTATGACTACTTTACAAAACATGCAATAAATGTTCTCCAGTCCCATGGAGAGACACCCGTTTCTATTTCTCTGTCTTCTGCAGGTGATTAACTCCAGTGGTCACAGAAGCAAGTATAAAGAAACATATTCCCAGTCTGGAAAACAAGAGCACGGATACTTTTCCATGCAGTTTGGTGAGGTTGAACCTGCAATTTCCGCACTGCTTATAAAGCTCTGGTCTGCATGTCAATCAACTTTTATTTCCAAGCTTCCATCTCAGCAGTTTCTCAGGAGCTGAGGGAGGATTTAAGGTTGTGTTACAATTCAGGGAGGGTATAAAAAGATACAAACCATTCCCATGGAATTTATTGTCAACAGCAAGGAAAACTGCTGCTAATGAGCATGTTTCTTATTTCTTCAAATCTCTTTTGGTTTCTTTCTTATGACTCAGCTGGTAACTCAGAAAACATTTGCCTACAAAGAGTAGGAATATATTCTAAAAGGTAATTAAACAGAAACTTGTAATATGCCCAAGACAAAGCAAGAGTGGTGAATCTGGCCACTTCTCATCTGGTGGCTTAGCACGTCTCTTTGCCTCAGCTTAGATGGATTCTTTTTAACACAAGTCCCAAATTACTGTTGAATGAGGGAAGTTGTAATAAATTTCTCAAGAGATGCTCACTACTTTTAACTGCTTGTATACTGAAACATAACATATCCACCCACATTGGAAATAAGAGAAAGGAAGGAGTAATACTATGAAAAATATGGAAAAACATGTTTACACATCCCAGCGAAGGAGAGATTGAATTGCAGAAGCAGGATGTTTTTAATATGGAGGGAGCATAACACTACACTGACTCTCTGGATAAGCTCAGGACATACTCTTCTTTGCACTAAAGGGTGTCAAAATAAATAAAGACTTTGCGTAGGGTGAAGTCAGAGAATCATTTATATTGGAAATACCTTTAATGTCATCAAGTCTAATCATTAACCCAGCAATGCCATGTCCACCATTAAACCATGCCCCTAAGCACCGCATCGATACATCTTTTATATACATCCCAGGATGATGACTAAATCACTTTCCTGGGCCAACTGTTCCAATGCCTGACAACCCTTTCAATGATGAATTTTTTACCCAATAGCCAATCTAAACCTCTTCTGGTGCAGCTTAAGGCTGATTCCTCCTGTCTTGTCATTTGCTGCTTGGAAGAGGAGGCTGACCCCTACCTTACTACAGCTTCCTTTCAGGCAATTGTAGAGAGTGATAAGGTCTCCTGGGCCCCTTTTTCTCCAAGGTAAACAACCTCAGCTCACTCAGGCACTTCTCATAGGACTTGTGCTCCACACCCCTTACCAGCTTCTCTGTTCTTCTTCCTTCTTGTAGTGAGGGGTCAAAAATTGAACACAGTACTTGAGATGTGGCAGAGGAAGACCTAGGTGTAGCCACAAGTTTTTCAAGCTGTCCTGGCTCATTTGTGTTTAGCAGTTAGTGAAAACCAGGGCACCGCAAGGGCAGAGTTACAATTCCAAGGCAACCACAAGCTATCAAATGCAAAAAAGAGGCAGAACTCAGTCTGCTTCATGCTCACTAGATCTGATGAGGTGTGCCCATTTTACAAAAGATATTTCCACCCTGCTAAGGGAATTCTTTGTAGCTGCAGATACAGCTACAGTCTTGCCCATATTGATGTTCAGGCAACAAAGAACTCAGAATAAAATCACAAAATAGCTGCTAAAAGAAATGATCCTACAGTTTTTGGGTGACAAAATATCCATGCATTCAGTGCTCAGAACAGGCATGACATTTATAATCAACATAGGGCATGACTGGAATCACCCAAGGCATTGCAAGCTGTGAATTCTCTTTCTACCTTGTACTGTCAAAGTTTTCCACAAATATTGCTACAAAATCCCAGCTGTCTGGATTGAGCACTCAAAAACTCCCTTTTAGCTGTGACTTCTCCAAACAGGCACCAAAGAAGCTGCAGCAGTGTGATGTCCCGCACAAAGAACTCTTCCATCACACCTCAAATGAATGCAAGGTATTTGCACGTGAGCCAGACGAACCGTGAAGGGCAGTCTCTTCTGTTGCATGCGACGGGCTGCAGAGATGGCTTGGGTGTCTGTCTGCAGTAGGATGCGTTGACTTCGGCCCCGTCCAGCAAGCACCTCAGCAGGGGCAGCTGCAGCCCCCTGTGGCCGCAGGAAGCCGAACAAGCTGTCAGCTTGTCCACCGACCACCGGTACTCTGCCAGGAAGTGTGCGAAAGGCATGTTAACACTGAAAAACTCACAGCAGGAACTTAAATAGAAAGGAGAGAGTTTAAGGTGTTCTCCAGGATGAAATACAGGGATTTAGTGAGAAGGAGCTACCTACCCCTGCAAGGCACCTGATTCAAACGCCTGTCTGCCTTTTGGTGTAACAAACCCAGGTTTTTTTGTGCTTAGAAGCATCAGGCATGGAAAGTTAATAGCATGGTATAGCAGCTAAGCCAGATGCCAGTGAGCATCAATATTTTTAAAGGTGGGTTATTCAATGAAGACATAGTTAGCTGCAGTTCCCAGCAGCGTCTATGACTCTGTGATCTTAAAACTCTATGTCTTTTATCAGACAGTTCACACAGATCATAGGTCCTGAAGATAAATGTGGGAGTTGCAACATACTCAAAATTTTATAGGATAATTGAAGGAAAAGTTAAATTCTTCTCTCTGTCACTGACAATTGGAACAATGAAAGCTGCATATTCTGTTCCAAGCCAGCTGCACCACAATATACATATCAGCTGCACCACAGAGTTCTGTGGCTTTATTGCCTTTGTCTTATTTCTAGGAAATTTCTAACAATAACAGTTCCAGAAGTTTTGCAAGTGAAGGGTTTTCAAAGAAGAAGAGACTCTGAGACACTGACCTCCGTGTATTAATATAGGGGTATCTGGTTTAAGGGGTTTGAACACTGCCACCTCTGTCTTGAATTTCTGGACAAGAAAATTGTCCAGGCTCAACATAAGGACAGCTTGAATCAGTAAGGTGTACTTTATGCTCAGCAGGGCAGAAACATCTGGTGTCATTTTGGTAAAGTAAAACCTTAAAACACTGTAAGGTACCCAGTCCTGCAAATCTACATCCATGGCAATAAATCATTAAGACACGTTTCTTCCTGATATGCATGGTGATGGTTTCAGAGGGGAGAAATTCAGGATGAGAAAGGCAGTGCAGAGAAGTCCATGGCAAGAGCCTTCCAGGGTGAAATGACTGAAAAAGAAGAGTTACCTTGTATTGCCAGGGACATCACTTGTGTGAGTGAGCCAGCCTCATTCTGAGCAAGGCAGCTGAATTCACCATCAGTGAAATCACTGATGTTGGCTATCTGAAGAATCCGTCCTGCTGCCAGGAGTTGATGCTGCAGACTGAGAGGTTCGCCAGAGTAAAACCAGGTGATGTTTGGGGTTGGATGCCCATCAACAGCACAACCTAAAAAACAGGTACATGAGAAAAACCTGCTGACTACTAAACTTGGTGTATGCTTTGAAGTGGTAAAAATTAGGGGAAATAGTCAATTCCATCTCATTTTTGCATAATTATAAAAAGTAATTCTATAAGAAGGAATACCTTCTCATCATCTGGAATTAAATCCAAAAGCTGGATAATCTGCAATATGTAAAATCTCTGATCAGTTTGGAATTATTTATATCAGACCTTCTAAGGTTCCCACTATTTATTATTATTATTATTATATATTTTATTATCTTCATTTTGATATTGAAGAAAGTGGGATAGGGAGGTTATAAACCTGGCATAAACTCAAGGACCATATTTGAACATGAAGTACAAACACTTGGTCTCCAAATTTCCTATGTAAGCCCCAGGACCACCTTCCTCTCTATCTCTCTTTTTAAAACATTTTAGAATATAATTTATTGTTTGTGTTATATTAAAAGTCAGAAATTTTTGTGTAACAGAAAAATCTGCTGAAGAACCAAAGAGAAAATTGAGCCTTTACAGGTTTGGCTGGTTTATGTTTGGTGTTTGTTTGTTTGGTTGGTTTGGTTTGGTTTGGTTTTGTTTAATTGGAAATTGCCTAAATAATAACCAACCAAAACCAGCAACTGAAAAAACCCTTATGTTCTAAAGCATTGTGTGAGGTCTGTGGATCACCAGCATAGATGAGGTTTAAATTCTCTGTGAGTTCTTTGCCTGTTGACCTGAAGTAAGTGTATCTACAAGACACTTTTTACTATGGTTCTCATATCAGCTGAACACTTTGCCAGTTTCGTCATGAATTGCAGGAAATTTGTAAGACTGGTGTAACCTGGGAAAGATAGCTAAATTGTCTTCTCTGTTTCCTGGGTTTTAAAAAATTAAGAAGTAGATAATTTCCATAGTGTAACCCATCCCCACCAGGTGCAGGGGTGGGGAAGCAGAAATACTGTATGTGAGGGATGGCATATATCAATAGAACTGCTTGTGGTTTAGGCTTGTCCTACACTGCTATCCATGTCACTGAGACATGAAAGGGCTGTAAATTTCTGCAAATGCAAGTTATTCTGGTGGTTAGTTATACTAAAGCTTTATATTGTTGTGCATCTATTAACATGTATTTGCATAAATGACTATATTGTATACAAAATCCCTTCTGAAAGAACCATGCTGTATAAACAAATATAACATATATACAACAACTTTCACATGGGCATTGTTTAAAAGAATGGGATAAAAAAATGAAGAGTACGAATTTAAAATACTAAAAATAGAAGACTCTTCTAGGAATAATTCATCAGCTGATATTTCTTCATTGCCATCTCCATGTAATTTGATTACTATTTATTATTCATGCAGACAAGATGTGAATATGAGGTCTCTGTAGCTGCACTACACAATTAACAGATGCTGCAACATGACATTTTTGTTACTGCTCCTTCTTCCACTCTTGATTAGCCACCTCAGAAGAACCTTAACTAACATATACTAGGAAAGTACGGTTCCTGCAACAAAATACAATTGTCATTTATCTGCTCAGGAAGGTTGAAGAATTTGATTTGCAAACATCATTAAGACCAAATCCTCAAGACTGAAGGAACATGTTACTTCATTTAGGAACCCTTGCAACCCTTTAGAATTTGGTTATCCCTGTAAACTAACACTGGGGGACTGGGCTACTGTAGTCCTTACTTTTGTGCCTTTTGCCATTAATCATACCTCCAGCTACACTATTCCTATGACAGAAGATACTCTCTTGCCCAGCCAAACTGAAGTTCTCTTGCTTATAAAGCAGAAAATCACACACAAGATGGAAAATGCCAGTGGTGACCTGTGCTATGCCCCAGCCATTTTCACACTGAGGGGTAGATCCAGGCACTGGGGAGAAACTCTCTGCTAATCAGGAGGATAAATACTGGGGCTCTCACTGATGCTGTGGCTACATGCTTGTTCCCAGTTGCTATCAAACCCTGCCTGTACCCACACTGGGGAAGGGTGTGGGCTGGATACAGCTGATTCACCTGCCCTTTGGGACGCAGTCACGCTGTGAAACTGGTATGCCAGAGACAAGGGCTCCCTGGAAAAAGACTGACACACACACAGCAGACTCTGCAGTTACAATGACAAAGTTGCACTGAAAATGGACTCATAAATGCAGATAAATGTTTAAAAATAAGCAAAAAAGGGGAAAAAAGCAGAATGACAGATTGTAAACTGGCCCCAGTGGTTTCACCTCTTTCCTTTTTTTGTTTTTATTTATAAGGGTGAAGAGTCTTCTATTTGTTTTCATTTCTTTGGAAAGATCAACTACAGTTTTATCCTTGGCAATTATCTCTACCCAGCACTCCCTTCCTGACAACAAAGAGAAAGCATTCTCTGCTGCTCAGTTCTTTTCCCTAGCTTTGTAATCTCTCTATTTACTCCTGCTGTTTCATTTTTTCCACTCTTGTGCTGAAAAATAACTCATGCAGTTTCCAAGTTACTCATTCTCAAGTAAATGAGTAACATGAAAGGTTTTAGCCTTATAGTTTAAAGGCTGCCTAAGTCAAAAACAATGGAAGACAAAGGAATATAAAGGAAATGGACAAAATTAAAAAGTGGCTCTATGGCCTTTGCCTAGATTATTCAATTTTTTTGGTAGTTTACTTGTCTTTAAAGATAAATGTAGTGACTTCCACAGGTCAGCATATAGCCATGATAACTAAAAAAGACATGCTGTGAGCCCAGTTTTATTGTCTGCATTTGTAAGCAGTCTGCAGAGTGTGAAAGCAGAAAGGTCAGCTCGATGCTACACACAGAGGAACTGAACCTGAATTCAGCATGCAGATGGTCCTGATTCATGCTGTTTTTCTTAAAAAAAATTGTTAGGAAAAACAATATTGTCTTTTAAGTACTGACTATTTTACTAGTCTTACAAAATGTTTCTTCTACCAAAATGGCTATATAAAATCTTAGTTAAGGAAACTTAGTCAGTAATCAATAATATGGGGGAAAACTCCCCAAAGCTATTGCCTAGATATGCACTACCAGTGAGTAATTTTTACTAAACAGTAAAACTTCACTAATACCTATCAATCGCATTTCACAAGTGACATCTCCTATACATTTCCCATGTGTATGGATGCATGAGCTGTGGGATAGTATTTTAGGCATAGTAAGTGAGAACTAGAGTACAATAAAATTGCATGTTCCATTAGTATCTCCTTCTTATCTTCTAGGAATAAATATAATGACATTTAATGCAGAATACTAATACTTACTCTCTATTCCCCCAGACCCCGAGGACACTGACTGTTGTATCCTTACAAAGCTCAAAACCTGTCCCTATAATGGCTAAGAAGGAAAAACTGGATTTGTTTCCAGACAGCACAGCTATTGCTGAGCTTTCAGGTATTCCAACCCTTGGGAAGATGATCAGGGAACATTTTTGGGACTGTTTTGAGCAGTCAAAATTCTGGCATGAGAGGGCCTTTCTCCTTCAGTCCTTCTTAAGTAGAGAAATAAAATACTGCCTTCATCCTCCCCTCCAAAAATTACTGGGACTCTGAATTCATTCAAAGCCAGGATCAGCCACTGATGTGCAAAAGCTGGAGATAGAAACAAAAACTGAATAAGAATGACATCTTCTAGTAGGGAAAATATTAATATTTCAAGGATAACAACAGGGTATTTGGAAAGGGGAGACTGATGTTCCACAACAACTAACAGTTTCTCAAAAGGAAGGAATAAATGCGCACTCCAGGCCAAATTTAGCTCCCCATTACACCTTTGCAATAGTTTCTGAATGACTGTAGATGCAGAAAGGCTCTGAGCTACCATGTTATTACTAGGAAATCAAAATACAAAGCATACATCACTTTTGCACTTTCAGACCTGATAAAAACTATTGCAAAAGCTTCTGATTTCAGGATTCCTTTTCTTTTTAGCAGCCTGATGCTGTATGGAAAATAATGGTAAAAATGTCAAGCAAGTTTTGCAAGCATTAAATACATTTGAAAATGTAAATTAAAAAACAATACAGCACTGCGTCTAAAATAGATGTCTGTTCTTATAGATTTTTTTTCATGTCTTCGTATTTGTCTAACAAATAACTCTATAATTTACTGTTGGCATGATGATTAGCCCCAGGAAATGTTTCTAATATTTATTGAAGAGGGAATGATAGTGAAGACTTCAGGTCAAGATCAGGTAGTTTATTTGACTTTGTATTTCTGTGTTATTTTACTGAACTCCAGCAGAACAGAGTTGTGGACCACAATACATGGTGTTAAAGCAGTAAATGTAATGCTCCTTCAGGACTTGAAACATGACAGTATTTACACTCTAAACTCTACATTCAAGGAAATAAAGTAAGCTTTCAAAATAGAAACCAAATTAAGGGTGAAGTGAGGAACAAAATGCTTGGAACAAACTGTGGAGAAGCCACAGTTCAATCTCAATAGACACAAGCTTGATGCTGAGCTACTATGTGTGGCTGACACTGTGCTATTGTGTTTACACTATGTAGGTGAGATTACTGGTGGTGAGAAACACTCCCCCAGTTTCTTGTCATAGCTTATTTTCTCCTTAGCTGACTGAAATGAGAAATACATGTTAAATGGAATGGAGTTAAAATTCAATTCCATCCTGTATCTAACATAAGGATGAAAAAAATGAAGGAATGTATTCAAATTTTAGGCAAAATCAAACCAAATGAAGGTGGATAAGATCATGTCTGAAAGTCACATATATGTAACACTTGGTTTGCTGAAGAGGCAAAACTAATAGACACATCTTTATAGCTTCTCTTATGGGGAAAGATCTTTTAATATAGTAGAAAGTGACAGACACTTAACTGCCTTTAATGAGACAATGAGAAACAATTTCCATAATTTGCTATTATGCAAATTGTTTCTCATTGCTTTCACACAAGGAATGAAACAAAATTTATAAACGGAATCCGGAAAAAAAACCAAAATAAAGAATCAATGTTTGTAAGAATACAACTTTTACTTATAATTTTTTAAGGCAATGAAGATAACATGAATTTATGCTAGAAAGGAAAACCATATATTTAGGAATTCTTGAAACAAGCCGATTCAGCTGATAGCAGTAGCACTTAAAAAAAGAAAAAAGAAGGCATTTAAAATAACCATTTATGGCTGCAAAGGTGCTGTTGAAACATACTATACTAAACATATGACATGGTTTTTAACAGGACTCAAAACACCTAAACTGGTTACCCAATGCCACACATGTTGTTGTTATTAGATATCACCTGCACACCATTGCAAATATACGTAGTATTCAACAAAAATAGAGTCAGGCTCATTCCCACCCCCACAGTGGTTGTAAAAAATGTTCTCAAATACACAGGCACACGGTGGGCCCATATTCCCTTAACAAGCAAGGGAATTTTCAAGCTCTGGTAGTTAATACTGTTTCTTAAAACTTAGTCTGACAACAGAAATCCTACACGCTGAGAATCATGCATTAATAAGGATGGTTCTGAACACAATCAGCAACAGCAAATCAAAAATCAAAACCTACAGTAATGGATATAGCATACTCAAATGACCACCTAAGCTAAATGATAGGTTTATTAAGTTTATGACAAAAATGGAAAAGGTGTTAAACTGTAAACTTCTACCTCACCACGGCCACAGCTCCAGGTTAACTGTCCATTTATGGGAGAAAAATGGCAGCCAGATGGGATGCATAGTACAACCACTGAACAACAGTATAGCACAAAAAGTTCAGCAAAAAGCAGAGCAAGAGCTGGCACAATGCAATTAGCAAGCTGCAAATGCCAGTGCTGCTGTAGAAGTTTTTCTGTAACCCAATATAAACTTGCTGCATTTTGAAATGGTACTTGGAAAATAAAAAATGCAGAGTAGAGGAGGTAGAGGGCAGAAGGTTTGGGAAAGGCAGTGATTCTTGCTCCAGAGGGGCTATAACTTCTGTCCTTCTAAGAGATTTAAGGGAGAGGCTGCTTCAGAACTTGTAATTGAGAAGTTCTTTAGTCAACATATCAGAAATCCCATAGTGTTTCAAACTCCCTTAACACTTACTCTAGAATAAATCTTGTGTTT
>VWYI01047162.1:2366-37050 GCA_013399455.1 Anthoscopus minutus
TGTCCTTTGCTATATGTCTTTATTCTGTCCTTATAGTCTCTTGAAATCAGCTGCAATGGCATTGCTACTTGCTCACTTGACAACTGGATTTTCCTGCAGACTTTTGAACAGACAGCACTGCTCAACTGCTGCTAAAAACTACATTACTGAGTTAAGAAACACAGCAGCATGGTTACTAATCTTCAAAATCCTCTACTTGCTACAATTCTTTACTTCTTACCTTGTGAATGTATCATTAATTCACCTACAAATACTAAGCAAAAGTTTTTTCATTTAATAAAAGAAAGGTATTAAAAAATTTGGATTCTGTACCAAGCTACAGAAATAAGAGTAAATAGAAGAGGGAAAGAATATAGAGAAACAAATCTGAAACATAAAAGCTGTTTCAGAAACCTGCAAACAGAATTCCTACATGTTGCATCCAGGGTAGGGGGAAATACATGACATCACATACAATAAGGAGATTCTAATGAAAATCTGCTGAACTGGCATTAAACTATACCAGTGCAAAACTGCTGGTATAACTGATTCTGATTTGTAGTTTGCATTACCTCTCTCAATGGAATGATTACACTGCACAGGCTGCCATCCTGGCTAGCAAAACAGATGTAGTTTTCTGAAATGCACATTTTCCCAAGGGTGTTACAATGACTGAAAGGAACCCATAAGAAGCATTCATGAACTTCCTTCAAGGACTCTGCTTTAGGTAGCCTGAAGAATGCACTGAACTGCTCACTGTGGGCATGGCTCTCCAGGCCTCTGGATTAAAAACAAAACACATTGGTAGAAATGAGAGAAGAAAAATTAAATAAGTTTTAAATGTCTTTACAAATACAAAAGTCAAAAACATCTTGGGAAAAGATAGTAAAACATCATGCTCTCCTCTCCCATAATCTATGAGGTCAGACTGAAGAGAGCAGAACCACACCTACCTGTACATCCACTTAACAAAATATTTAAATATGTCACTAAATAAGACCATAAAGAGCGCTACAGGGCCTATTGGTAGTGCAGAAAAGACACTAATAGCATAATGTGCTCTGTTTCCCCACACATCAGAATACTCCATTTAAAACCAGAACAAGTTTTGGCTTGAAGGGAGGGTTAATTAGCTAGAAATGTAGCACATGTGGGAAACATTTGCCATGGGCTAATTTTTCACAGGTAACTGCCAGAAACAATATTGTAGGGCAGTATCACACTCCAGAATTGCTACCAAACTGAGGAATCAAAGGGAAAGGAAGGACCTTAACCATTAAGTTACTAATATTCATGTTTTTCCCAACACCAAAAATAATGCTGTACCTCAGGAAAGCCATGCACCCATCTGCAAGTCCCTGGTTTTATCACTCACCTACAGGTGCTTTCAGAAAAGCCATGCAGTTATCATTTACACATGTCTATTAAATTATTTCTTCCCCACCTTATCCTTCTTCATCACGTATCTCTGGAGATATCTTAGCTCTAATCTGAATTTTCTAATCCATAATGCAGCAAGAACACCTTTTCAAAATTCAAACTAATATAAACATTTTAGTTGGAAGACCAGCACCGAAGATCTGATCACCTCCTGCCTTCATACAGACTTTTGATCCAGCCAAGTAACAACAAATTACAATGCCTCACATGGCTTCGTCCAACATTTTTATGAGACATTTTGTTAAGAAAATATTGGCTTTGCTGATATTTACTATCTTCTTGAGACAAGGATTCTCTTCCTCTTTGCCTAAACAAATACTGGGCCCAGAATAGATAAACTGTAAGCAATGCATTACCTCTTGGTGATCTGCAGAGGGTCATGAAGCACTGGATCATTCTCAAATGTCTCCTTGTCAAAAAGTCTTCTAACTGCATAGTTTGCCAGCTGCTCCATGAGAAGGAATGTTTCACTAATGTGTAAGAACATGGAAAAATAATGATCTTCCCCATGGGAGCATACATGAATGCTCTCTGTCAGAATCACATTGGAAGTTTTCTCAAGTTTTGATATTTCATCCCAGGAGATAATAAGTTTTACTGAAAACAAAAATGTGAGACAGTTCTCAATATCTGCCTGTATTAAAAAACAAATGCAGTAGTAGTAGAACTAATAAAATATAATTAAACAACATTGTCAAATGATAACACACTTGGAAAGGACTACAAACTAACAAGCACAAAATGCATTTTCTTCATGTTTCCTAAAAATTAATTCCATTAGAAAGAATTTTATAGGAAAACATTAAAACACATACCATGTATGACAACACAAGTTTACATCACCTTTTCCTTGTTCTTATGTGAAATTGCAAATAGTAAACAAACACCATCATACAAGCCAACCCCCTTCAAGAGCTCACCAACAGACCTTCTTAAATCCATCATGTACTGGCATGTAGAGGAACTGAGCCTTTTAGCTATGGCATTTCTCAATACAGATCAAAATCAGTTTTGAAAGGATCCTATTTTCTGTATGTTTTCCATTTTTCACATAAATACTGTTATAGTACACACTATTAGAGGCATTTGTTTGGGCATTTCAAACTAATGTTACACAGGGAAAGAGTTATGTGCAATTATCACCAGTGTGTAGTGCACCCATGTGAAATATTAACCTTGTGTGTGAAGAAATAAATGTAATCCTCATAGAGTTAATAATGCAGTATGAACTAAAGATGATGGACAGCTTTTAGCTACAGTCAGCTTTTGGAAGTCTGCCTTCTCTCTAAAGCTTGAATTAAGGAAGCATAATAATAGATATTGTGTAGTATGTTACACAAATGTATGCATTTCCATAATTTATGTTGGCAGTTTCTGCTCATCTGTTGACACCTGCTCACATGGCAAAATAGCTCCCTAAGCATAAAGGAGCTCCTAATCTGAAAGATGAGCAGTGAAGCATGAAGGGATGCAGCTTCATCAAGGCTTACTTACTTTCTGCTCCAAGCAAAAATGAGTAGAAGCTAAGGAAGTTGGTACTAAGATACAGCCATCCTTGACAGGGCACTCTGCCCCTCCAGTAACTGCACGAGTAGTAGGTAATCAACTTCTCCTTCTCTGGTAATCCAAAACACTTCTCAAACTTCATAAGACCTTCACGAAACTTCTCAGGATCATCTTCTTTTACAAAAGAATCTTTTCCCTCTTCAGCAATCAGACCCTATAACAAAAAATAAATCACATTACTTTACGCATGTGTCCATGTGGGTGGTTGTCATATATGCAACTGCATGCACAAAGCACAGCATTCTCCCAACAGGAGAGTAAGTTTTAGAAGGGGAAAAAGAGTCTGAGGATCAAATCATAAGTCCCAAATAAAATATGCAATTTCAGACTCATACACCAAGTCTCCCACACAGCTTAGGCAAGACACACATTTCTGTGTCTCCTCTTCTGAAACATATTTTTCTCACTTAATCCCAAGAGTTCCTGGGCTAAATATTTAGCAAATATAGAGGGAACAAAAGTAGACCATATACTTCCCAGGCACTGTTAAAATTATTGTGAAATAATTTATCAACAGTTTTAGACCACTACCTAAAGGCATCTGAGGTATCATTTACCAAGTGGAGTTTATGTCAAACAACCTTAGTTGTGGGGCAAAGAAACAGGAACAATGGTACATGTTAAAGTTAACAGCCACACAACTATTCAATAAGAATATGCAGCACTACAATGCTGTCACTGAATATTCTCGAGAGAATGTATTAAACTATAATGTAGAGTTAAAGGAAAAAAAAACAGCCTTTCCCAATTATGCCTGTTACTTACTCTTATCTTTCCCTGGACAAAGCTCGTAATGTCTTCATTTGAATCAAATACTGATAAAGTCTTCATAACATTGTGTTCTAACCACTCCCAATGTTCTGTTATTTCTTCTCTGCTGGATCCTATTGAAAAAGAAAGTATTACTTTAAATTAGGACAGACATCAATCATTTCACCAAAACTATCAATCAAGAGAATAGTTAGCAAACTCCCGAGTTGCAGAGTAATTTATATACACAAGACAAAATCACAAGTCTTAAAATTTCTTGCTACCTCTTTTGAAAAAACATGTGAAAACATATTCAGTGTACATGAAATGTGCACTCTTGTGTTTTTATCTTTCAACTCCTTTATGCAGCTCTATTTCTGGCCTTTAAATCCAAAAGCATCTCAGCTTTGTCAACATTATGTGGCTCAGTGCTGAAGCCTGAGATGGACTGACAGTTCCCTCCTCTCAGCAGCACCTCTCCAACATGGACAGCACAGCACCACAGCAACACTCCCAATTTAATGGGTCAGAATGTGGGAAATGTGAGATCAAACCCATGAGGCTCAGCAGGATATTAAATCTGTGCCTTTGATATTCTCAGCTTTGATCACTAGCACACAACAATTTCCAGAGCAGAACTTCAAGACTAGGGCCTGCTGTGCAAAATCCCAAACACCTGTGAGGATGTAAAGCAAACATTACTGTAACCAGAAAGGCAGCAAGAACTGAGATGACATGAGTGAAACTGCAGGGTTTCAGCAAATTCAATACAAAGTCAGTGCTTTAAAGACAGTGACTCCCCATCAGATGCTGGAGGACAGGAAGAGTGAAAAAACTTACCTAGGTTTGAATAAAGGCAGTCTAGAATATAAATTAATTGGCAGTTTCATCCTCCATAAGAATGCTCACCAATCAAAGCAGGCAGTGTGCTCACATAATATTGATACCCTCAAGCAAGAACACACCTTGAACACTGCTTTTTTCTCAGCTTACTTTGCAAAGGGTAATTAACTTTCAATGGACTCCACAGAATTAAAGCAGCGCTGTGAATGAATAGAAACTGCTCTAAAAATAGTTAAATAGTCAGACTGCATTACACTGGTGGATTTGCAACAATACTTAACAAATTATATGAAGAGTAATTAACATAGCAATTACACTGCAAAAGTAATTATTTTTCTCAGACTACACATGTAGACCAATTATTTGAGTCACAAAGTGAATCAGAGGCACAGAGGTGACCCAGGAATAATGAAACTTTTTTGTAATTGTTTAAAATGGTGTAGAAGCACTGCTTCAGACCCTTAATATGTAACAGCAAGAACAAAATGCCATCCCTTCAATTTATTTACAGAAAAAACAATCTAACACAATTAGGACAATTATGTAGCATTCTGTTGTAAAGCATATCTATGCTGCACAAAATCTATATAAATGCAGACCTAAAATGAAAGACTGATGCAAGGGCAGTAGAATTCCCTAGAGTATACTTCCAAGATACATATTAAAGGACTTTTTTGATAGCCTGTTACCAAGTTTGATGTCTTCAGAAGTGGCCCTGAAATGTTTATTATCAGTTCACAAACTGTTCAAATTCTTTAAGGCTGCCCTTTTAAAGTGGCATGCAATTACATTAAATTAAAGCTACAAGAACAAATCTGTATTTACTTTTCCATTCCCTATTAATAACGTAACGTAATGAGAAAGAGATAGAACTTAAACTATGAGAGTAACAGATATGAGGGAGAATTCAGCTCTGACCATGACTGTAAACCTGCATGTTTTAACATGCAAAGGCAAAGTAAACAAAAATATTAGATAAGCATCTACTGTTATTCCTACCTACAGCAAACTTTGGAATAAAGCTGACCCTGGGAGTCCATCCTGAACTATGTCAAGTTATCCTTGCATCTTACAAAAGAAAAGATTGTGCTTCTGTCACTGTAACAGTGCCCAAAGGCTTTGACACCTGAAGGACTCCTGCAGAAAGCAAGCAATCAGAAGGTGTAATAGAAAGAATCCATAGATCTGTTTTGCAAAACTGGAGCCACACTGTGCTGTCAAGCTCAGGCTTGCAAATGTTTTTAAACCATTTAGAGGTTGTGGGGTGCCTCGCCCAGGGGAAACAAAGATTTAGTTAAGAGGCATAGTTTTGAGTCCTGGGAAGGGTGGACCCCACCCCTCTCCCTTAGGGGAGGTATCTTCTAAGCCTGGAAATGGTAAAACTCCACCCTTCCCCTGTGAATCCCACCACTCTGCCCCTGTTTGAGGTTCTCTGCCTACGGGTTAAACAGAGTGTTCCTGTATTTGTGTCACCCAAATAAATGGATCTTTGGACTTAAACAAGCAGAGACCCATCTCGGTGTGTCTCACGCTGGTCACCAGACCTCCCTGGACTGGATCTTGCAGCCACAGAATGCAACAAGAGGTCAGAAGAATGAGTAATTATGCGAGAGGATTAAGCCAAAAATGGATCCCATACTTTGCAGCCTCCTTTTCCACTTTCTGAACTTGGCTGCCTCCCAGAGCACAGTACGTACCACATGCGATGGACCAGTAGACTTGAGAGTCTGGGGTCTGATGCAGGATGCGAAATGGGGCGACTTTCGACGTTGAGTCCAACACTGCATCTAACGTTCCCACAAGGAGACCTGTTGTGTCCAAGAAAATGCACACAGCACAGTGAAATTCAAGTTTTGAAATGCAGACTCCCCTCTGGTTCCTTTCTCGGGGAACAGGAATGCTGCCCAAGTAAGGACTAATGAACTCTGAGAACGCAGGAAGCACAGTCAAGGGGAGCACAAAGTATTCCCAGAGGAACTTCTTTGTGATGTGATGTTTCGATCCAGTAAAAGCAATGTGGCACAAATGACAGTGAAGAAGTTTTTTTGAGATGAGTCCTGTGGAAGTGACAGCCATGCAATATGTGAAACCAGAGCACAACCAGAAATGTAACAGGGCAGTTACAGCCTTCAACGAACACAAGCAGTAACTGAACTACCTCTTAATTAGTCATTTACTGTTATTCTGTTTTTCAGGCACAGGAAAGAGCCCTTGAAGACCATAACTGGCTGTCACCTCCCACTAAGTATTGAATCAGCTCCCATTAAACAGAGTTTAGATGAAAATATACTAATTTCACTAAAAAGCCAAATTTCATCTCTCCAGAATCAGGACAAAATCATTGTCTGGGAAAATGAGGATGCATTTTATAATGACTCAAAATCATTCTCTGTCACTGTGCAGTAATAAAGATATTAGCCCAGATATCTTAACTAATTCTTTCAAATCTAAAAACCAGGAAATTCTAAAAGAAGAAAAATCAATACTGAAGGAACAATTGAACATTTTGGTTCCTGATGCACCATAAAACCTTTTTTTGTTACAACAGAAACAAAAATACAATCAACACAATCTTACGCTTCTTTCCTGTATTTCCTATGTCTGCACCCTTCTAGCATGGCCACACAAACAGAAAATTCAATTAAAGCAAAGTTACCAAAGCAATCACACTGGGCTCTTAGTCTACTACAGAAGAACAGCAAAATAAGAGATGAAATTACCCAAAAAATCATGAAACAATCACTCAAAGAGCTGCTATAAAGTCTGTTACAGAAATCTATTGAGATCATGGATGCAAAGTATTCCCAAAAAATGCTATTAAGAGTAGAGAGCTGGAACATAAAACAAACATATCCTTTACATCTTTAAATATCCTTTCCTATTTAACAGAAAATGATCCTTTGATTCTGGTTTTTAATATTCTGTAGAAGCACTAGATTCAGACAACTTCAAGTGCACCCCTCAAAAGTTATTTCAGAAATTTTAGGTTGGCTACTTTGGTACTTTGTGTTTCACTTTCTTTCCATTAACCCCCTCTCAAATTCTGAAAAATAGAACCTGTGAAAGAAACAAGGAAACAAAATAAGGTAGAATTGATAAGTCTAGACATTCGTTCACAGGGCATAGTTTTCCTGGGGATACACTTTCAGCATAGAGCCTGTGACACTATCTCACTGTGGCTATTCACGTTTCAAGTGTTTTTGTTTCTCCTCAAAAACATGGAAGTAAGTAAGTACGAAAAAACATAAAAAAAGCCCAAAACCAGAAAAACAAAACAAAACAAACAAACAAGGTAAAAAAAAGAAAGAAAAAAACCAGAGCAATACATTATACCTCAGGACTTGTCTGCAATTAACAGATTGTAAGTGGCTGTTGGAAAGCAGAATTATTTTGTAGCTCCTGACTGAACATGGACATTGAATAGGTAGCAACATTTTAAGAAGCTGTTGCTGTTTAAGAAGCTTTTGCTTACTGAATAAGTCATGACACTGAGCTGATCTCAAAGATCACTTTGCTTCAGCAAATGTTGCATTATTTCATTCACAAATCTCCTAATAACATTTTCTGTTATGCAGTACAAGGATACTATTCACCATTTATAAAGCTAATGCAACTCAGCTTGAGCCAATGGTTACCATAGTGCACTGAAAAGCAGCACCCCTCAAAAAGCCATCATAGCTCCTGTCTCCTTGGAAGGTCATCAGATTTTAGACACAATAAACTGTACCAGGTGAGTATCCATCACCTCAGCATTGCCACATGTCATGAATGAGATCTAGACTACAGGTTTGAGCCTAAGGCAGTAAACAGCCCCAGTACAATACAAACTAATTCCATGGCTATGGACACTGGCATAACTGTGAGGCACAAGTAGAAGCTCACTCATCTTCTCATCCTAGTCCTGAAAGTCCTCCACGAGTTGCCAATGTTTGGAATTGTTGGTCAGGGTTGCAATACGCTCAGGTTCCTGTGTGCTTCTCACCAAGCACTCCATTGGATTGCTATTTCCCAATGGGAACCAAGGGACAACTTAGTGAGTCCCCTACTTTCATCTCTGCTTAAAACTGGAGTTTCTCCTGGGGATTTCATCTAATCATCCTCCTGCTCTGCAGGGAACGACTTCAGCTGCATCTATGGAAAGTGATGCACATTCATATGGAGAAAAGGCTCTGCTTTTAAAAAACATTTTCAGTTTCATAGCTGCCTGAGTAAAACTACTGGGAAATACTCTAGATGCTTCAGTAAATAGGGTAAAAGACTCTAGAAACCAAAATAAAGGGCAAGGATCCAGAACAGCTTTGAAATACAGATGTGTTATTCCCAAGATGTCTCTAAAGACTTGGTTAGAAAAATATCAACATTAGCTCAGAGACATGCTACAAAATATCAGCACTGGATTTTGCTCTCAGTTGTATCAATTTAGGGCACATAACAACTGACAGTAAATGTTCGTAACTGCCCAGCATTTTGCCATTTGGGGTCAACACCACTTTGTCCTTCTATATTCATTTCACCAAATACAGCAAGAGAATACTGGTATTGGCGCCTTTTTTTGGTCCTTTTCAAACCACAATCTCAAGGATTTTTATTTTCTTCTGGAATAGCATCAGTTACAGCTTTTTTATTTCTAAGGATCTACTTTATGTATAGCAATTTCACTACTTCCTATCCATCGTGGGACAAGTGTAATGCAAATAATATCTCAGCTTCCTTTTACTGATGAAAAATCAGAAGCAAAGAAAGCATGCTTCTGTCTTTTTTTTTAAAGTAACTTTGCTACTTTCTGAAGCAAAGTTAGCACAGGCTTGGTCTCTCCTCTAATGCTTGACAGTGCCTTTGAAGTCAAAAATTAATTATATTAAAACAGGATCAGACTGCCTCCTGATTTGTTACATTCAAAGTGTTAAGAAATATAAAATATTTAAGAATGTAAGGGTTCCTTACAAACAGAAATGTTCTATTAGCACCACAGTAGGCGGCCCCATTGCAGCAAGGATTTTGAAGAGCAGATAGATATGTTGGTCTACGATTGAGTTCTCGCTTTCGTTTATTTACAAGATCATAAAAAAAGAGTTTCTGGAAAATACTATAAAAGCTTGCATGAGTGGCAACAACTACAGAAAGTGACATTCTGCAGCTACACTCAGTTTCATTCCAGCAAAATCTGCTCCCTTCTGCAATCTGAACAATTCAGAGCCTAATTAGAGCAGAACCAAAGAGGAAAAAACACTGTGAAACAATCAAGTTTTTGATAGAGAGCTGTAGTGAGCAGGCCCTGGGTTGATGTCACGTGCTCACCAAGATGCTCTATCATCCCCCTCCCCAGCAGGACAGAGGGTAAAAAATACATCAAAAGCCCAGAAATGCAGGTTCATTGGAACCAAAACTACAGCCTAAATTAGCAGATGCTCTGTAACTTCCACTAAGACTTCTCCAGTACAGGATGCAGCAACAGGGGAGACACATACCACTAAATATTTCTTTACAGTAACAAGATAAAGATTTTTCTATAACAGCAACTGCTTTTATAGAGCATTTTGGTTCTGTATTTAAAAAACAAAAAGGACTGAAGCCTCAACTTTCAATAATATAAACCATGAAAAGACATCATCTCTGTGTATTTGATTTAAAATACAGGAATGTCAGCTTGTGAATAATACCCCTTTTCCAACATCCTCAAATTAAGCACAGTACTATTTTCTGGCTTAATTTTGTTTTGTAAGTGAACTTGATTTCATGACTAAGAAATTCCAGCTTAAGGAAATACTGAGCATGGACTGAGATGGGAATGTTCTAAGACAATTCAGACAAAAACCACATCGGTTTAAGCCTTCAGAGCCAAAAGACTTCATCTCCATTTACAATAACTCAAGTGCATTATGGTCAGTGGTTATGACCCAGATAAGAAAACAATAACTCATTAAACTAAGGTGTGTGTCCAACATTGCCACTATGCAGCAAGAAAGATATCCTTAGAAATACGGAAAATTGCAAGTGCAGCTCTGAAAAACACTATTGCTCTACTTGGTAAGAACAGAAAAAAGTACTTCTCTTTGTTTTTATTTCTAAAAAGCTGTCTGACAGGAACTGGGAAGCACATGCTGCTTATTTTTTTCCACCAGTCATCCCCAAATGTAAATATTATCTTAACAGGAGGATCTTATTTGCCTCACCAATATAGGCACTGCAAAACAATCTCTGCTACAGCTGCTGAAAAAAAATACGTACTGACATAATTTCAGATGTTCATTAATCAGAAAATTTCCCATTTGATTCCTATCATGGCTGAGAAGAAACATCAAGGAAGCCACAACAAAAGCTCTGTGTGCTAAAACACCAGCAGGGATAAATGATTTCTGCCCAGACCAGGAATTTGGAAAAGCATGCACCTTTGTGCTGCACACTGGGTCAAGCTAGATCACAAGGTTCCTCTCTCATTCTGCAGTTCCTATCTAAATAAATTTCTGTCAAGTTTGTACAAAAATCACCAAGTACTTTTTTAACTGGTCCACCATGAAATTTTGTTAGAGACAAGGTTCTTGCCATTGACATCCACAACTAATACTTGAACATTGCTCCTTCTGTCAGATGTCAGAGAAGGAAAATTTCCCTACAGCCCACGTCCCTGCCCAGCTCTGTCTCCCCTTCTCCCAACCCCCTGTGTATGGCAAGCCAGGCAGCAATGGCCCACCCAATAAGCAACAGCTTTTAAACAGTGGAAGTACCATCTGAGGCCTTTGACAGATTTGAGATTGCAACAATTGCCACAGAAGATCCAGGACTTAGGAATATCACAGGTTTTCCCTACCTTTCCCAGCACAGCACAAGGATGACTAGTTCCAACCATATATTTATTTCACAGTAGGTTTTTCTCCAATATTTGCATTTTACTTATCTTTCTCAAGCAGAAAGAAGCAAATTGAAACAGCAGAAGCAGGAAATAAACCATTGCTTTGTTCAAATTTCAGTGAAAGGTTGGAATTTTATGACACCAAATACTTGCATCACTACTCCATACACACGATCCATCTCCTAATTCAAGGACCTGCCTAAACTAGAACCAAAGCTAGAGCTCTGTGACCAGCATGCCTAATCTCACTAGACCTTAGTTATAGCACACGTATTCACAAGTATATTCTCCTCCATCCACTCTGGAAAACCTGATCAGCTCCCCCAGAGTGGCTCTACAGGAGATAGACCAGAGGACATGGTCACATGGTTGCATAGTCAGACAACATACTTTGGGACAGCCAGTATGATGAATTACCCAATGGAGCATCACTCAGACAGTTTACAGCATCTGTATCCTTAGGGGAGATCTAAGACAAAGACAATGAAGTGCAAAGCTAAGCAGGTATGTATCTGTGGGCAGGGAGGCAAGGCTGAGCACAGCCAGCACAAGGTATTTCTGTACCAGACTCTGAAGCGTGGTGTGCATGCACTCAAGCCAGAACAGCTCCCCATGTCATCTATAGATTATAAACTGGTCCTGCCCCCATCAGTCCAGAGGGGTCATACAAACAAATCCATCTGCAGACTTCATTCTATTCCTAGGACAGCAGCAGAATTCCCAGCCTTCCTTCAGGTAAGTACCTCTGTTGACATCTATCTTTTGCTCCTTTGTCTGTACCTTTCTCCAGGTACTGGCTGCTTCCTCAAAACTTCCCTCCTTACAGCCTGTCTTAGCTACTGTACTCCTGTATTTTTGGGAATCCTTTGTCACGTCCCCATTAGTACTATTCAAAGCCTGCAGCACCACCCATCTTTTGATCTTGAGGCATTGTCCCACTCTTCCCTGCTGACTTGGTCTTGCACTGCAGCCTCCCTCTTTCAACTCCTACCTCCCAGTCCCTCTGCACTGCCAGCCACCTCCAGCCTTGTCTCACCAGCTGTGAAACACTCTTCAGGAAAACAGGATTGTACTGGGACATTTGGGATGATTTTATAACACAACAGCTGTGCTTTGCTTTTCCTAAAGGAAGTGCTAATTTTCTCAAGTGACATGCAGCAATATCAAATTAAGCCCAGGCATAGCAAATCATGCTGGGTTATACCTAGGAGGTTTGAATATTTCCAAACCTGCAAAGAGAAATGTAATTGCATTTTCATGCAACTGTCTTGTTAATCTTTCTTAATCACAATTTTAATTCAAGAATCTCTCACTCCTTATGTTTCTGTCCAGGGAAAAGTGTAACTTGCACAGAAGAAACTGTAAGAATTTACAAGAAAAGCTACAGAAATAAAATGTGCAATGCCACATCAAAAAAGCATACTACAGCAACTACCTCATCCAAGTTTTTTCCCCACACTGTCAACAGCCACCAAGTACAGGAGAGCAGTGACAGAAGCCTCACCCTCACCAAAACCCAAAGGGCATTTGGAGGGCCCAGCTGTCTATTCAGCTGTAAGCCTATGAGGACGTTTTCAGAAGAACAACTTATTCCAGTTCTCATTGTTCCACTTTAACCACAGTCCTTAAATGAATTTTATCATGCTGAAAGTCAACCTTCACAGCAACTTGGTTTCCTTGGTTTCCACATACATCAAGGTAGAGAACAGGCCATCAAGCCTGATCCCTACAAGACTTCAAAGTTTGCAATATATCACCTTTGGTTCTAAGCCAAAGCCTGATATTACCTATTTGCTTATAATTCTAAGATATGCATAGTAACCTGGGATTTTGGAACACTTTCATTTACACTTTTCATGTGCCCTGCCAGTGGTTCATTCAGATGCCAATGAAGAATGCCCCACCTCCAGCTGCAATGGCCATTTCTACATCTGAAATTCACCAGCCAAAAGTTTGAACCTTGTGGTTTTGTTCAGTAAAATTAATAAACGTTTCCACAAGACAATTATGCCTATGTTTAACATAGCTTGCTTTAGGATGACACAAATTAGAGAGAGCCTAGAAAACCTACAGAAATGCAAAATACTCGAGAACCACATCTCACTGAGGAATGACTTTATGCTGACTCCCTGCAGCATTTCTCCTTGACAGGGTCAGTGCCAGATACCACCAGCCTATAAAGGAGTCAGTTCTAGTCAGAACACCTGCCACCATCACTGAGGTCTCAGCAGTAGCTGCGGCCCCTGCAGTGCCTGACGATACAAACAGGCAAGAATTATACACAGAAACGCAGCTCCATACCTTGAAGTTATCATGGAATAAAGTTTATTCTACGATGGTGAATTTCCTGTTCCACCCCTCTGTCACTTTTCCGACCCACCACTGCTGACAAGTTCCATCAAATCATATGCTCGCTTTTAAAACAAGCAATCAGAAATGTCTGAGCAGGAGTTCATCTCAAGCAACCTCGGATGCACGCAGAAAAAGGGATTTTGAAATGAGCATCTTGCCAAAGCAAGACATATCAGTCCTTCTTCAGATGTGTACACTTCCACCAAGCTGCCCACGGAGCTGCGATGGATTCCGCTGGAGCAGAGGCTCTTCAGCCCGTGCCGAGGCTGGGCTGTGCTGCCCACAGCTGCCCAGTGACCCGGGAATCCAGAGCACCAGCCGCCCCTAAACCTGCCGAGTGCCCGTCACCGCCGGACCCAGCTACCCCCAGGACCGCGCTACCCAGGAAAAGGAATGCGAGAAGAGCCCCATGAAAAATCCAGGACGGGCCAGGGCTCCAGAACTCGAACAGGTCCCCTTCCTGCCCCTTTGGCTGCGGCTCCCACAACCGGCAGACTGCCATTCTCCCGCTCCAGCCCTGGTCCGGCCCCACAGGGGCAGTACCTGCCAGCCCGCCTCCGCCCTCCTCGCCATAGCCCCGCCGCCTCTGCAGCACGAAGTACTGGTTGGAGCGCTCCTGCACCCACAGCTTGAGGGCATTTTTCAGCAGCACCTCCTCGGGCTTCAGCCACATCGCGCGGCCCCTCACGGCGCAGTGCTTCCGCCGCCGTGCCCACTCCGCCCTCGCAGCCGCGGCGATAGGCAGGGGAGGGCGGGGCTCCCAAGGCATGCTGGGAGCTGTAGTCCTTGCTGCCAAGCGGCCGCGCTACACTGCTGTGACAGGACTACAGCTCCCGTCAGCCGTGCGCTCCCCGGCCTCCGGACTACAGATCCCGTCGGGCCCTGCGCTGCCCTCGCAGCGGCCTGTGCTGGGGCGGAGTGGAGTCTCGGCTTTGCGGTGCCCCGGGGCGGCACCGCGGGTTCCGAGCCCC
Source organism: Anthoscopus minutus (assembly GCA_013399455.1). Classification (NCBI taxonomy): domain Eukaryota; kingdom Metazoa; phylum Chordata; class Aves; order Passeriformes; family Paridae; genus Anthoscopus; species Anthoscopus minutus. The sequence goes on from VWYI01047162.1 coordinate 17,118, forward strand.
TGCTTTGTGTGCCCTGCACGGCACAGCACGGTACCTCCCCTGCCTCAGGCGTTACAGAAACTGCTGTGGCCGCTCTGCGCACGGCTAAAGTCCCGTTTTCAGTTCTGGCCAAACCTGACTCCATTTTCAGCCCACAGGACAGACAAGCGTCACTAGAGACGGTGTTTGGCGCCAGGTGTTTTCCAGTCGGCGCTCGGCTGGCACTGCAGGCGGGGTTTGAAGCGCAGAGGGCGAGGCTAAGAGCACAAACAAAAGCTTCAGAGGCCTTCAGAGGCTCCATGGCCTACTCTGCTCCAGTGTCTAGTCCCAAGAACTTCCCAAAGTTACTATCTTTTCCCACCTCCATGCAAGATTCACTCCTTTTCCTAACACAATCTGTCATTCAGTACAAATGGAGTGGGTAGGTCTTCCTGTTTCCCAGGAACTTCTGTGCACTTTCCTTAGCACTCTAATTTCCAGTATAATTGACCTTCCTAAGATTTTCAAGGATAATGCTTTATTGATTGTGTCATACAAAAAATTCAGCAGTTGTTTAAACTCAGCCTCTACTTTGAACTCTTGCTAAAAAGAAAATTATGCACATTATGCACTAACTACATTGCAAGCTTGGCACTTTTGCTTTGTCCTGGCTTCCTTCATGCTTTTCAATAGTACTGCACTACCAAAAATGCTGCTGCTAGCACTGGTCTATTTATGAGCACAGGCACAGTGTGGTTCTGCCAAGCTGTCATAGAAATTATTTGGCAATGCCCATCCACTTCCAGCTGCAGAAGCAACCACCTACCCAGAGGACCTGTGTGAAAGCAGACCCAAGCGTGCTATCACATTTAACTCACAGGAAGCTTCAAGGACTGTGAATTGCATTAGCATAAGACTTTTTTCCTTTCCTTTCAATTACTCATTGCACCACAGCAATAGAAGCTGTAGAACTGAAGAGCTGTACTTGGGGACTCAGTATAGATTTAACAAATATAACACTTTTGCTGGTTTTTGTAACAGAAGAAGCAGCAGTTTTCTGGTGGTTTACCTTTACTAGAAAGGAAGAATAAAAGAAAAGCCGTTAGCCAGCACACGGTAACTAACACAGATGAAACAACAATGAGCACCCCTGATACCCTGGCATACAGCTCTTCACGAGTCTTCAGTCCTCTGTCTGAAGCCACAAAGTAACAGACATTGCTGGGGTTTTACCAGCTAAACTGCTTGAGTGGCTCCTTCACGGATCCTGATCCTCTAAGGGCATTCCTAGAGAAAGTGTTTACTATTTAATGTTCCCCAATTACACAAGCCGCTGCATACAGGAAGTTAAGGACCTAACATAGATCTTCTAATTCTGATGCTAATTTTAAGGAGAGATGCCCTTGGAATTTCCTACCCAGAGTTTGCCTTTTGGTGACTCTCACACACACTGGACATGTTACTTGCTTATGTAACATTCAAACTTTGTTAATTTGATAAATATTTTAACAGTAAAATGCTACTGCTTGGAAAATGTCTGTTTTGTATTTCTCTCCACGTTTCAAGGTCTTGAATGTCTTTCTCTTTTTCAGTTCCCTCAGGCACTGGATTCTTAATCAAATACTGTTCGGATGCAAAGAGTGCTCCTCTATGGGCATGGAAGAATTTATTTATAGCCACTTGAAAACCTTCTTAATCAGCGAACAATCATGCTACAGTGTAACCAACACATTCTACAGCAACAAAGATCCATTTAGTGCTGCAGAATTTTTCTTTCACTTATTCAAGACTTAGCCTAGAAATTATAAATTACATCCCTCAACCATGTCAAGATTACATAAATAGATAGCTATATAAATAAATGTTGGCTTCACTCTGTATAACCAACAGTTGAACAACCAGTGCAGAGTTGCTCTAGGAGTATTACATAATTTTTAGTTCACACAGCATGAACGCTGCAATTTGACTTCAATTTTCTCTTGAAACCAAAATTAATTGCTCAAGTCGGTAGATTTTATCTCTTCCAAACTGCAGACATTATACCCCTGCAGGAGAGAAGCCTCATTCACATATGCACAGGAAAGCTACCAGTCTAAACTTGAGTGAAAAGGCAGGGCTACCTTCTGTGCTAGTGTGTTAAACATGGAAAGAAATTGCAATAAATCACACAGGCAAGGTAGATGTCTCTATTTATTATATCCAACTCTTAGGTCACTCGAGAAGTGCAGAATTTTCCCAGTGAAGACTGAGATGGACTGCATCTCTCCATTTTATGGCAACAGTCCATCTGCCCTTAGGACACAAACTGCTTTTATATGCTTGCAGCCCTCATCACAAGTCCTGCTTTTCCCTTTAAACAAAATTCTCATCTGAAACTATATTTCTATTGGGACACCTCAAAATGAGAAAATGGTATTATTTTGATTTGAAATTTAAAATTAAGCCCTGCTGTTGTAAAGCCTTATTAACAAGACAGCACAGTAATCCAGCATCAGGCAAAAAGGCTTTCTCTCCTGCAGCGATAAAAAAGCTTTCCCAGACTTCCTTTGAGAACACATAAGTGTTTGACTGAAGTGTCAGCATCAGAGCACTCCTGAGGGTGAGGATAACTCCCTCCCTTTCCTGGAGTGAGTAAGCGCTTGGACATGATGCCAGAGCCTATTCAGTTTACTCTCTGGGGACAGAAGAATTGACATGTCTGTGTGACTCAGTGGGAGAGTCACAGTGGGAATATTAACATTCAACAGGCAGACATTTTAGCAGTTGTACCATTTGTGGGCTCATTATTTCAATTATCTTGCACATGAGCATTAGCATATCTATAGAAAACTCCAAAACTATTGCACAATAACAGTAGGTTTTTATTGCTTTTCAGGAACAACCCTAGCCCCAGGCACATTCCTGTTGGCTTCTTGCTGAGAAGAGTCTGTCATACCATAGCACACACACACATAAACATATATACACACGACCCAGAGACATTCTAGCCCGTGGCATCACCAAAAACAAGTGATTATTTTGTTGCACAGTCCCCTAAAGAGGGCTGGTAAAGACAGCTGCTACCCATGGAGATTTGGAAATACAAAAAAGTGAGAGTGGATCTTTGAAATTTCTTTTAAGGCAGTTTCACAGCAACAGACCCGTTTAGTATCAAGATGGCATTCACGAAATTTACACTTTCATTTTTAAACTAAACCCCTTACGCAGCTACTAGTTACAAACAAATCGGCACGGATAATAACACGGCAGATTTGCAAGATAGGCTGCAAAACTGAAAACCCCATTAAGTTCTGCATAGCAGTAGCTCAAATACTACTCAGGTACTTACCCTGCATGTATTCCTCTAGCAGTGGGTCATATTTGATATAAGAATCCCTCTGAAAATTTCTCTCTGAAATAAATATCTCTGAAAATTTGTCTAAGTGCCTTGAGCAAGCAAGCCCTGCCTCAAGAGATCTGATCCTACAGCAGCACAGGTTCATCAGTGTGAGCTTCTGCATCCCCTGCCCCGGTTCTCCACTAGTGCATTCTTTGAGAAGGGGCTGTGCATTCACATTACCCTTAGAAATACAAGTGCCCGTGCTTGGCACCACTGGATGGTGGATGCAAACTGACTGACACTGCCAGTTTATTATCCTACAGTAAAACCTTCGTACCTTCTCTTTGCCAACTCCCACGGGCAGCTCCTCACAATACTGACTCCTTCTCTCATCCTTCTGGCATGATTGGATAACTCCTTTCTGCCCCTTGCACAACCACCTAACCTTTTCTGTCCCTCACACAACTGGCTAACCTCCTCCAGCGAATTCCAACTAACTCTCAACCAGCTAACCCACTCTTTTAAAGACCCATCCTTACTGGACATAGCTGTCCAGTTAAGGGCAAGGCTTTTTCCACTCTTTGGTAATACAGCTGCAATTCATCAACGGTGACATTACTTGTAGCACTATCTCTATTCTCTGACAATCCCTTCTCCCACATAAAAGTACTGAGGAACAGGCAGGTTTGTTGCTCCTATAATGCAGTAAATGTAAAGCTTGAATTTTACAAACAAAGCAGCCCAAGAAGTGCCTTTCAATGTATTGAATTTATCTGAATCCTTCCCTTTTTTTTTCCTAAACATCAAATTTTGCTCCTATTGAACACAAAACCGGAAAATTTTTCATGAGACTGCATCTGAATAAGATTCTACTATATTGCAGCTTACACACCACAGAAAATTTATACCAGCTTTGTGAAATGGAATGAAGTGATCAGGGGCTGCATATTTACTGCTTGGCTGTTCCTTTCACTGCTCTGCACTTCAGAGGTAGAATAAAAAGGCAATCAGCAAATGACAGCTTCAGAGTGGAGTCTGATTACAGTCAGGTTTACAGCTGGAGCTCAGAACCAACTGGTATTTTCTAGACTAGACTTGGAACTGAACTAAAAAGAAATACAAGACTTAACTGCTTCCAAACCAGTCAGGAGAGCAACAAGCTTTTACTGTCTATCATAGTAGAGTACAGAACAAAAGACAAGTAATAATTTTTTTAATGTTTTTTCCTCAAACCAAACAGACTTTGGAGTAAGGAGGGGATGCTGAGCAACGTAGCAAAGGAAAAGTGAGATGCAGCCAGTCTGGTATAAAGTGCACATGGCAGATTGCCTTGTGCTGAAACATGCCTACAAGCACAATTCAGCAGCTCACTGAATTGAACAGGAACATATCCTAAGGTGCTTGGATTTTCTTTAGCATCAAGTACAGCTATTAGGTTTCAGAGTCTCAACACAATTTCAATCCATGTAACAGTAGCATCCTGCACCATAACTAGTACCCTTATTCCAATTTGAGCAAACACTTCTTCTTTTTGGCCTCCTAAAAGAAGGATGTGTTTCAAGGCTGTGGGACTGGGGAAATTCAGCATCTGCTTCCTTGAAAGCTGGTAATATTTTATGTCAGTCAGAATCATCAAAAATAGAGTTTTATTTACATTTACATATTCATATTCAAATTCAATACAAATTATGAAATATTTACAACCATTTCATTTGTACTATAGCTAAGATAATGCATTGCTTTCACCCCCCCCAGATTCTTAAGTTATTTATTGGAGGCTCTAAGACAAAATCCTACTAAAATTAGAAACTAGTTAAAGATGCAGAGGTAAAAAAATAAAGTGCATTTATAAGATATCCTTAGTTACCTTCACTGGACAAGGCCAAGTCACTTACTATTGAGGCACCCAGTGTTCCTTGACCTCATCTCAACTCCACATAGAGGACAGCTTCTCCAACCCTCTGTTACACTCACAGGACATCGGCTCTCCCTGCAGCTTGTGCACTTGGGCAAGGCAATGTACAGCAACAGTACAGAATTTTTCAGAGGCTGAATCATTTCTAAACAAAACACAGCAGATCCTTTCATAAGAATCTATCTTTTCATCTTCAGCTGAGTCTTTCCTGAAGTCATCCCAGATTACCACATAGCCAGGACTCTGGAATATTGCTGGTGTTAGAGATTATTATAGCTCTTCAAATCACATGAGGATATTTCAGACTAACAGACTAACGTTAACAAGGTTTGAAAAATTCCTGCAGTTGTTCCCTTTACAGTAAGTCAGATTTGGCCTGTCAGCTTGAAGCTTTCTTTTCTTCCCCTTTAGGAATGTGTGGTTGGCAGGTTGGAGTTGAGAGGTAGAGAATCGGTTGGTTACTAGAGAACCAAAGACACTGTGGACAAAACCCAGTTTGACAAGCATTAGTTTGCACTTTCTCATATCAAATTAGTGCACTGAAACATTAAATACCACATTGCTTTAAACAAGTCTCATAAGTATTAGAACAGATCAAAATTAATTTGTTTACAATGAAAATCTGCTTGAATGAAAATAATAAACAACAAAAATACCCAACTCAAAACGATTCCCAGTGAAGAAAAACTATGACATAAAAAATCTTCTCACTTAAACAACTCAAACACTGTAGAGAAGCTTTGCTGAAGATGGAATTTTTGTTTTAGTTAAAATATGCTGGTTTTCTTTGTATTTAAGACAGCTTTATCTGGAGAGTATAAAGACTCCTGTGGGAAATACAGTTTTAAGAGAGGCAAACCATAAAATTATGATTTGGACAAGTCTATTTATCTAAACATCGCCAGTGCAGTGTTTTCTGCAACAGTCTTGCAACTTTTGGTTTACATGGAATGGCAGTAGGCAGCTCCTTGCAGAAGGCTTGCACCATGTGGCTGAGCATGTTCTTAGAGAGTGACTTCACAAACAATCCTGCCTTCACAGACTTGTGTATCATCTCCCTCAAAACCTGGGTTGTCACCATGTGAAAGGACAGTCACAGTGGAGGGCTGGGATTCGTTGCTTACAGGATGTGTGTTGTCATCTGTGCAGAAGAAAACCAAGTCAAGAAGAGTTAAAAAGTGCCACAGCCAAGCGTTACCACTTTAAAGCAAACCACACAAACGTGTTTTGCACAAGCTCAACTGCACTTTTCCTGCAGAGATGGAAATCCAAGGCCATGCTCCAACTACCTCTCTCCTGCTGACCCTTGTTAGTTTGTGAGCCTATTCTTGCCACTGCCTGATCTTTCTGGAGATGCCTCTCAGCCCAGTAGTGCTGAGCAAGCTGAAGTTGTGCACTTATGCAAAGCTAAGGCAACAAAATCCGACTAGGAGGATATTAGTAGGTCTCATATCTTCAAACTGCTGAAGGCAGACATCAAAAGCAACTCCTAAAGACCAGGCTCAGGATAAACTGGAGAGGAAGGGGCCACGCTGATTTGGAGAGGAAGGCCTTCTTCCTATAGACTAACCTTGTCTGGCTGTTGTCCCTGTGTGTCCTGCCCACTCCAAGTGAGAATACACGAGATTGACCCATGTAATTAACCCAGTATGCCTTGAGTTGCTTAGAGGGATGCAATTTCAAATTCTGATCTTTAGCTCATAGGAAGTGTCCTCTTCCCTACTGGGGTGCTTCAACAGGGCACTCCTGACCACACACCACTTGCTGTAGCAACATGTCCTGCAGGAGACAGGCAGCAAATCCCAAGTTTTCCCATCAGCTAGGCTTCCCATGGGAAACAGAGTATCCTCTTCCTAAGGCCATGCCACAATTCAGAGGATAGTTACTTCCATTTGTTAAGGTGCAACTTTTTCATTTTTAAAGCCAACAGCAACATTGAGAGTGTCGGGAAAGCTGAGCGCTAAAAAGACATTTTCAGTTTGTTTGCTCTTGTTAAAAAAGGTAAACTATTTGGAAATACTGACATTCTTTCCAAATGAACATGCTCTAAAGTGTTCAAGGATGACTCGGCCTTGGCAAATCTGAAATTCAATTGAAGTATCTGTCTTCTCTATCTTGCACCATCTAAGCTAGAGCAAGACTGACTCCCCAGAAGTTTTCTGTAAGTAACTAGTCAAAGCAGACATCTAGTAGCAAAGCAACACTCAGTCATCCAAATGAAATCTCCAGAGACAAATGGATAAGGGACATCTTTGGAAAAATCTCTCTACTCTTGAAGTAGCAAGCCTCTGACTTTGAAGTATTCTTTCACAGACTTTGGCTTTTAATTAACATTAAGGTTGTGTTTAATTTGAAAATGAAGACCAAGTATCAGAGTTAAAGCTAAACCAAGAGATAACCCTGAAAAACAAAGTATTCAAGCCCTGTGAGATGCTATGAAGGCAACTCCCCCTAATTCACAGCCTAAGCAGCCAAGCACAAATTATTTAGCAAGGCAGATTAAACAGCAGACGTACTTTCTGATGGTGCATGTGCCTCCTGAGCAGATTCATCTGGTCCCTGTACAGAATCATATCCAGATGATGCTGTTTCACTAAGATTGTCCTCTTCATTTACTATGGTGATAGTGGATAGAGGTCTTTGGCCAGTGGATCCTGGGGCTTGTACAGGCTCAGACCGTGGTTCTACATCCATCTTTGTGAAAACAAAAAAGAAAATGGTTAAATACAACTTGGCAGCAAGGTGCATCTTTCTTGGTGAACAACACCTGCAAGGACTGAGTCCAGAGCACTTTTATGCAGAGAGAAAAACATGAAATGGAATAAAAGCTCTGCAGTTAACCTCCAGTATCAGAGGTGAAAACCAGTTACTGCCTAAATGAGTGGGAAGTTCAGATACAGCTTCTGAAATGTTTTCCCAGTATCAGGAAAAGAGTCTTCCTTCCACTCAGTGCAGATCTGCCTTCCCCAGGCAAACTCTAGCTTACACTTTAGCTGGTCTAGGCGTCCTCAGGCAATGGCAACACCATCTTCCTCTGGCACTTTCAACAATGAGCAATTACAGAACACATCAGAAACTCCTGATGTATCCTAGGAAATCACACAGTTCAGAAATCTCATACATACTAACACATTCACTTCTCAAGCACTTCAGGTACTGAAGAGAAGCTGGCTTCAGGGACAGTACGAGTTGTCGAAGTCTGCCTGAAGATTTGAGAAACACCCTTAGCTGTAAGCACAAGAGTTAAGAGTGATTCTTCTATCAGGCATGAGTCAGCTTTGGCTGACTTCTGCCAGAGCATTTAGTTAATACCAACACACACCAGGTCAGCTGCAGGCTTGCCTAAAAGGGACACTGCAATTATTCCTGGCACATGTGGCCAGATGGCAACACCTGTGCTTATCACCCGCACTCTAGAGGCAGCATGAAACAGCTCAAGATCTGGTCACAACACCAGTGTAACAGTGTGACTGGCAGGCTGCTGGCTTACCTCAACACCCAACACTTTGAGGATGTCACATTTGCACAGAGGACATGTCCCATGTTCCAGAAGCCAGGGATCAATACAAGTCTTGTGGAAGACGTGGCTGGTGGAATAAGGTAGCCAACAGGTTAGATTTTATACCAGGAGGATTGCTGATGTCCCAGCTATGAAGGACCCCTTTATAACACCAAGAATTTATTCCTTCTAGAATGGATGACCTTATTTTGCCTTATAGCTGAAAGTTATGGATAGTTGATCTTTCAACCTGTAGCTGCTTTGTGCTTATTAGTATCCCGATACAACTTGCAAGAATCCAGCGTTGTCATTTTTGCTACACCTAAACAGTCTAATGCTGTTTTGCCAAGTCATTGTACAATACATTCCCAGCTGATAATTTACATGGTACAACTACTGAAATCTCAGCCTTAGCTTTAAGGTTAACTTCTGTCATGCAGGTGACTAAATAGCATTTGTTTCTGTTGTAATTACATAGGCAAATTATCTCACAGAGTTATGTCCTCAAGATAAACTGTACGCCCACCCAATTCACTGTGTCTGTGCAATCACTGTGTATTCCAAGTGGATATTTGGCATGCTCTACACTCAAGAAAGTAAATATAGCTCAGCCATCACAGATGCAAATGTGTGTTTCTATTATGACACTCAATTCCACAATGGGTTTAAATTAGGCCACAGATTTAGGAGGATGACTTGAAATCCTGTAATCTGCCTGTTCCCTCAGCCTGAATAGAATCAGCAAGGCAAACAAGCACTGCTCAGTATTAATCAACTCTATTATGAAGTAAGTGCAGAGATCACCATATCCAGTGCTCAGCAGCCTACACTCCAGTAGGATCCAAGGATTCTACAATTCAGCTCACATAATCAGCACTTCCTTCCAGCTACACCAATGTCATGTTTAGAATAAAACCTGAAAATTTCTTGACACCTGACTATTTTAAGTCCTTGAACTTAATATTGGACTTGTGAACATCTGCAACTATGAATGCCTTCAGTCTGACTCTCTGGACAAGAATGCTCTTGGCAAATACTCATATCCTAGGGAATCAGATACCACCAATGTGATTCACAAGAATATTCCTTTGATTTATTCTTTCATAGATACAGTTCAATGCTTTCAACAAGTAGGGTCTCAGTGCTGAGGTCAACCACCAAAATCAAGCATGTTTTTGCAGTAAATATCAGTTTATAACTCATGAGGGAGAATTTAACACGGCTGATACTAGCATATATCACCACTCGTGAAGATTAACAAGTCCATGTAGTCATTTTGAGCTAGCCTGCCTCTGAGAGCTACATTTGGGAACAGAGGAACGAAACATCACAAATGTACATAAAAGCAGTCTCGGAGCAAATGCAGCAAATTCGTGTAGAAAGCACACAATCAAATTACGTTACTCCACTCTTACCCAACTAAGTCATACTTTGTTTGCAGGTTTATACCAAAATTAGCGGAGTTTATAGGGAAATAATGAGAAGTCAGTTCTCCTATTAGGCAAGGTGTCTGGAGCCTGTCTACAAGTTTCTGTACTCATGGCACTTAGTCCATTACTAAACAAAACTATCCACAAGCATAAACATGACAACTGGATAATCATTAACATACACACCTGAAAGGTTATTCAGTTTTGGGTTTCTTTAAAAAGTATTAAGCATTAGATCAAGAGAGTTGATTAGTAACACCTTAGCAAATCAACTTTGTATTACCAAAACAGCTTAGGGGTCCTACTGCTTGGGAGCAGAGAAAGCCTTTGCAAAACTGTGACCTGGTGCATAGGTAATTCCAGCTGAGATTTGCCAGTGTTAGACAGCACTGCTCAGCACTCAACAGCAGCTACCTGTTTTTCTGTTCTTCAGAACTTCTTTCTACATCAAAATGTTTCCAAGTGCTTTTTGTAACTCTCTCTAAGGGTTAGGAAACTTCTTTGCACAATTTGGGAAGTTCATGTGACAGCCCTCTGATTTTAGAAGCTTGGCCAGAGCAGTCTCAGTCAGCAGGCACAGGGGGAAATCCCACACAACAAGTTTCCTTAAGCCCTGAGGCAGCTTCATTGCTCACCTCAGGAGCAATCATGTTAAAACCTTAGCGTTTCATTACTGCTGCTGCTTCCACAGCAGCACAGCAGTGATATACAACAGGAGAGAATTCTAGAAAAAGAAACTGCTATAGCTCTTTTTTGCTCTGTTTCAGAGGATGCATACATGAATAGAAATGCTTTCTTCTAAACTACAGAAGCCAGCATTGTTTAACAAATTTAGCAGAAGCACAAGCATCTTAGTAAGCTAATTTAAAGGACAAGAAACGGGCAACATTTTGCCAATTACCTGCAAGTTAGTATTAACATTCTTATACAGCAGCAAAGGAAGAAATCCTTAAAACGTCCTAGCATCTCAGTGAGGGACACTGTGGTCTGCCATGTTTTGTGTGTCAATCCACCTACAGGCGAAGTGATGAACAGACCATTGGGGCACATCACAAATGTGTATTCACACTGTTTCTGTTGTTCAAAATATTATTTTGATCGAATTCAAGAATTCTCACTGTACAACAACTTGATGGAAGTTTCTTAACAAACATGGCAGAATTTTGGAAAAAGGGGGAGTTTGGAAGACAACTTACTTGCAAGTCAGAACACGCATTACATCATTCGGCTTATACTGCTCAAAGCACACAACACATGAATCTCCATCTGGACCAGTTTCCTAAAACAGTGAAATGAATTTACAGCTTTAACACACTTTGAAAGTTTCCTCTGAATTCCAGTCATATTAACTGCAGACGAAGGGGCCTAGCTAGAGTCATCCATAATGCTCCCAAATATGCTCCCAAATATAATTGTCCCCTTCCACACTTCATGGATTCATCACAGTCAAGCTGATACTTCAAAAGAAGACTGAAAGTTTAAACCCATGGTTTAAAATTCCAGCTGAAACTGTTATTGGATTACTGGAAGCACTAGTGTAGAGGTTTAGAAACTGCTGCCTCCAGTTTTAGTTACCAGAACAGCTAGGGAAGCTGATTAGAACTAGTTTATGTTTAAGCATCCATGCCAGCAAATTAAGTCCTCTCACATCAGCAAGACTAACAAGCAGCTACGAAAATAAACTGACTTATATGAATACAAGTCTTAAGGCCTGGAAAAGGACCTGGTCTGAAAGAGGAACTGTCTCTGCTACCAAGAGTTACAAGTCAGAGACTTCTGCATCCTGCTCCAGTACTAGGGCACTTCTTGGGTTCCATGCAAAGGCTGTGCTGTAATGCAGGGGAGGTCATAGGGTCAGTCCTACCTTGTCCCCTTCCTTCAGGGTGCGCAGCTGCATCTGTTCAATGGCCTTCTTAGCCCTGGCCCTCAGCCGCCGCTGTGACACAAAGCAGTACTGGTCAGACACAGCCATTTCTCTATTCACTTACTAATACTTACCCAGGTGCCCATTGCAAGTAGGCAACAGTTTTAAAACCCAGATGTTATCAAAACAAGCCAAGTAAGCATGACCATACTATTTGGAGACAACATAAAACAGTTTTGGCACATACTGACGCCGTTACTGACTGGATGACATACCAAGATGGCACTTACATCTGCTTTGGTTGTACCTAACCTTTTCACAAAGCACAGGAATTAAAAGGGTTTTTTAGTTTGAGAAGATGCAAGATAATACATTGATCACATTAGACCCATCCAAAACAAACAGAAGCCTTCAAACTGACTTACATAAGACTGAACATTGAGTTCAACAATCATTTTATGTTATACTCACTTTAGGACATGTTCCTGCCAGAAGCATTCTGATGAGAGGTGAGAGACATTCTTTACCACTTAGCACCAATATTCCCTGAACTACTCCTCTGCTTCCACTGCTTTACAGTTTGCCTGGCAACTGTTGCCATCCAGCTGTCACTACAGAACCTGGAATTAGCCCAGGAGCCAACCTCTGTTTAAAAAGGTTGGTGCTGTTCCACTGAGTCAAAGAATAGGACTGTCCTCTCCCTACCTGGTGCACTTCAGGCAGCTCTGGCAGTGCCATCCCCAACAGAACACTTACCTCAGGGACAGAGACTAGACTCAAGTTTTGCAGCTAACCAAAAAGCCTCTTTCTAATTCCAATGCTCTGTGCAGAAGCCCCTCACTGCTGGCTTTCCAGCATTCCTTCTCCTTAGGCATTTTAGCTCAGTTACATGAAACTTTTCCAAGTGCAGTACTGATGGCACAAGTACAGAAGGACGAGTGGGAGGAGGGTTGTTGATGACACCTAACAGTTTTACAAGGACTGGCCATTCAAGTTTGCCTAAGATTCCTTGCGCCGAACCAGTTAATAGCAAACAAGTTGGTTTATACATCCCCCTACGACCCTGTCAAATAGTTCTGGCACAAATTGAGCTATTTTTGTATAAGCATTGTTTTTGTGCCCTAAGATAAGAGTATCCATGTGCATGCTTCAAGAGTTTAACAGCTGACAGTTACTATCAACTATCAAGAAAGAGACATAAACAATCCAAAGGTGAAGGATGCAGACATGCAGATTTGTTTAGAAACAAGAACTACTGAGGTTTTCTTGGAAATTTGTGAAGTTCTGCTGAAGACATCAATATATGTTTCTGTATGTCACTTATGGTTAACTTTAAAATGATGTTGCCCTTGTCAAGGTTTGAGACTGAAGCCACAGAGCAGCAGCCACATACTGCTGTTTACTGAGGCCCCCAAAAGTCTAAGCAGCAAACGTGGTAACATCAACCTGCAGAAATGCAGCACTATATAAGTACTTCTCATACATGGCCAGAACCGTCACCACTACTTGTTATTAACTGAGAACTAAACTTTGTAGGAATGTACTCCCTCATACAGTATCTCATGTACACATCTAATGTCAGGCCAAGCATATTAGACAGGACTCAACTGGCTGCACTGTTAAAATATTGTTTCAAGTAAATTATTAAGTTTTTCACAGGCACCAGTTTAATTGCTCCTCATTAAATGCATCAATGGCAAAGTCACCTTTAACATTGATTTTGGCAAGTACGGCAGAACACTCCTCCAGGGAATGCAGAAAGGTTGCACAAGAAGCTTTATGTTGAATAGACTATCAGAATACTCAAGCCTGGAATGTCAAAGCATTTTGCGAAGCCAAGTTTTTCAAGCAAATGTGAAGCGTGAATTATGTTAGAACTATAAAAGCCCCAACACAGAAAAAGCTAGATAAAAAGTTGAGGAAATAGAATCTAGATATTACAACAGGTCAGGTCCCAGCTCCTATCCAGGCTCTGGCTGGATGTTGAAGTAGTGAGGTACCTAAATGGGAAAATTAGGTTTGGAGTCACTCAGTCCTCAGTCTTCCTTGTTCAAAGCTGCCAATTTTACCTGAAGCCCTTTCTGCACAACACTGCTTCTTCCTGACACGCTGTAAGCATGGTCATGGCAGTGCAGACCAGACAGCTCTGAGGAGGTTGGGAACTCCTGCTTTTCTCCGGTAAGCTAAGGAAGTTCTTCCCTTCAGGTAGCTACTGCCATTGAAGCAGTTTTGAATTGTTGAAAGTTGAGCAATTGTTGAATGTTGGCTGCAAAGCCATTAATTAGGTAATTTCTTAGCTGCAACATCTAATCTTTATGAAATCAAAGGAAGCAAAACTTGAGCTGAAATTAGAAACCAGGCCACAGATAACATCACAGGCCATTTTGCTCTATTAAGAAAGGTTACTATATTGAGAACTGAGTTTATCATTACTCCACTGACTAGAAAGGTAGAAAGCCACCTACCACACTTGCCTCAACTTTCTATCTTGCTCACTGACCTCCCAATGCAGGAAGAGACTGCGGAGGTGGAGACTTGAATTTCAGGCGCAGAAGAAAAGATGGATTCAAGAAGGAACTAGCAGGTTGCACAGCATAGCTTGCTCATGAGGAAAGAACTACTCTGGTTTAACTGTTAGGTTAGGACAGTTGTGCTACTGAACTTCTCTTTTCACTTGGAGCAGAAGCTGATGTGACTGGCTTTTCTCAATAGTCACTCAAGTTCAGGAAATTTGGGGTTTAAAAGGGCTGAACGGACACAGGAAAGCCACCGAAATGTACCATATAAGCCAGGAAGTTGTTTGACTAATATTCAGTACTTCATGGAGCCAAAGCACTTAAAACTCTTAAGCTTTGGATCTATACTGAAAATCCAATCAGCAGCTAACAGGACACATAGCAGCATCACCTTTTACTAGTTCACCTGAACTAACAAGCATTTTCTCGTTATTCTTTACTTGCCTAACCACTGTAAAGGCAGTCTGAGATGCCAGGGTATAAAAACAATTGAAAACAATTCTGGATTGTCTTCGAGTTTCACTTTGACAGAACAGTATTTTCTTACACCCTCATAGGAGAAAAGCTTTCTTCATTTCTTATACTCTACAAAGCACTTCTTGGGGCTCCTTGATTTCAGTTCTGCTGAAATCATGTGGAATTGGAATGTCATTTATTAGTGTTATTTTTTCCATCTGCAGTAAGCTCCTTGTGCACATGGAACCCAAGTAGACTGGATTTTCCCAGTAACAGCTATCACTGAGGTGTTAACAGCTGCTTGAAAACCTGATAGCTTACAATTTCACTGTTAGGTACCTTCAAAGTAGGAAACATTTCAATTTGATTTAATGAACAGAGCATAAGGCACCCAGGTTTTCCTGCCCAGACTTATTTAGCACTGTTAAACAGAGCTGTGAGACTAAGGTATTTGTCAGGGTATTGAAAGAGGGGATTCATCAGCCAGAGACTGCATCTCTGTCCATAAATGTCAGCGAGAGAACAGCATCAGGTTACAGAGACAACTGCACATTTCATCCAGGAGTGGCAATGCTACATCTCACAGGCAGATGACAACTTCCAGTACTTCCAACCATAAGTCTGTCACTGTAATTCTCAGAAAGTTTGCAGTCAGAAAGCAGCTTTCAACAAGCAGCAGCCTCCCAACCTGCAGCTAAAGTCATGCCTCATTTTGCAGACAGGCTTCCAGCCGTGTCTCCTATTATGGCAAGCCCATAGGCAGTGCTATGTGGGAAGGATGAGGGTCAGCTAAAAGCAGTTTAGCTCTCTCACAGCCCCCACTACATCATCACTACAGCTACACTGCAGTTCAGGGAATATTTCTAGGAAACACAGTTAGCTGAGCACAATCAACTTTTTTCCACACAGTTTATTTTTGGGTGTTTAGGAAAGTTTTAAGCTGTGCAAAGATGTATCTCCTAGCATTTTAAGGATCAAACAAACAAATTCAGTCTTTTTCGTATCAAAACTTACAAGCCTCAAGATCCACACCATAGAGGGATGGGGGTATAAAAAAACAACAGCACAAACTCACCTGCTCCCTGGACTGGGCTCTTGCAATAATGAGTCTCCGAGCAGAGTAAGAGACATAGCAACCTACAGTTGCTGCTGCCACAACGAAAAATGACACAGAGATGAAGAGGATGGTGAAGACATTCATGGAAAGACTGCGCTTTTTTCCCACTTCAATGACCATGGTGACTTTCAGGCCGCTCTGAATCCGATGCAGGATTTCCATGCCTTTCAGGTTGCCAATCATAATTGCAACAATATTTTCAGCACCTGCAAAGAAGGGAAATCCATGCTTAGTTCCTAGGTGTTGTATCAGAGGCATTGTCTTAGATTTCCTACTTCAAGTGCCAGAGAAATGGCTATGGGAAGTTTATTTGTACATTCACTATGAACTGATGGAACAAGTGTCATCACTATGTATCTGTCCAGCTGAAAGTATGTCCCATTACCTATGAGTGGCGTAAGGGAACCATGTTTAGAATTCATTCATCTTCACAACATTCCTTACTCCTATATAGGACACAGACTGTCCTATTTTAGACACAACATTTTGGCAATTTACATTTTAACATGCCTTTGAACTACACGAAGTTAAAAATAAATCCTCTACAGAGTAAGGTCACTGGAGATTATGATACCTGTATAGGGATTGCTTCCTGTAATTGATCCAACTCCCTTCCCTGCTCTACTGCTACTTCTTAACACTTCTTTCTAAATTTGACAGTATTTTTGAGTATTTCCCCAGACACTGAGCAATCAAAGACAATCACTTGTGTATTTTCAGCAGCAATAGAGAAACGATTGGAGGGAAATTGCATTGTGAATTCTAAGTGTTTGTGAGTTTCTACTGCAGATTCAGAGGGAAGTAAATATGAAGGAAGGTGTGCTCCACTGTTAAACACTTAGGGGCAAGATGCCAAATGCCATCCAGATTTTAACAACAGGTTTTATTGGCTTAGCTGAACACCACAAGAAGTCAAAGAAACCAAGGTGTTTATGGTAGGAAGAAATTTCAAGCAACTCCAGTCACCAAGCACAGGCCAGGGCAAACTGGTTTCCTTTCAGTGACATGTAAGGGCATGAGGACACTTGATACCGTTTGTAGAAACATTAGAAAGTCCCAATATAACAGAGAGTCTCTTAGGAGGGGAAAAAAAAATGGGGGAAAAGGGCGATGAGTAAATTAGCACTGCTCTCTCTCTAAATACAAGAAAAGCCAATTTGAGACCAGCTAATCAGGAGTCTCACTGCATTAAACCATCACCTACACAACATTCATAATAGACACTGCATTGGGGAAGAATAAAGACTGTTACAGTGCTATTTTTAGCTAACCCCCTGGCCAAACACTCTCTGATGGGAAAGACCAATTGTTTTTCCCTCTGCTAAGTTACTCAAGTTATTTCTCTCTGCTGAGAATTATTCAATTTTTCAGCTACCAAAAACCCCTAGAACTGGTAATAAACTACAAAGGCCATGTTTTTAGTTTTATTAGTTTTTTAGCTTGTTCACATAATGCTTGTTATCCAACAACTTTCCTCAGTGGGAAAAAATTCATCTTTTATTCAGAAAGCTCCTTGTAAAGACAAAGATATCACACTGAAACAAGAAAAAAAAGTCTCCCAGACTGCAACTACTCTTTAGGATGAACCAGGGCTTATATATCATTAATAAAATGAGCTGGAGTCAGCAAGCAAAGAAGTCAGAAGCTGAGACTTGCTTTCATAAGCATGGAAGAACAGGCTGCAACAATGAGAAAATAAAAAGCCTGCAAAAAAAAAAAGCAAAAAAGGTTGCTCTGCCCTATTCCCCTCCTGTATTGCTGCATGAGTCACAGTGTATTTGTCTTGTGGTCACACACAAGATACAGCATTGTGATTCCTATTAATGAAATGTCACCATCAGTCTGCAAAACCATTCCAGCTACTAAGCCATCCATTGTGAACAACTTTTACCCTTCAACAAAGAAACATATTCCATTTAAGTTTCAGACTGCATAGTTCACAAGGATGTCATCAGACGGCAGCTTTAATCCTCACTGACACTTCTCAACCCCAGAGATTTCTGTTGCAATTTCAGCTCTGCTTTAGACGAACACATGCGAGTCGCCAGCTGGTGGCTTTGACACTGGCACAAGGGCAGAACTGAGTGGCCATTTCCATCAGCACACATTTTGTGACAACTTCCAGGCTTCTATAACACAAGCAAGAGGATCATCCCCATCCAATACTTCCTGAGCTGCTACTTGGGTCCCCTTATTACAGGTACTGAAATATCTTATGGTGGCCTTGGAATCACCAGCCTAGACAGAGGCTCCTGACAAGGCTTGGCCATGAGGTGGGAAACAAGCTATTTGTGGGGACATCTGCAGAGGTATCTCAGGCACAGCAGCTGCTCTCAACTATCAGCTTTTTCCCCACCCAGACTCCAAAAAAGCAGACAGAAGTTAGTTACTTATGCATGGTAAAAACCTCAGAGAAACCCAAATTCTTTGCCCAGGTGTCAGCTTTTGTGGTTCAGCTGAAGCTTCTGAAACAGTTTTTAAGGGACACTAGAAGGTGAAATTAATCTGCTGCCTGTTTAGCTGATAAACAGAAGCAAGACCTGTTCAGTTAAACATTCCCCAGCCTCTTTCCTTCCCCATTTCCTGTGAAACTGGAGAGGGAAAATTATTCAACTCTTTAGGAAAACACAACCTGTGTCTTTGGGCACCTCCCAAATTGTAAGGCAGCAGATGCTCAAAATCTAAAGGCAATGGGTTAATGAAGCACACAAACCCCAATGGTTTGCTGGGGCAGGGAAGAGGTGGTACACAGCACATCGGGTCTACAAAGGAGGGTGCATGACTGGAATCAAAGTTTCACCTTCCTGGATCAGTTTGACTTAGATGTAGAGTGGAGTTGCATCTATTTATGGCAGTATCAACACCTATACAAAAATCTGCCCTGCAAAGACTTCACTTGTTCTGCCAGTACATTTCTGCTTCTAAACATGAAGTTACAGTTTTGACAATTCACGAGAGAAATGAGATGCACAATGGGTGCATAGAGCAGGGAGCATTAACTTTTTCATAGTACACACCTACCTTTTCACATGCATTTAAAGTGACTACTGTAATCCAGTGCTACATTTTTGTAGCACTATCCTGAATCAAGCAAGCTGTAGGGCCCGGAGAACACTTGCTCCATAATATTTAAAATGCAATGGTACCTAATCTGTGCCTTAAAAAAAGCTGACTTTTCATTCAGGCATTGCAACCATTTTGCATTGGTTAAACCAAACAAAATCAGCTTCAATTAAGTCATAAAAGACCCTTTCATTTTGGTTTAAAGGTCTCATTGCAACTTTAGTCAAATTCCGTAGATCCCTTTTTTCCTGGACAGCAAGAGCCAAACCTCTCTAATGTCTCTATCACCATTTACCAAGAACGGGATGTAAAACTGATGGACCCCTTTTCTCTTTGGGAACAGACTGAGCTACAACACACTTCAGTGAAAATAATGTGAGGAAGGCAGTAGTTTCGAGGGCATTTTTAAGAAAGAAGGTATAAAACATACTAAGCAGGCAAGTTGTTTCAGAACACGGAAAAAGCTAGCATGCCACACACAGCTTCCGACATTTTGGATCCCATCACTTTTTTCCCCCACAACCTTTCTCAAAGTCTTAAGTTTTGCCTCATCTTTGATCAGACTGAAATGAAGTGCCCACAGTTTTACCAGTACTCCTTCACTGCGTCCAGAGAGCACCTTGTGCAAGCAGTGCCTCTACTATGGCACAGCCACACTGCTTCTGGGACCAGCACAGCTCACCCCAGCGTGCCCAGCACTCCACTTAGGAATAACTCATGCCCCATCCTTGCTCCTGGTGGGATCACCAATTCATTTCAACAGCCCCAGCTGGCCACCCCATAAGCAACCTGCTCA
>VWYI01047173.1:2530-20702 GCA_013399455.1 Anthoscopus minutus
CTGGACATTGCTCTCTATTAAACTGGGAAATATACATGGAGTAGTTAGAATATTACTGGTCTTAAACCGTGTTTGTGAGGGTTTGCCCTGTCATAGCCTGCAAATAGCTGGGAGAGGTATCTTTTAGTACTTGTTTCATTGTCACAGTCTTCAAATCAATTTTCTATAGAGATTTTGAGCAATTAAAAAGTAATGACAAAACATACTACAATGATTCTATTTTCCTTTAATGTGGCAAGTGAGTTGGATGAAAGTGATGCTAGGGTATAATGTCAGAAAGTGGAATAACTTGGTTATCATAAGCAATGACAGAACCTTCACTGATCAAAAGAAAAGCCATCCATGCAGTCAAAAAGGAACACAAGACCTAATATCTTGTGGAACACTTAAGGAACACTTAAAATCTTGTATTAACTATTCCCATTTACATGTGACTTTCATTCCTTGAAGATTACCGCACTATAAAATCTGTGTTCTGATAATCAGTTTCAGCATTTGTCTCTGAGCACTATGTCTTGTCACACTGCATTTTTCCATTGTGCACGTCTATGTTCCTCTCTCATGCATTTCATTTGAATTCTTTCTCATATCTTTTCACTCTTGTCTAAAGGAATTGCTGCTGTTCTGTGAAAAAGAGTATCAAAAGCTGAATGGACTGATGAAACATATCATTACCTATGAAGCTGGAAACGGCATCACAAAATGCAAAACAAGCAGAATTACCTTCTTCTCAGGAAAAAAAGGGGAAAGTAGTGAAATGCATGCAGTGAGAGATGAAAGCTAGGAAAAAGAAAGCACACAGTGTAAAAAACTGGACTGTAGCCTTGGAAAGACAAACTTAGGATGCTGCATGTGTATTGGGAAAGAAAAAAAATTCTAACCACAAACTTCTGATGCCTTCCTTGTGACTTAGGATTAAAGAATCATCAACTAGTGCTGTCCAGGATGACAAAGAAATACAACAGGGATCCCAGGTTAAGCTCTCACAAAGTACAATTACCTTGTAATTGCTGGGGCTGACTGCCCAGAAACACCAAACAAAAACATTGAGGGGAAAGTTGACACAAAGTCCATGAAGGGGTTACGCACATGAGGATGAAAGCCACAAGCAACCACAAATTCAAACCATAGCAATTTTGGCAGACAGCATGCTGCTTGCATAGACTACAGTGATTCCTAAAGCCTTGTCCTCTCGACTCTCATCTGTAGTCTGCCTCTTTGTGGGCTGTGTGTGAGTCACAACCCTGGTTCTTTCACACATCCAGGCCCTCTGTGCTCTGGCACCTGCTCCAGTCTTCTTTTTTTGAGCATTACTTGCAGAAAGCCATTTCTTCTGCTATTGACACTGCTGCTCCAAAGCACATGACAGGGAAACAGCCAAAAGTCTATTCTTACAACTGGCAGCAACAACATGGCTCAGTACTTATCACACCATTGGATTTACATTGATCTTTCTGTGTGATTTGTAATCTGACTGACAATATTCACAGCACAATGTTACTCCTGAAAAGATAGCCATGATATATGGTAATATATGGGATATATGATATGGTATTTTACATATTTGACTGCTACAAATGGTTGATTCCTAACTGCTTTTTTTGTACTCAGTAGAAAGAATACATATTTTGCCAAGTTTGGTCATGGAAGAAAACATGCTCATCTTTGCAGAAAAGGATTAATTTTATATACTTTAAAGGATTAGAAATTTGCCGTCTTTAATGAACTATATTACGATGCTTAAAAAATGTATGCTATATATTAAGCTTAAGTTTGTTTTTAATAACATTCTATGCATCTTTTTGGCTCATTTGTAAAACAAGCTAAAGTTCTAAGCGTTGCCACGTGAACTGAAATGAGAATAGAATTGAAATAGGAACGTATTCTGGTTGTCATCTTGAAACAGATAACGATGGTAAGAGACAGTGACCTGACAGCATGTGCCTAAAATGCACGTTGCATATTTTATATGCTCACTAGATGGCAACATTGCCTCTCTTAAATAGAGGTGCCAAGGTGTAGACCTGCAGCAGCCCTGTAAAATTTTGACTGTCATATTGGTAGAAGGAATATTAAACCATGGCCTAGAAAAAGAAGTGGAATAACATTACACAGGACTACAAAAGCATCATTTCTTTTTCACTGCAGGGTGGGTGCTGGCTTTGTAAAGGGAACATAAACATAGATGCTTTTGTCACTTGAGGTACGGGCTTTAATTAGCAAGCTCATTTCATTTTGCATGTGGTTTGGATGGCCCCTTTAAATAGCATCTAATTGACCAATATATGTTCAGCAAACTGTCTGTTAACACTTGATCTGGCACAGGGAACAAACCCTGGAGATAAAGAGAAGGGTGTTTAGGAATGACAAATACTTATCACTTTGGAGAAGTACTTTTGCAAAGAGAAGTGCTTATCACATAGAGAAGTGTTTTCAAAACCAAAGCACAGCAGACTTTTTAAGATATCAGTCTGATTCTGATATATATTTATATATTGCATATCCAACATTAAGTTTTGTGGATATGCATGATGAGTATAGACATAGAGGAATAATGAAATTATTTTAAAGTTAATGAGAGGATTTTTGCTGAAAGAAGAAAGATGTGTGACTGGCTTTCAAATACATCTTCAGCAGAGGACTTCAGAATGTTTACAGGCAAAGATCTCCCTTCAAGGAGAGAGACTGAAATAACTCCTGTTTGTACAATATTGCAGCAATGGAAATTAAATAACTTTGCAGAATATAAAGTTATTCACTGTTGTCCGCAGATGAATGTATGAGCCCAGATAAATTACGACTAAATTACAAATGCACAGAATGTCATCTGTGGTCACCATGAGGACTTTTACATACCTATCCTGAGTAAGTTTAAAAAAAAATTAAGGTTTTCCTTTACTATAATCTTTCAGACAGTGTGTCCAGGTGAAAAGACCTGTGTCTTACAATATAAGGGAGGTGATGCCTCCTCCAATCCACATTAGGCATCTGTTACTGCCCACCCTAAGCAGGACAGGCTTAGAAGAACTGGGGAAAAGGAAGGTAAAACCTAAGCTCACCTTACTTTAATTTTTGTAGTAATGTAAGCACTCCAAACCATTGGGTACCTTCATACAGGCTTGATGTTGAAGAAATGTGTAAATATATGCAAACAACACTTTTCATCTGTAATGAAAAGAGGCTGGGCTATGTGGTCTCGTGTACACTCTAGAGGCATCTTACTGACTGCCTACATATACATAGCTACAGGGCACCTCTTAGCTTGACTTGCACTGAATGCTTAACCAATCTGTTTTATCCACAACAGTGTTGGCTAATAATTTTATCTTATCCTTAAGAAGTCATAGGCTGCAACAGGGAAGCCTTTCCATTAACTTTTACACACCAAGACTGGAGCCACCTATTCAGTGAGGAAAATGCAACATTCAGCTCAGTGGCAGATAATATTATGCACATATATTTAAACAAGATATTCTTTTGACTTCACCAAGTCTAAAAATAAGCCTTTTATGCCTCCTAATTTAAAACCACACTTGAGAGCAAGCACTGCCATCGGGAAATGGAGCTCCCTTTTCACTTCAGAATTTCCCACCTACCAGCTGATTTGCTGTGTGAGGAGAAAGCCATTCCGCAAATAACCAAATTACTGCTTTTGACATGGCAAGCAGATTTCACCCTAAGGTTTGAGCTACTACCACATAATCTCTGCCTTCCCAGACGCGTAGATGGCACAGTGGTCATAGAGAAACAGGATCATGCTGCCAAATCCCTGGCAGCATGAGTCCTTGGGATATGGGTGACCCATGCTGGCAGCATCACTGGCTGATGGAACACACCTGAACCATGCCACCCATGGACAGCAGGACAGTCAATGACAGAGCCTGCCTAACTCATCTGGTCACTGCACCTCACCTGTTTTGTGTTCTGCCCACCCAAATCCATATCAGGTGTCCAACAAGATGCTTTGACTTGAGGACAAAAATACCTCCCTTTAAAGAAAAGGGATCTGGAGTGGAAATGCACTTGATGTCAAGTTGAGGTTCTGCTCCTGTATGTGTATTTATGAGTTTTGTTTGGAGTGATGTCTTTATGCTTTGAGGTTTTTTTTAGCAACAGGAAGTGGAATATTGATGAGGGCTGCGCCTAGTGGGGAACTACCTGATTTTGTACAACTTTTCTTCATCATAAGCTCTGACAGTTACATGAGACATTTGTGACTATATCTGAAAATGCTTTTTGTTATTGTTAACCCTCTCTTCCATAGGAGGTATTGCCTATCCTGCTTCTCACAGAGATCAGATAATGCGCAGTTGTATCTTGGTCTACTTAACTCATTTGGAGAAATATAATAATACTAAGTATGTGTGACAGAGCCCTATGTAACTTTCATCTGTCAGCTACAGCCATTTTCTAGCGCAGTATACAGGTTCCAGTACGCATGAGACACAAGATAAGCTACATTTTCCTTCTCGTTCCATTCTAATACTACGTGTCAAAACAGTTGCTGTGTAAAAAATTTTGCATTTCACAACAGTTAAGTTGAACAACTTCCATTTCCACTATAAAGTCTTCTGCAGATGAATGTATGTTCGTGAAAAAGAACACTTTCACATTCAAATTAAAGCATAGAACTGTTAAAGATCAAATTAGCTCTAACCATTTAGATTACTTTTTGGTGGAACTAGAAAATTAACATGTGAAGAAGAGCATTTAAATTATGTGTAAATTATGTCACAGAGTATCTTATATTATTTTTATAACTGAATCAAACTGACAGGGAAAGGAAGAGTTCTTACTTGGATTTTACAGAAAACTTACTGTTGAATAGCAAGCCAAATGTAAATACGAAAGTAATATATTCAATTGCAGCAAGTATTTTAGTCAGGTGCAGCAGGGACCATTATTAGGACTTGTTTTACAAGCACTTAGCATTTTCATAATAATCTGAAAGAGAAGGCTCATAGTATGCCAATTATGTTAAGAGACAATTCTAAACTGAAGAAGTCAAAAAGCATCAATGAAGACTGAGACATAATGTGACAAGATTGAAAAGATTAGAAAAATAAGAAAGAGAAAATGAGATTCAAACTTGGAAATGTATAGTCAACTATATCTTAATAAAAAAATGCCCTCCCCAGGAGAGAAGCAAAGCATTAACACCAAAGGAGTAAATGAGTTAGATTTTAGTTGACATTTAATGCAGAAACTGCACTTTTGTTCTGAGTGCTTGTGAAGAAGTCTGATCCTTGGAGAGCTTACAGCAACTTTTAGGAACTCAAGGATGAAAGAAGTTCCCACACATTCATTCATGAGGAAAAAAAATAAGATGATTGCACTCAAGATCAGGCAACTGGCAATTGAGGCTGTACTTATATTCATATATTTATTTGAAAAATATAAGGGCGAGAAAAAAGCCAAGACTGAAAATTTCTATCTGGTAGAAAATAATCAGTGCAGAAAATAACTATTATGATCTGGGATGCTTAGTGGTTCACTAGATCATTAGACATGTTGGTACAAATAAATTTGTACCAGCCACAAAGATCAATGGAGTTTAACTTTTCTATCCTATCCGTATGATTTAATCTAACAGTTAAAAGCAGTAACATCTATTTAGCATAAGTTGAGTTTATTCCTAAATATCACTGGAGTGAGATGCAATTCTGCAGTGAAATTTAAGCACACTACAACATTATATCAGTACATCCCAGGATATTGCAAGACTGCAGCTCTACAGATGGTCCAACAATCCTCTGCAGCATTAAGAGGTATTTTCTACTTCTTTTTAAACACTGAAAATATAATTTGCCTGTGCACTAATCCAAATATTTCATGGTGCATCTCTTCCAGTTGTATTATCTGATTTGTTATACCACATTACCTCTCATTGTCACCCACACTCTGCTGTGGTTGCCACAAACGACAGACAGCAGTACTTGTAAAATTGTAGCAATTTAGGAGCCCTAGTTTCCATTTCAAAGGGAAGAGAGGCAAATCCCACAGTCTGAATTTTGTTGTCAGCTCAGAGATAGGCCATTTGCTACGTAGCACTCCTTCTGCTCTGGGTTTTTTTTTCCTGCTTTGTGTGCCTCAGAAGAGGATGAAAAACTTGGAAATACAGGGTGGATTTAGGGCTGGGTGGTTTAGAGCTAGGAGAGGGAAAAAAATGGGTGAGAAACTAAGAACGATGCATTACTTCTAAGTGAATCTGCAAGAGATAAAACTTATATTGATTTAAGTTAAAAAGATAAAACTTTCATTCTCTGAAGCCAGAAGGTACCACTGACTTCAGGGGGATTCTCTAGCCAATAAGGATACAGTCCCATGACTATATTGTGTCTTTGCACTAATTTCTGTAACTGGGCACAAACCCAAATTAATGGACAATCAGAACTCCTTCGTTTCTGGGCTTCCTTTGAGTCTCTCTGGGAACACTTCCCTTTGGTACTGTGTCTGCAGCTGTTCAGATTGCCTCTCAGCTGGTTTGCAGCGGCGTGATCCACTGTTGCAGGACTGAGGTATGCACAAGCCACATGTGAGTAATACTCATATAGCCATGAGAGCTGAGAGGGAAGTTGGAGTAAATGTTCATCTCTAATCCTACACTGTGCGTGTGTTTACTGTTTTACTCGTCAGTGGCCTAGGCCAAATATGATAATAAAACACGTGTGAATAAACAGAGTGCCAGAAAAGTTAACTTTCTCCTGGACAATTTGCAACTGAAGCACACAGCATGTTACAGAGCCCCCCACACATCAGCACACATGGGCAGAAAACATGCTATCAATTTTAGCTGCAGCTTAATTTTTTTCCCCGACAGTAACTACTATATATCCCACTGCTGCAATCTAAATTGAGTGGAGGCCACATCTCCAGGGTCATCAGTAGGTCTGAACACACACACATTTAGAGATTTCAGTGTACATCCATGTACATGAGACAACAAAGTTAGGCCAGAACTACAGAGGTTTTTTCATTATTTGAAATGAATGAATTTGTTAGGATTTCTCTCGAAAACAACTTTTTTTCTTCTGTCTTTTTAATCAAATTCCATTAACAAAGTGTTGCCCTTTGATTAACTTCTCAGCCACAAATGATTCAGCATATTTCACTCCTTCAGGTACCTAATGAGGATGCCAATCCTTGTTCATGTTATTTCTTTGTAACAGAAGCAGTACTTCCAGTGGCTTTGATGAAATACAACTAAAAGCATTAGATGAACAGAAATCCTCCTTAGCCAGTCTCACCTCACAGAGAGGTCTCTGTCACTTGTCAAAGACGAAAGCAAGGGACAGGCTCTCCAAGGCCTTCAGGCAGAGAAGCAGGGATATCACAGAAATACATTCAGAGCTTGTGCACTTAATGAATTTAGTGAGCGTGCTCTGGCATTGACATCTGTGCAGCCAAGGTATGAACTGGTACTTTTTCACAGTAAGTACCCTAGAATTAGCTGCTATGGGAATTCTGGGTGTTGACAAGAATACGGATGGTTGGCTGAAGAGATCATTTAACCCCGCCAGTAATGAGCTCATTTGAAACAAGCCCCTTCCTAATTATCACTTGGTTATGATTGATTCATCACCTGCTTTGATACTCCTATTTAATAAACAGAAATGAACTGCTGGGTTTAAGAGCTGCATTAATTTTTAGTAAAAACAGAGCTGCCTTAACATTATGTCAATTAGTTCCAGACTGATTTTCTTTCCTTTCATTCCCTGCATGTGTGTGCACACAAACGTGTGAACATATAACTACTGTGTACCTGCTTATGGAACACCTGTATGACATTTTAATGAAGACAGTACTGGAGCTTAGCTTATATACACACACACACACACACAGAGCACTGCAGGAATAAGAACTTTCCTTACCGATTTCACTCATGGATATCCCTGGAGCTAATTGCCCGTTGTTGAAAGAGCTATAGGTAAACAAGTTTGGTACAGAAGTGAGGTCATAGATAGGTTCCTGCTTTATCTGTTTGATTCCAGTCATGTCTAAGCCCGACTGGTCTGGAGAGGGCTGGGCAGAATCCACGTTATAGTAGCCCTCAGACTTCGGCAGATCGATGACATGCCCATTGGAGTAGGTGCTGCCAGTTTCGTTATTCAGGTTGTTCAAGCCATTGCTGATGCTGCTGCTGTAAACCCTGGCGAGGGCTTCTGCCTCGCCACTCTGCTGCTGCCGCTGCTCCTGCAGTCGCTGCTGGTGCTTCTGCACTTCAGCATACAAGCTATCCCTCTGCTTTTTGGACATTCTTCCAAATTTCACAGCTGAAAACCAAAACACAATGTGAACCATCGTCGTCTTTAAATTTTTTTCAATTCCCCTCAGCCCCACCGCTCTTTTGATAATAACTTGCAGGGTTAATTTTGCTGTGTAAACATCTTTTTCTGTGGAAACGAGAAAGGGTGCAAAGCTTGACATCACATACATCTCATAAAGGAAAAAATATTGCATACTTGAATTTACCAGGTGACAACAATGACTCCTATTTGACAGGAGGGCCTCGGTCAAGCAATTCACTTCCCACATTGAATGTTAAAAAGACCATGCATCTTTTATATCTCTGTGTTCACTGAACAACAACCCAGAGCTGTATGAAATGTACAGTCTGTAAATTCATATCCATTTACTTACTTTTCACAAACCTTTACACAGTTCACTAACAAGATTAGTATTCTGTGTGAAAACAAGCCCTAAAGCCTTATTATCACGTCCTTTCAATGTGTTATCTTCCTATTTAAAAAAAAATAGTCTTACAGGTTAGCACCTAGAGGAAAATAATAGATTTGAAGGTAAACAGCACAAATGAATGTCATCTTTTCCACTGAGCAAAGTCTTAGGGATTTTTGCAATCTCCATTTTAATAATCTGCACGCACAAATCCATGAACTCCTTCTGATGAGAAAGGGAGGAAAATATAAGAGGGAAAACCATTTTCCTCAGAAAGAAGGTTAATTACACTGAGATTGAAGTGTTCAAAGGTGACAGGCTGATTGCTGTGGAACTAGGAGTAAATTCACAGCCTGTACATACAGTAGATCGCAGCTGATTATCACTCACTACCCTCATCTGTACAAATTCTGGTCTTCTACTGGGCTAGGTCTTGGGATCTTAGAGGAGAGGCAGTTGTTGATTGTGCTCTAAAACAAATGAGAGATACATTCAGCAGAATTCATCAGAAAAGTAAGGGGACACAGCTCCAGATATACAGACTTCTACGTATTATGAGGTGTATTTTCTATACTGTGTATTTACAGTCCATCTGAAATTTGGATCAATTCAGAATCATATTTAATAGCATGGGACTCTTATTTAGCCCTTGAGAAGCGTTTAAACCTCTGTGTGGATAGATGTGACATTCTTCCATCAGGAAAAAAAACCAGAAAAAGTAGTGCATAATATGAAAATACAGTGCCAGAACAGCAAGGTGACAGCTGCTTTGATTTATTTTCACATTTTTTTTTAAATCAAGAGGATATTTTTTCTTATTGCAAGCCTCAGTTTAGTTGCAGCCCTACACTCAGGCTACACAAGTAGCTACACAAGATACCTCACACAAACTCATTAATTCCCAGCCTGCATGAATGGCATGCTCCAATCAGTGGATGGTATGCTGCATACCCTTATGGACAACATACAGTGACTGTATTTTAAAGAATTTGAAATAATACAACTGTGTATTTTCTTCAGATTTAGGGCCTCAGTAATAAAACCAAATATGCACTGTTTATCCTCATTATATATTCATTAATTGGATTCTCCAGCTGCTGTCAATTAGCATCCTGCCTCTGCTTGATAAAAATGAATTTATTACATGGCTGAGAGGTAAAACTCAGACTAAAGTTCTCTGTCAAAAAATTCTCAGAGCCAATTTTAAAATTGCAAGAGCTCTTAATATTCTTAATTGTAAACAATCACAAAGACCCCTACATAAACTATGAGAGAACAAAGTGATGCTACAGGAAGAATCACTCATTTTGTTTCTCTGCAGTGGTCTCTGAATTACTGGTTGGGAAGACAGCACTGTCAGTCACATCAAAATATTCTGTGACACCTTAAATTATTGGAAGATACCACTTTCAGGAGGAAAGCGTGTGCTGTTGAATTTCGGAAATGTTACTTCTTTGATCACCATAAAGAATTAGGAGCCAAGGTGGCAAGTAAACTCGATGCTGGGACCAAAAATGATTAATGGATTAAAGGCCAGACTGCAAGGTCCTCCCAGATTGGTGAGACTAGTAATTTCAGTAAGACGTAAAATACACGGAGGTAGAAGACATATTATGGTCCAAATTTTGAACAAGTTTTAGTCTGTGGACTGTCTAAAAAAATAGCTCTTTAAGTAAGTTCTCCACCAATAACTTAATTTCAAAGTACACCTGTCTAAACCTTTAAAGAAAGAAAACTGCTTCTGGGAAAATAAAATTAGTACAAACTACTTTTAAAAATTAAAGTGTTTTCTTCTAATACTTTCTCACTATAGAAAACATGTTTCTGAGGTGGAAACCCCCTGCATGAGGAGTGGTGCCCAGGGCATGCCAGCTGTGGGCAACCTTGCCCAAACCTCCCATTGCAGTTTGGTGTGATGCATGTTCTCATCTTGGTGGTCTTGGCTGATCACACCACAGCTTGGAGGGTGGACCAGAGCTCTACAAGGACCACAGGATCCTGAGATTGCAAAGATTGTGGAGCTTTCCTCTGCCATAGGATCCATTTTCAGTGCTAAATTAGGATTCAGCTCTTCCGACCCAGATAGGGACAGTTTACTTGCAACATGCAAGTAAAATAAATGGGGTTTCTTACAATGCAACATATTTGGTCAAGAGCTTTGAATAAAACAATCAGAAACACCTAATACTATCAAGGTGTAAATCTGTGTAGGATTGTGCCTTCTTACCATCAGACCTTTAGAGATGTCAGGGAAATGGATGCTTTCACACATCAATATTAAATGCTAAGATAAATGCTTATGTTTAATGTAATGCTTAATATAAACCCACCTCTTCAGAGATGACCTTTCCGTGATCTGCACTTTTGATTAGAGTAATGTATTTCACTTTTGACTCTTTCTGTTCTAAACCAATACTACTCTCCATTTTGTGATTTTTCCCCACTCCTCTCCATGAAAATAGCCTTCTTTGTTAACTGGATGGCAAAGATCGTCTCACAGTGCACACATTACAAAGCATGGAGCTTCTCCTCTCTCTATTTGCAGAAATCTACAGGGAGTTTAAGTAAGTCAGCAGTGAAGAAAAATTTCAAAGGGCTTAGATGTGAAGCATGAATTTGACTCCTTACCATCTCGAGACATTCCCAGGGCAAGACATTTCTGCAGTCGGCAGTGTTGGCAACGATTTCTGTTGGTTCTGTCAATTAAACAGTTTCTCTGTCTTGGACAGGAGTAGGATGCATTGTTCTGCTGACTCCTCCGAAAGAATCCCTTGGGGCAAGACAGCAGGGAAGACCAAGTGTTACCACGAGCATATTTATGTGCATGTGCACGCATGTGGACACACACACACACACACACACACACACACACACACACAAGAAGCATGCAAAAAATGACAGTAAACCCTTATTTAGAGCACTGCTACTTATGCTGTGGCTCTGCAGATACAGCGGTATTGTATCAAGAAGAATTATAGTAAGGTATTTGGTGTATTCTGTAAAAAATACAATTCTACTTTGTTAAAATCTAAATAATGCTGCAGAATGCATTTTTATTGTGCAATAATGACCCTGTATCATCTAATACTTGCTCCTAATAGAGGAAAAACTTGCATTTGTAAGAGATGACTTCAAAGTACTTGTTTTGACATTTTTCCCTTTAATGAACAGACTGGTAACTGTTACTGTGTACACATAGCACAAGAAGCTGAAGTCTGCTGTTCAGTAAGACTTCAACTTGGCAAATGTTGATCTGATCTGGAGAGGCGTATGATTCAGGAGTGAAGTAATTAAAATTCAGTCTTCACAAAAGCACTAGGATATAATGACTGTATCAAGTAAAGCCAACACACAAAGGAGAAAGCAACACCTTTAGATACTACCATGAGAATGTAATGGCATTTTCCATGGGCTGTTTGTCTAGAGATTGGAGGGCTAGAGGGGAAGTATATACACCTTAAGAGCTTCCAGCTGCCAAGACGTGGTGCCAAGAGCGCTACCAAAACGTACTGTTTTGTTAGAAGTGACATGGACCAGCTTAGGTGACAAGAGGAATGAAAACAGAGGGTGAAGAGAAACAAAAATAAATAGATTGATACTAATTAATTCATTAATTAATTAAAAATAAAGGTCAAAAGTATCTGCAAGTCCAGAGAGAAAAACACAGAGAAGCTCCCTAACCAGTCTGGAAACCTTAAACTTGAGCAGCTGCAAGGCTGTGGTGGGAAAGCTGATGGATAGCCTGGACTCTGCAGGACGCTATGAGTAGTAAAAACAGCAGAAAATCATTACTGCAGTTACACCAGTCACCAGAAGTGACACCAAAGTGCTCGTGCCTTTCCGAGGTGGCTTGCAAACACCTTGGAATGAAGCCAGAAAGCAACAGCTGACTTAATTTATCAGGAAGAAATAGAGAATCTCTGCATAGGCTGATGGATGTTAGCACTGAGCCACAGACAAAGTCACAAGGTGACAGTGCTGCAGGCCTCAACTCACTCGCTACAGCTTACACATGAATTCTCACTCCTGGTGAGCTGAATGAGGGCGGTGTGGGGTGCCAGTGACAAGCACGGTGCTCCACCAAGGACACTGGCAGCGCTGGTTCTTGAAGCTGAGCATAGAGAGCCACTTGAACTGGCTCGAGCTTGTTCTATCAGCAGTTACAGTATATCTAACGATAAATTAAATTTATGGTTTGTACTTTCAAGAAAATACGCCCTTTGGGGGAACTCAGAAGAATTCTGGTGGAAACTTAACTGATCTTAGCTGACCAAAACTTTCTGGATATGGTAGAGCTGCCTTTAATTTAAGACTAAATGGATGCTAATTGCAGAAGTCTTTGCTGAACATTATAGCAAATCTTGGTTTTGACTTGTGAAGAGTTTTCTGTTTCAATTTTAGATTTTAGCAGCATCTATGGATTTCAGAGAACAAATTAATTCAGTAATGTTAAAAAAACACACACAACCATTTAGCATTGACAGTGTCTTCTCCTGAAGTACTTTTTGTTCCCTTTAAGGTTGATCTCATCTCAGAGGAATTTGTTTCATCTTTGCTCTCCTTAGGAAAAAAAGATCATATTATGTATCAAGGGTTACATAAGAAAATTAATTTACAGGAGGTAATTAATTTTTCTGAAGAGAATTTTATGCTCTCGTTCTCCCACATAAGATATAAATGTTGTCTTACAAAGCAGAGATAATCCTTTCATTTTATTTTTATCGTATCTTTATATAGATTTGGCTATATTCTTCTACATCAGAATAGTTCAGTTTTGTCTGAAGGAAGATGTACTTCATTACTGAGGAGCTAAAGAGTTAAAAACAGATTTCCCAGTACTTCCAACATGGACAATGAATCTTTCTGCACCTTGAACAAATCACTTCACCCACCACCCACAGTCAGTCTGAGAAAGGAATCAGTGAATGAACTACTTTCTAATTCATGATAAAACAGTGGTACAAAGCACTTTGTTTTGGGGGTAGAAGAAAGGATAAAAGGCTTGTTAGTGAAGAAGCTGTGGCAGACATAGATGTGACGTAAACTCATGTTCAGGTCTTCTCCCTTTCTGTAAGAACAGTATCAGAGCTGCAGACTTAGTGGGTTCAGTAGCCCACTGCATATGCATGCTCAGCATAAGGCAGGCATGCATACAAACCCACAGTAATATTTCACACGACTCAAGCACTGAGAATATGGATTTGCAGCAGCTTAGCTAATGCAGGGACACTGAATTTAAGGATTTTCTGTTCCTTGAAGTTTGTAGCAGTGCCACTGGCACTGTAACTCCTGAAATGCTGAGGCTGCCTGGTGGCTGGCTCAACATGTGCGCATGCTTGTGGAGTGATTCTACCCTTTTTCTTCCACACATGGCCTCCATTCTGAATCACTGCAGGTTTCCAACAAACCGAGACAAAAAGAGCCAGAAATTACCAGTATACAGACTGAGTGAATAGCTATTTAAATGCTGGGCACTTAAATGGATAGCAGAGCTACACTGCCAGAACTTAACAGGGAGCTCTGACAGACCGAGATGCCTCCCAGTGGAACTGATGTGAAAAACCGACACCTTTTTTTCACACAGGCTCACAAAACAAGATTAGACTAATTGATCTGATACAGCAAAACTGGCACAAACCCAATAGGGTTAAAACTGTTATAAGTGGAAGAGAATCTCTTTATCTCAATAAGCAGTCTACTCACAGAGCACAGTGGTATCATCTCCTCTTGAGGCACACACAAGGGCCAGCATTAACCCTAATTACTTCTACGGGAGACTATAGCCCTAGACAGTCTGTGGGTTCTGAGCACTGAGAGAAGATGCTCTTTTTCCACATAAAGTAATTTTCTTCCATAGCTTTTGTGCCAATTTTGAAGTATCAGATCAATTAGTTTAATCCTGTTTCATGTGATTGTCATAAGAAGATGGTTATTTCTAATCCAGCGCCACAATAAGACAAAGACACACTGCAAATTGTTCTGCTTACAATTAACGTTTCTGAAAGCCCTCCGTTCTTTACCAGTATATTTGTTCTCAATGTACTGGCATTAAAATATTTTTTTTGCAAGTGGATGCACTCAAATTTTCAGATTTTTTAGCTGTACTAATACTTTGTAAAGCATTAGGAATAGACTTATGATTTCACTCTGCAATAGGCACCCATTTTCAAGTGTTTCCACATACATGAAATCAGAGATGCTGCGTCTCCATCTTTACAATCTCCCATTTACAATTAAAACTAAAATACCAACATGGAGTATGAAATTCTGGTTTGTCATGAATAATAATGCAATTCCTTAGATAATAAAATCACAGATGATTTTTGAAATTGAAAATTCCAAGCCTTTCTTCTCTTTGCTCAGATTTGATTTATGTCATTTCAACTAATGCCTGAGGTAAAATGTTGATATGTCTAAGCAGCAAGTCTGCTTAGAATTGAGGCGTTTCTTTTAACCTCTAATTCCCAGCAATTGCCCCAGTACTAAAGCTTATGAAGAAGACAAAGGATCCTTTTACACTGTTCATAACATAGAGGCATTCTTTCTTTTGGAGATTACAATTTGGTCTGCAGATTGTGCAAAAGGAGATAAAAAAGAACCAAACTCACACCTGTAAGCTCTTAAGAAAGGCTGACCAGAAGTAACATGCCAACTGTAATGCTACACGAGTTGTATAGGAAACAAGATAAGAAACCCACCTCTTTCAAAGCTGATTTAAGGTAGAACAGGTGTGGCTTACAGTTGCCAGCCTCTGTTGGTGTCAGCACTTACACTGCATCAGATGTAATTAATTCATGTTTCAAACAAGGAGGTAGTTCTAAAGACCATTTGATAAAATGGAAAGCAACTAGGAAAATTAAGCATGAAATGCATCTTTAGGTTTACAGCTTTTGGCACCACTTGTTTGAAAGCTTGTAAGAGTATATCATTGTACACAGGTGCCTGAGGCTAATGCAAATGATGATGACTATGCTGCATTAAAATCCTCATACCTTGCAGCCTTCACATGTGATGACTCCATAGTGTATTCCAGAGGATTTATCACCACAAATTTTGCATGGTATCACTTCAATTTGTGCTGAAAAAGAAAACAAGACAGATATTTTGGGTATATAATTGTATTTAATTTATTTCTTTCTCAAAAGGAGATCTTTAGAAATAGCAGATAACCAGTTGAACCCCAACAATATGAAAATGCTTTGTGTTGTATGTCTGTCTCTGAATGCTTTGGCTTGGCAAATTTTAAATGCTTCACAATATGTAGTTTCTGCTACATCACACATAACTCTTCAACATTTTAAAATGTCTCACAATTAGTAAGTTTTTTCTCATATTCCTTTCTTTAAGGTTTTTTTAACTGGTTTATTTTATAATTATTATTGTGAATGACACTCATTAGTAGTCCTAAACAATAATCTGGATTGTCCTTTCCTACATACTTCAAGTATTTGTGACTTTCCATTTTTCTGAGGTAGAAATATATAGTGTATTTTGATATTCTTTTAAAAGCAGAGTAGAGATAATGAAGTTTTGACTTTCTTCAAATTACATTCAAGAAACAAAGATACCAATACCACTGTCAGAGACAGGCTGGTAAATGCTTGCTTAATCTTACTGTCTCTACAAACTCTTTGTTTTAACACTGGGTCATTGGCAGGCAGGCCCACAGATGGAGTTTAGGCAGCCAGTGGCTGTGTACTGGAAGAGTCAGGTGCAGTCTCAAAATGTTTAAATATGGATGTGCTTCAGATCCTTTTATAAATATATGATCATCTGATTCTGAGAAATAAAACGTATTTCATTATCTTCCCTTTATTCTGTGCTAACACAACGGTTTGATTCTCTCAATTATTTTGAATCCTGTGTGTTTCCTTTGATGATGCTGTAAGAGCACATACTGAGACAGTAAGGAAGAGCTGCGCCTTTATTTTGGTCGGATGAACCGAGAAGAAATGTTAAACTTATTTTCTCTCCCTTTTGTTTGTTTGTTCTTCTCTGCAGGATGCATGCCTCCCTGCTATTGTCCTCCTACTTGGAAGCAGCATCACATTTGGGAAGCACTCCTGGGAGATGTTGTTTCTCCATGCCCAGGGCAGGAACAGCAGCAGTCCTCTGCAACTCAAGTCACCCACCAAATCCTTGAGTAGAAAAGCTTTTTTAGTAGAGTTAGCCCCAGCACAAGGTTAAATAACTCTTAGTACTTTAACAAGATACATTTAACTCTTAAAATGGATTGAGACAGGGAAACAAGATTATTGCCCAGATGCTAATCCTAAAAAGAGCATCCCATTTCAAACTTTTAAGTTGTTGAAAAGATTAAAAAAAACTGGAAAAAACCTATGTTTAAAAATGACTGCACATTGTAAGCTAAGCACAAAAAACGCTTGCACAGTGAAAATATAATCATATAGCCTGGATTATAAGTAGAAGCCCCACTTCTATTTATTATTATAATTTTTCTCTTATAGCAGAAGCCAGAAGCTTTCCTTCCTACCACTTCTTCCCACCACCTTGTAGTTAAACCACCAAGACCCAGTGTCCCAGTGACCCACCACCACACTTCCCCCTGAAAGGTGCACTGCATACCCTACTCCTTTATCCTCCTATTTAGTGTAGAGGCTAACCAGGTAAACTGCACAGGGTAAAAGCTAGCAGGCCCTCTGCTCTGGAAAGTCAATTAACTATTCCCTTGGGACAGCATATCCCAAGAGACCCAGGGCAAGAGGAACTTACATGCATGGCTGAAGAGACTTTAGCTCCCCACTGTGAGCTCATTTTCCTGACATACTCTTTCCCATCTAGCATAACTCTAGACATTGCTTAGGCAAGCAAACCAGTTTTAAACTGCTCCTAATCCATGTTGTACAGAGGGAACTCCTTAACAGAGAAGCACCTGCAGTTCTTTGGAAATTTTTCCAGGCTGATCCCACTCAAAAATTCCTATGCCTTATGCCCACTGGGATAATAAAAACATTTAAACATTTGCCTCCAGGCACTACTTTCTGTGAGGCTACTTTGAATAACTGTTCACAGGTCTCTGCTTGAGAGTCATGTGGATGGAGAAAGTCTCAGCTCAGGGACCATGTGCTGTTTTATCTTTCAAAGACGTATGTCAATGTCAACGGGAGGAACTACAATGAGATTGGAGAGAAATCCACAGGAAAAGACAACACAGAGAAAAAACCAAAAAAAATATCAAGGTACTTTTAATGTCACTTGCATGTACCATCTGTAACAGAGAGAGAAGAATTGATCATGTGACACCGACTGCATTTAGCATAGTACTTTTTTACTGTAAGCAAACAATAATTTCATGCATGAGTTTCAATTATAAGCTCTACATTCATGGTGTTTGTGGATCAAGTCCCTAAATGCTAAGGCTTCAGGTTTCAATTAATACATTAAAAATATTTCAGACTTGTGAGCCTTCAGGTAATTCAAACCTTTATTCAAAAATAACCATTCTGTAAATTAGTAAATGCATGTTTGTCTAGGA
>VWYI01047189.1:0-123614 GCA_013399455.1 Anthoscopus minutus
TTTGTTTGGTCCCAGAAGCACGGCACGCTGGTGCTGCCACCAAAGAGCAGCTTGCTTGTGGCACATCGTGCTGCAGCTTGGCTTAATCCTCACTTGATACGCTTTTGAGATTTCATTGTTTCTCTATAATTAGTGCTACAGAGGAGCTGAAAGAAATGATGAATTAGCAGGAGAGGGGGCAGTGGGGAGAGCAGGTGGTGATCGAACTAAAGAGAGCTGCCAGAAAAGTAGGAGCAGCAGGGAATTAAATGGGAGGAGTTTCGAGTTCAGATGATTCCCTGCCATGTGCCCAAAAGGATTTAGTTGGGGATTTCATTACTGTTCAAATAATGCCATACACTCATAACAGATCGGGTCCCTGTAGGCTGAGGCATTGTCCAGCACTTAGTGAAAAGCAGTTTTTGCCCTGAAGTCCTAGTGAGCATTGATTCCATAGACTTGAGGACTAGAAAGGAGCTGTAGCATGAGTGGTCCTGCTTTTAATTAGGCTGCATCTATTGTTTCTGGTAGTAACATCCTAAAAGGATAAAACACAAAGCTATTCTTTGTGCGGTGACTTCTTTAAAGCCCTGGACTTCATCTTGCGAAGGATTTGGTTCACAGTAATGATGTTG
The DNA here is from genome assembly GCA_013399455.1 of Anthoscopus minutus. NCBI lineage: Eukaryota > Metazoa > Chordata > Aves > Passeriformes > Paridae > Anthoscopus > Anthoscopus minutus. Next base: position 615 of record VWYI01047189.1, read on the forward strand.
CATCTGGATTGTAAGAAGCACCTCTGGCAGTTGTGCTTAGACAAACTGGTTTTAACTGGCACAGAAATCCTGGGATGTCATGCTGTGGGGGGAAGCAGGAGTATGCTGACACTATTGAGTGTCTGAGATATCCAGAAAGAGTCTCTGAACACAGATACCTGTGCTGATGAGAACAGGCAGCTTTAGAGGTAACAATACACACTGAAAAACCAACTGAGGAGTGAAAAAGGTTGTGTGACAGAACAGTCCTCTGAGGTGCACAGTCATATATTCTTCCAGCATCTGGCTTGTATTTTCAGCCTCTATTACTATGCACCAAGACATCCAAAGAAAGAAATCATAATACTGGCGCTTTGAATGTGTCAGCAGCAACATTTCTTCTGGGATTTAACTCTTTCCAAAGAACTGATACAGTGTTTGTTTTTTGTTCTGACTTCCAAAAGGCTATTGCTGTAGGGAGACCAGCAGAACTAGGAAGTACAAACTCACTTCTGCCTTTTGTCACCACAAAAAGTGTGGTGCTGCTCTCTTTATCCTGAGCCTTGGTGTTTTTACCTTTTTCCCCCACCAAAGAAGCAGCAGAAACAAAACAAGAGAAGCAGGTACTGGATGGAGAGGAGTAGGTCAGTGCCACCCAGGATTCCCAGTGAGTGGGAATTCATTTGTGCTGGGACTGCTGTTTTCATCCTGGATTCCTGCACCTGCTGAGCAGAGTGACTACAGGGAGTGTGTGTGGACTTTTGCTTTTGGGATGTTTGTCCTGTACTTAATGTGTATTTCAGCCCTGCTCCTGGCAATCTAACCAAACTCTGCTGTCAGAACCTTCCCCCCTTGCTCTTTCTGAACACTTTCTGTTAAATATCTGCATAGACCTCTCCATCATCTGTCATTTGCTCAAGAACCTGCTTACAGCACTCAAACTTTGTTTTCAAAGCACCTTGTGAATATTCTTGCTGTTTTTGCTGTCCTTTTCCTAATAACTTTGCTTTGCCTTGTGCTATGAATAGTCTCTGAAAAACGATATGTGTGTGTGTAATAAATGGCCTCAGTCTTGGACTTCTTAAAAACCCATTTGCTTTGGGAAATAATAAAGCTTTAGCAACCTTATATGTTCTGCACACTTCAGCCTTTTGCCATTAAAATATAAACTCCTGAGCACAGGGAGTCCTGGCAAGCTGATGTTGATGTCCAGGGTGCACTAGCCATGCCATATAAAGTGAAGGCAAAGTCCTGTAGCTCTGCAGTAGCAGGTGCTGGTTGAAGATTAAGGAGCAGAGTCCCACAGTTTAGGGCTTTTTTGATTTATTTCAGTGTGACTCAGAATGGAGAAGTTTTCCTCTGTCTTTCAGGGCTGGGTTTCAAGCTCTTGCCCTCACCTGGAACTTTGAGTTGGTGCAACCTGGTGTGAGAAGACTCTTGATGGTGATTGTAGGGAGCTTCAATAGCCTTTGCTTGAAAATGAAAGTTTTTGCCCCCAGTTTATGTGAATGTACCCGAAAAAAAAAAATCACAAAACTTGCAAAAATGTGCTTTACCTGAATTGCAGAATCTGGAAGTAGTTTTTATAGTGTCAAAACCAGGAGAATCTGCTAAAATAGGTGTGTTACACCAAAATGCAGAATAGTTGTTTTAGTTTATTTTATTAGCATTTTTTAGGTATTTGCAATAGGAACCTTTGAGTTATTTTCCACATATCCAACCCCCTTTTTTATTAATGTAGATCTACTTTTTTCCAGTGAAGTGTGTAAATGTAGGGAAATGATGAAGGTAGAAAGTAAAGCAACAAGGTGTCCTATTGATGAGAGGTGAATTTTGCAACAGCCAATTGGCTGAAAAGAATGAGACCAACAAAAATGAACTTAATATCAGATAGATTTTAAGTCTCACTATTGCAAACTCTCTTTCATCAAAGGAGTCAAAGGTCAAAGGATCTGGTGTTGCTGAGTACTTTAAATCCAGAACTCCTCACTTGAAGAACTGTATGTTAAAATGTGGTCTTTTTTGCCTTATTGGAATTTAAATGTTCTGGACCTATGATTTTCAACCCAGAAACTGAGGCAGTGTGAGAGCTGGAGCTGAACCTGCTTGAATGAAACCCACCTCATGTCTTTGCATAAAATGAGGAGAGATGAGAACAGCAATTAGTGCATTAAATATTTGAAAAATCTCATTAGTGTCGGTAGCAAAGAGTGGCTTTGGCTTTTTGACACTTTGGGTGAACACCTCAGGTTAAGTCTGTGTGACCTCAGTGACATATCTTTTAAAAGTACATGAGTAGAATCACTCTTTTATAAGGAAGCTGGAGTCTGGAGAGGGATTTTGATCTGCAGAGCTGTAATGATTCCTGGAAGGGATCATAAAGATCCACTTGTCTTCCTTCAGTTTGCCCAGCACTTGGATGTTGTGGCTGAGCCAACCCATGGAGCTGCACAGTGGGGAGTGCCTAGAGCTCTTTCACTGGGTTTTTACCTGACTGCTGTCTTTACTACCTGGACTCAGAATTTTGTTGTCTGGCCTCCCTCTCTTCCTGCTGAAGCCTGTAAGGTGTTGGTAACTCTCTCTTTTTCCCCCAGGGAGTGGAGCGACTGCGGTGGTCCAGGCAGCCTTCTGCGCTCCGAAGAAGGAGAAGGTGGCAATTAAACGGATCAATCTTGAGAAGTGTCAGACGAGCATGGATGAACTCCTGGTATGCAATCAGAATTGTCTGGGGAGTTGAATTTCAGTTATTTATGATATATCTCTTTGCCAAGTGCCGTTAAAAACTTTCTTGAGGTGGGGTGAAGGTGGGGGAACTAGACTGATTTCATTAGAGGCAGCTCAGTTGTCCTGGTTGTGGGACATGGTACTTAAAATGTTAAAAAGATCAACTGTTCTAAAACTTCAGACTATTTGTTTAGAGCTCAGCACTTTGTATAATCCCTTTGTTTTGAAAGGAGTTAATGTGCAAGTGTGAAGCTCTGCTGTACCTGCAAGAGCTCTGAAGTTTGAGGGGAGTCCAGAGCTACATGCTTTCAGAACATTTGAAATTTAAGGAAATGGCTTTGCTTTCTTTTCCTTTCCTGCAGTTCTTTACATTTTTTTCCCTTCACCTGTAAAGAGAAAAACTGAATGAATTAGCCGTTGTTCCTAATCTCTTTCTGGTACTGATGCCAGCTAAAGGGATCACTGCAGGCTGTCATATGGAATCCCTGTAATTCTGTGTTCAGGACAGGAGACAGAGTCCTTTGGAGCTGTAGTGCTGTAATTTTCTGCTGCTCTGTGCCTTTTTTCTCAAGGTTGTCTCAATGAAAAATGGATCTTTGCAGTAGTTGTGGCAACTGAAATTTCCCTTTTCTCATCTGATAAGCTTGTTTTTTTTTCTCATTGTGTGTGTGAGATGATGCCTCTGCAGTGCAGTGGTTGTCTCATTCAGCTCACATCTGGAAGGTCCTTGAGTGTAAGTCAGGCAGACAGAGACATTCCTATGAATATCAAGGTGTCTCTACTAGAATGAGAAAGCTCTCTGGGGCAAAACTTTGCACAATAAATACTGGCATTATGGAGACGAGGCCTGGTACCATTTTTCTTCTGAAGCACCTCTCTAGGATTTTTATAATCCTGCCTTGTCTTTCTGTCCCCTTGAATCTTGACAGTTTCTGTGGTTTACCTCAGGCACTTGTTTTGGTGCTTGCAATTAGAAGGTAGAGAAACAGAGTTTGGGAGTCCTGCTACCTCTACATTTGTACAATCTTCAGCAAATCACCTGAACCACAGTTTCAGTTTCCAGCTAGAAGTCTAATGGTATTTTTGTCATTATGGGTATCTGCAAATCTGCCCTGGTTAAGAGGAAAGGCCCCATTCAGTCTGTCAGTGTTCCTGTGGAGGGTTGGGTGTAGGACTCAAGATGGCCTGTGTTCAAATCCTCTTAGGGCTCATGCTAGTGTAGGAGTTCAAGATCTCTTCTCAGTTTGTCTTTTTGTCCTTATACCAACCCTTGGTATCCTTTTCAAGCTTTTTGTGTGGCTTGCCCATACTACCCTGCCTCAGTGGTATTCCTGACTGCATTATCAGGATGTAGTAATTGAGACTGTGGTTCTTTGAGTAATTTTAGCCAGAATTTGCCAATTCTGGCTAAAAACATGAGATTCGGAGACTTGATGTGTAATTTTAGATAAGTACTTCTAATTGCTCATTTTTAGTCTCTGGCTGACCCGTTCCTCACACTGATTTTTCCTGTTATGGGTGGGCCTGCAATGTATTGCCATTGTCAGCTCTCCAGGGCTTCCAGTTTTGTGACTGGATCTGGTGTGGGTCCTTCTTTGGGCTTAAATATGCAGCTGTAAGTATTCTTGAATTTGAAAGTCATAGAGGGGTGGAGGGGCATGAAGATGGAAGCAGTAGCTTCCAGGGGCAGGGGTTGCTGAGGTAGATGTGTTGTGTGAAAAAGTGTTTTCCCTGGGTTTGTTCTGAATTTGTCAGTCTGTTGGATCACTGGTGTTGTTTCTCAGTGCAAGAGCCAAAAGAATGGAAGTTCCTGATTTCCCAGTGCTGTGTGCTCTTACCTTCACTTTTTTATCTTGTTTCTATTTCTACCCTGAAGTAAATATTCTCAAGTTTTAGTCTTGTAGTCTCCCTTCATGGCAGTTTTCCCAATTAGTTTAATTAACTTTTCTGTGAACCTACTTAGTATAGCAGGATTCTGCCTTCCCCACCAAAAAAAAAAAAAGTAACTGTAGATGGTTGCAGTTCACAGTTGTTTTAAGAAGCAAATGCAAAGACAAATATGATGAGTTCACATTGGGGTATGTTATGCCCCCACATTTTTCTACTCTCCCCCAGTGCAGTTGAAATCACAAACTGGGGCTTTCTTGAGCTTCATTATCCTTCTGTTGCTCTGAAGGCATTTGAGCACAGCAGTCAGCTTATGGTGAACTCTGGTTTCCTGCCTGAGATCAGGAGGGTGCTCTTGGTTTACAGGGCAGTGTGATAGCAAAGGGAAAATTGTGCTTAAATTATTTTATGGTTATTTTTCTGCAGTGCCTCAGACCTGTAGACTTCTCTGTTTAAGCAAGCTTTTTTATTCCCAGAAGCTGCATATCCAGGAGGGTAGAACAGTCTCACATTGCTTGAGAGAGGGTAGGGAGAGTAGCAAACAGTACTGCCATCCTTAAAAACATGATTTGGTTCTTGTACACCTCTTTCAATGTTTGTGCTGCTTAGTGGTTTGCATTTGTAGTTCTTGGGATGTAGAAGAGGAAGGTTAATTTGGAATGGGAGATACAAAGTGGATCTATCACCTGCTGGATGGATGAATGTCCTTGAGCTTCCTTTAAGCCTAGCAGGTGTCCAGAGGCCAGGAAATCTGGGACCACGTCCTTGCTTTGGAGATGCTGTGCTTAAAGTGCTATGACTTGGCTCATTAAAGGTATTGATCTTGATCCTTTTATCTCAATATACATTTGAGCTGTGTGGGTAGTCAGGAATAAACTGCACATTTTGCATATACTGTATGACATTCTAGGTTAATGCACTGGATTTATTTATTGCTGCTGTGGGGAATGGAAAATGCAGGAAGGGCCAGTTTTGTTGAATCATGAGCAAGCCAAGTCAAGGGCATTCAGCTCTTCAGCTAAGTACTAATTGCTGTAAAGAATATAGACAGCAGAAGCAATGCTGTGCAGAGGTGGGCTTCTTTCTAACCCAGCTACTGAATCAGATGATGTTTGTCAGGAATTTATTTCCATGCTTCATTTTTATCTTTCTCGTTGTACATTTTTGAATGCTCACAGATCTTTCCTAGACTGCCTGTGGAATTCAGCTGACAGAGAAGTACAATGTAGCTTATAGTGATTCTTCCTCAGGGGTATGACTGGGAGTGGATAAGGAGAGGTGGTCAAATACAGTGTTGTCTACAGATAATCTTAGACTTCTTGATTTATTACTAAGTTTCACTTTTTATATGTCTTGCAACCCACAGTAGTTAACAACCACACTGGTGTGGGTTTGCAAACAGGCTGCTTGCTCATGTGTTGTATTTCACAGCTGCACACCATTCAGAGCTGTGTTTTACTCTGACTCTTTTCCATTGCTAGTTGCTTTGCTGCTATTGCCAGTTGGTTAAACAGTGGTGTAACATCTGCCTCAAAATAACCACGCCTCCAGCCTTTTTTCTTGTATAAGTGTTTTCTTGTTTTAAAGAATTACTGATCTAAAAGGCCTTAAATTCCCTCTCTGTCCTACAAACTTTACTTCATGCAATTAAAGCCGAGTTTTCTTTCATCCAGATGGAGACTTTTTTCTTCATGAGTAGCAGATGATGTGGGTTGTCAGCTTGGCAGTTACCAGGAATGTTGAAGAGCAGAGAGGGAAACATAAGCTATGGGATATTTCACATTGGGCTTTCCCAGCTAGGGGGAAATGCTGCCTGTTTATTCCCTAAGATGATTCAACAGGAGACAGGCTCAGGAAAGAGCATGGGAAATGTGGTGCTGCTGTTCCTAGAAATATTCCAAATTCTTCCTACTCCAGAGACTCATTGCCCTGGGCCTGACAGACTGCACACAAGAAGTAAAGGTACTATTTCAGTGCTGTGGCCAGAGGGCTGTTAAGGAGGCTGAGGGAACAAGTTGAACTGCAGTTAAACAGAAATGTCCTTTAGAATTTCATGGAAATAACCCAGGGAACTTGCTGCCAATAACATGGAGATCAAACATTGCATGAGATTAAATAAATCAACCTATAGTTGAGAAGGTTAAATTAGATAGGATTTAAAAAAAGGATTCTGAACTCCCATGGTTTAAACCATAAGCTAGCTGTTAACTGCCCAGGCTTAGTCAGAAGTCTGCCCTATGGGCAGATAATTGTGTAACTGCTTTTTATAGGGTTTTTACACCTTCTTTTGAAGACTTGGACAGGATATTGAACTGCCTTTGATCTGACGGAGCACTTCCTACAAGTGCATTAACCAGACTATAAGGTTGTTGGGAACAAAGCAGCAGACAGCTGTGGAAGTAGTACAGATGTTTCATCCATGCCAGTCATCTGATGGAAATTGCCATTATAATTCCATTTCCAGGCCTGAGGACCTTAGCACTTGCTCCAGGGAAAAGAATTCCCCAGGTGTCAGTGCCAGGGAGTCTGATAAATTATATGTGGTTTCTGCATGGTTATTTGATCTGCTGTGTTACATGTTCCTTGCATGTCAGGATTGCAACTTAAGACTTGAACCTATGCTGGGTACAGCTTGGTTGTATTGTTTATCAAAGCAGCAACAACAGAAGTCTAAATCACTGGACTGGTTTAGGTTTTGGTTTAGGTTTTGTTTTGGGGTTTTTTTTTTGTGTAAAGGTCACTGTGAACATCAGAATTAGTGGTGGGTGAAATCCTGAGCATTGAATGTCTTCCTTCACTTGGACTGGATGAGCACAAGATGGTGCTTGTAAAGAACTTTAGAGAGTTTGCAGCTGTCTGTGGGCACTGATCACATGGAAAGCATTGCTGAGCTGTAAGCACTGGATGTTGATCTGAACAACTGTAGGGTCAGTGATAGGTTAGTTGGGGATGTGGGTAAAGCTGGCTTGCTTATATCTATGAGAGGAGGCAGTCACTCACTCATTGGCTTTTTGGCTGAAACCAATAAAAATGGCCATCTGGGAATTGCTACACCAAAACAGTTCAGGAACACCTCCTTCCTTCAGTACATTTTCACTAATGCTGAAGAGTTTGAAAGGGGGAATGACCACTGAATGAGGCTGAAGGGTAGCCAATAAATGGGCAACTGCTGAATGACTTGCCATGGGACTGGTTTGTTCCCATCACTGAAAATTACTTAATTGATAAACTGTGTTTATTTCTTTCAGAATTGTTTTCCACTGTTCCTCTAGGGCTAATCTAACCCCTCTTTACTTGTACCAGTTTAGCTCCCGTAGCCACTTGAGTCAAGGAGTTGAACTAGATAATCTAAGGAGTGGGAGCTGAATCAGAATGTCTGATTTTGTGCTTTTCCCCTACCTTTTAAAAAAATGTCCCTCTCATTAATTTTGGTGGAAGAACATGTTTGGTTTTACTTTTTATTTTTAGTTATTTTGCTGCCTCAAAAGGTAAATGAATTATTATTGTCAATTTTACAAGCTTTCAGCATTAAATTTTCACTTGGAGCAGAATGTGAATGGTTATGGCTGCCTGCAGGACTGGAGCTCTAAATCCTGCTTTAAAAGGATGAAGAGCAGCTTTAATGCCTTATCTCTCAGCTGAAATCTCATGGTATAAGATCTTTGCCAGCCATAGTTGAAGCATTGCTGTTTTCAAGGGATGATCATGTCTGACCTGCTTTGATTTCTGCCCCAGCCATGCTTTCCATCCCCACTTGTTTTATGGTTGTGATTCCCTTCAAACAGGGCAGTCACGTTGACAGCTCTCCGGACTCCTCTGAAGCTGCAGGTAGCCACATGAAAGCACTCTGCTGCTGTGCTGTATCTCTCAAGTTCATGTCAACATGTAGGAAGTAAAACTAAAGCACAGTTTTTGTCCTGATATTTGAGAGCAGTGCCTCTGAAGCAAGCCTCAGGGGCAGATAAACACAGAGTAAAAGGCGGTGATGTGAAAAGAAAATACTGTTAAGAAATTGAGCTGGTAGCTAAAACATAGCCTTACTTGCTCCTTTTAAGTCAAACTTCAGTTGTGTGTCACTAGGCAAATAAATCCCCATCCAAAATAGCTGATCTCCAGAAGTATGTCTGACCTACAGGACACTAACAGGTTGCTTATGATTCTAGATTATACTTCACTGCAGTTTTATTCCTGTTTTGCAAGCCTTGAAATGTTTCTTTTATTGCCTGTAGAAGTACTGAGAACATTTGTCAGAACCCTTAATGGAAGCCATGGAGGCATTTAGAGCTAATCCCAGTCTATTTGCTTTTGGTATTTGACAACACAGATATTTTGAATATCTTGCCCAGGGTGGCCATGTCACCGCTCCAAATCATTGCCTGTGTCTAGACATGTTTTGGTCGGAAATTCATTCTCTGTAGCTGAGCACAAAGCAGAGCAATTTATGGGAACTGGCAGGAAGGCTTTCTCTCATCACTGAAGCTGTGGAGTGTGAGGGTATTGGGTGGAAGAGCTGCTTATCACCCACTGCATCTGTGGATGACTTGGGGGTCTGTATCAAGTGACCCATGGCTGTTGGCAGAGAGGGAATGAAGCATCCTTTCCACCTTAAAACTTGTATAGAGCAGCCCAATTAAGTTTTTACAGAGGTGTCGAAATCACTGAGATTTTTATTAGCAGTCTTCCAAAATAGTTTGGATGCTGGGGAAAATATGGGAAGCACAGTTGTGACTCTTGTTATCTGGGGATAGCAGTCTTATTAGGGAGGTAGGAAGACAAAAGTACCTACAGTGACTTTGTTGTGTTTGAAGAGCAGCAAACTCTCCCAAAAGCTTTGGGAATAGTATTAAAGCTGAGCTTACTACACACAAAATGGCTTTTGCTGCATTTTATCCCTTCCTACTCTAAGTATGCTTTTGAGCAGAGCTGGCCAGTGATGCTTGAGTGGGATTCCTACTTCAACTACATTCCTTCAGCCCCTGCATTTGTACTGCTGGAGCAGACTGTGGATGTATGACAGAATTGGCTTGGTTTCAGTTATGCCAGGAAGCATTTTAACCACAAAGCCCCTGTGATTTGTCACTATCACTTAAAACAATTGTATGGGTTGAGCTTTCAGGATGTTGGTACCCTCTTTGGGGGAGAACAGGAACCAAGCTTTGATGCAGTCAGTGTGACATTAACCTAGAAAACTGCTGAAAATGAAGTGAGGGTTTGGGGATGGGAGGGAAAGTCTGCCTGGCTGCTGCTCCTTTTGATTGGTAATAATGTAAAAACACTGAAAATCATGGGCTGTGATGCAATTAATTATTCAGAGCTGTGCTACACTGTGTGAGAAATGGATTAATCTTCCTCTGTTTTATGTCCACTGGCTGACAGAGGTGTTTAATTGCACAGATCAGATTTGTGATTATTTATTTTTCCTCTTTATGCTTTGATGCACATGACAGACTTGAGCTAATTTTTTTTAGCTGTGTTTCTCAGCCCAGAGAGCAGATTGTGGTAGTGAATGAGAGAGGAAGTTCTTTGAAAATTATAATAAATTGGTAATTGAGTGTCACCAAATGCCTGAAAAATTCTTTAGTACAGGGCTGCTTAAATAGTAAAAATCTGATCTAGGTCTAGGATCTTAAGTAAACTTGATCCAGACTTTGTCTCATTGCCTCCTGTACTCCAGTAGCACACACAAATATATAATTAATATGCTGTGTTTGTATATATTTCTCATATTATTCTCAATCTCCCAGGGAACTGCATCAAAATATTTTGAACAGTTTAGCTGAGAAAATACAAAGCCAGCTCCTCTAGACACTTTCTAAGAGTGGTGGATTTGGGGCAGGTCTGGCTGATGGGATGGATTACCAGTCCTGCTTGCTGCTTTCCACCTTGGTTTCCTCTAGTGCCACTTGATCTTGAGTAGTATATTTTAATTGTCAGAGAGAGAACTACAGAGAACCACAGAAAACTCCAAAGTTGATGATTTATTTCCTTTGTGAAAAATGACTTGACACATGTAAAAGTTTGCAAGGAAGGGAGCTGGAGCTGTCAGAGTAAGCAAAATATATTGTTTTAGGCTATATTTATTTTCACAGAGAGTTTTTTAGTCAGAGTATGCTACATGGAGATGAATAGCTTATTCCCTACTCTTCAAATATCCTTTCCTGTTTAGAAAGATTCTTCTTTAATCTGCTTGTTAAGTTTCCTGGAAAGCTGGTGCCTCTCCTGGGGAAGCAGAAAGAGGAACCAATTGCTTTGGATTCCTCAAATGCACCTACTGCCTGAAAAGCAGTGCTAAGTGGATAAATCAACATGAGCCTGTTCCTTTGGAGCTGTGATTGCCAGCTCAGGCTTTGCCAAGGGGAAGCAGAGGCTTTACTCTGAGCTTGGTCACAAGCAGAGCTTTGTACAGGAGCAGGAGGAAAATGTGCTGCATTTGTGGGGTGTTCTGGGCATGAGTGAATTCTTCTCAGAGCTCTCTCTTGTCCTTCAGTACCAAGGAAGTCTTATGCTTAGAGGGAGGGAAGGATCAGGGTGTGAAGGGCCCTTGTTCTCCTCCTTCGTTGTGTCCTATGAAGGAATGCTGTAGTTGAGAGCAGAAGTTCAGGGTATTGAGGGCATGAGTGTCTGGGGTGGGTACAATTTCTCAGGTTGGGGGCCTTGGCCGAAGAACAAAGGCTCAGCTGGGTGCAGTGCAGGGTGCCAGGCTTGGTTCAGTGGATGGCTTTTGTCTATGGACAGCCAAGAAACTGTGAATCCTTCTGTCCAAACTGGTGATTTGTGCTTGCATAATGAAATCAGTCAATGTGGTGTTGTTCCCTCCATAACCTGAAAAACCTTAACCCTTAACCCATAACCAAAACTAAGACTAATCGCAGTCAAAACTCAAAACAATATCTCAACATATTTCATTTTGTCTTGGACTGGTAGTAGCTACTGACTTTCTAATCTCAAAGTCATCTCTCTCTTCTTCCAGTGTAACAAAGGATGCAGTTGTCCTTTGTGCCTTCAACCTAATTTAGCTAAGCCATCTGCTTTCCTGCTGGGAAGAAACATTAGGAATAAGAGGCCTTCTATCCCCAGAGGCCAATATTTTCCTTTCTCATCCAAATGATAGTCTTCAACAGATTAAGCATCTGTTGCATAGTGTTTGACTGAAAGGGGAAGTCAGCATGAATTTCCTGGGTCACAAACCAGAGTGAATTTTTGGGAATATTCTGTTGTAGATGCGTGCAGGTATTTTGATTGCCACCACTTTGATGGCCTTACTGTGGGTTTTTTGGTTAACTTTTTCTTCCTCTAGACAGACAGGAAGAACACCCTAAAATACCTTTCAGCTCTAATATGATGCAGACTGAGTGTTTAGAGTATTTCTGGATTTTCTACATTTACCTTCTAGGTAAACTTTTTCTTTGCACCCTCTTTGTGTCTTGAGGAAGAAAACTTCTGTGCCTGAGGAGCAATTAGCACTGTGTCCAACTGATAATGTTTTCTTTTTCTCTGCAGAAAGAAATTCAAGCCATGAGTCAGTGCCACCACCCCAACATTGTATCTTACTACACATCGTTTGTGGTGAAAGATGAGCTTTGGCTGGTGATGAAGTTACTTAGTGGAGGTGAGTGGTCCAATTTCTTTACTCTAAAAGCAGCACACAAACCTGTGTGCCCTCCTTTCTCTCTCCCTTCTTTACCTCTTAAGGTTTCCACCTGTGAATTAAGACATTTTGCAGGATTGTAGAGTTGTTTAGGTTGGAAAAGACCTCTAGGATCAGAAAGTCCTACTGCTACCCCAGCCACTAAAGTTTGCCACTGAAATCCTGTCCCCAAGTGTCACATCCACATGTCTTTTAAACACCTGCAGGGATGGTGACTCCACCACCTCCCCAGATAGCCTGTTCCAGTGCTGAACAACCCTTTCCATGAAGAAATTTTTCCTAATATCCAATCTAAACCTCCCCTGGTGCAACTCGAGGCAGCTTCCTCTTGACCCCCTGCTTGTTCCCTGTGGGCAGATCTCAACTTCCCCTGGCTGTCCCCTCCTGTCAGGAGCTGTGCAGAGCCAGAAATTCCCCCTGAGCCTCTTTTCCTCCAGGCTGAGCCCCTTTCCCAGCTCCCTCAGCTGCTCCTGAGGCCCCAGAGCCTTCCCAGCTCCATTCCCTGCCCTGGACTCACTCCAGCCCCTCAATGTCTTCCTTGCCATGCAGGGCCCAAAAGTGAATCCAGGATTTGAGGTGTGGCCTGACCAGTGCTGAGTACAGGGGACAATCCCAGCCCTGGTCCTGCTGCCACACCTTTGCTGACCCAGGCCAAATGCCACTGGCCTTCTTGCCCCTCTGGCCACACTCTGGCTCTTGTTCAGCCACTGTCACCAGCACCCCCAAGCCCTTCCCACCAGGCATCTTTCCAGCCATTCTGCATGAATGGTATATTTGATTGCAACCCATTCACCTCAGAAACAGCTTCTCATGTTATATCCATCAGTAGTAACACCTAAGTGGCTTTTGAAAATCATGGCCTGGTTAACACAGAGCCAAGGAAACTTCCCTTTTCTGGATTTTTTTCTCTTAGACACTGGAGAAACAGCTTTATTTGAGAGAGTGAGTTTGAAAATTTTGTATCAGTAATGTTTTATTTGAAGCCATAATATTTTCCAGGATCCTTGTTTAAGTTACAGTTGAGACAAGAAATGGAATCAAGTTCTGGATGATAACACAAAGGGCTGTTGCTAAATCCTGGGCCTGTATTTAGGAAGACTTCATTTTCCTGGCACTGCAGTGAAAAGGAACTGAAAACTGGAAAAAAAAACCCCAATCCTAGTATCTTGCTTTTAAAAAAACCCTCAGCCTGGCTTTTCTGTTCTTGGCTTAATTTTGTGGACTGTAAAATGCCAGAAGATGATGTGGAAAAATCTGGCTAAACCTGTTTGCATTTTGTACAAGAGCTCAACAATGACCATAAAACATGTCTCTTTGAAGGTGTTCTTTTGAGAATTTTAGCAGTTCTCTTGGGGGAAATCGAATTCCATGTCAACCTTAAGTCTGTCTTAAAGGGTTTTTAATGATTCATGTGCTCATGTGTCATTAAGCAATACCCTCTGTTTTCTGAGACATGTAACAGGTCATTAAAGATGTGATGACTGTGTGTGGAAAAGAATTCCCTGCCAGCTTAGAGCAAGCAGTGTTGCCATGTGCATAAAAATGTATCTATGGGAAAGTTTCCACAACACGAGGAAATGGCATTTCAGGGGTGCTGGAGAGGCAGCAGCAATGGGTTTGGCCTTTTCCAGGAGAGTACTCCACCTCTTTGAAGAAAATGCACAGCTGCTTCTGTCACTTCACAGCAGTTTTCTGTCAGAATCGAGTCACAATGAGGCTCATCCTTGAGCCTCCAAATGCTGTCTCTTTTTGTTCTCAATTCTGTGTGGAGGTGGGTTTTTTGTTTTTTTGTGTAAAGCTGGGGAAAAGTCAGACCATCATTATCAAGGCACCACAGATGTAAAGACTACACTGGAAAATTTCTGGAAAAATAATTATTACTTCAGAACCATCCTCTTGCTGGTGTGAATGATGACCTGCTTCTCATTTAATATTCCCTTTGAACAGGCTTTTATGTTCCTCAGTCTGATATTGACCCTTGTGCAGCTCTGGCATTTAGTGGGGGACTTGAAGTAAAGCAGTGCTAGGAAATCTCTCTACTTCTTATTCTGTTGCATATGTTGAAGAGTAGGGTCATACAGTAGAAGACAGACGAGTAAGAGTGTAATTCTTCCCTCTCCCCAACATTTCTGTGAGTCAGCATTAACTTTCTCACTTAAAAGGAATCGTTTGAAGGCTGGAGGAATTGCTAAAGGAAATAGAAAGACTTGAGAGTGACCTGTCACTTCTAAGCAGGAGGATACCTTGTAAGATACTTTTCAGCTGTTTTCTTTTAAATACTTTTTACTTCATACTTTATATCTGTGCTTCAAGAATCTCAGATCTCACAGGCAAATTCTACAGCACAGTCTTAAGGATGGGGGAAGAAATTTGTGATTGGAGCTTTCTGACTGAAGAGCTTTTTCATTCACTTTTAATGAAACTATTTTCAGTTGGTCCTAGGCTGAGTGATTTATGTAACAAGAGACACTTCTAAAACTGCCTCTCATTCCTTTGAGCTTAGTTCTTATCAGTAATAAAGTGGCTTGTTTTGCAGTCATCTGTCATCCATTGGGAAAAATAATGACCTGGGTTTCTCAACAGGAAAAAACTTGGAGCTTGTTTTTAAACCATAAAACAAAAGCAAAGAAAAAGCCCCCACAAACAAAACCAAAAACAAGCAAATAAAAAACCCTCTACCAAAACAGACCCAAAACAGAGTACAGGCTAACACTTCCATTTTGTTTAGCTGTTCAAAAAGATTTGTACATCCCAATAACTACATATGAAATACATTCTGATGTCCATTCTGTGTCATGGTCATGGCTCTTGTACTTGAGAATTTATTCTGGGTAAAGTTCAGAATTTTATTGCCTCTTTTCTGTCAGTGTATGCTGGTGTATGATTTCAGGCTGAAACTAGTTTTAATTTCAGCCTACAAACACTGACCTTATTAATTTGATAAACAGCCCACAAGACAGCCCAATCTGCAATGCAAGCCTTTTTGGTTGTTGCAAGTGCAATTTAATTTTTTTTGTGGCTGCAGTCTTGTATTAAAAACCTAACCTGGTCATACATGCAGGTGTTCTGGAAATGTCTCTAAGGGAAGACGCTCTAAATCCATGAATTGCTGTTTTCTAACAGTTTCTTGCTCCTCTGACAACCAGAGGGTGCACTCAAAGGTGCCTTAATTACCTGACTGACATTGTCACTGAAACAGAACTGTTTGTCTCCACAAGTTCTCTGTTGATGGGAGATTTCTATATTTGAAAGTTGTCAGCAGCCAGGAGGTAACACTGGGGAGCTGATGTGCATCAGAGCCCAGCCAGGCCGGTGGGAGCCACTGCCCAGAGCCCAAAGCAGGTGTGGAGCTGCTGATGGCAGAAACGTGTCTGTGATGAGATGCAGCTGGTAGAGACAAGGGGTGCTGGTGTGTCCAGTTCCTGACAGCCTCTTTCAGGTCTGGTGATGTGTGTCTGTGTCAGGTTTGTAAAGTGTCTGCTGTTTTCTGTTCCCTTCAGTAGAAATTGCAGACCTTTTATCTAATGATGGAAGCTCTGCAGGGTTCTAAGCTTAGCAGTGTGAACTCGACACCCCAGCCTTTGAGTCCGATGTTACTCCAAACTAAAATCCAATGGCTATTTCTAGACAACTGCTGACCTCCTCTTTGCCTCCCTGGCATTCTCCTGTCCTGAATTTTACTCATGCCTTTTTAAAGCCTGCTGAAGCCCAGTCCTGCTCTGAAACTCCTGTGGCTTTTTGATAGGAAGAAGAGCAGCTGTGCTTTTGTTCTTGTGCTTTTACTGATCATGACCTGCTTGCTCTTCTAAATTCTTTTTGCTTTTAACAAGACCTCTCATTTCACAGGTGACCCATGGCTGTAGATAACTCTATAAAACAGTTGCTCCTATGAAACAGCCAGCTGTGGTGACTTGCTACATCACACAACAATTTTTCCTGTCCTAGTCTGCAGCAGATGAAACCTCCAAAATATTTTTAAACTGTGCAAATCCTTTAAATACTGAAACATTTCCAGATAGGGCTCTTGGATATTCTGCCCTCTTCAAGGCTCCTGATGAAATCTGCTGGAGATTGCTGTATTGAAGTAGTTAAACCTTTTATTTTCTGAAAGTTTCTAAGATTAGCTAATCAACTTCTTACCAACCTTTGATCTGAAGTTCAGAATGCCAGACCAAAAGAGGTAGGCAAGTCTTGGTTCTCTGCTAGGGAGTAAGGACATCTTGTTCTGCTTCTGCTGTGCTAATCTCTGATCTGCCCCCTCCTAATTCCAACAGAGACTTATGATCAAAGCATAAACCACAGGTCCTTAGAAATCTTCATGTTTATGTTGAATTATTTTCTTAGGAAAGAAATATGCTATTTTTAATTCATCTGGAGTGGTTTTGATTTTATTTGTAGAACCACAACTATTTTCTAACAATTAAGGATGGGATTAGTCAGAAGCAGGGGGTGGCAGGAACTGTACATGATTGCAGAATGCCAAGTGTGTAGATACATTGCCACTCCTAAATGTAATAAGAAAAGCATGAAAAATTAGTTTGTCTTCAGATTTTCTCCTATAAATGTCTTGATCACAACAGCAATGAGCTGTTTTGCTCCCTTTATTTTATTATCTTGTTTTCTGCCTTAATCTTTCCATATTTCTTCTGCATCCATGCACATGCCCTGGGGGGCAAGGAGGCAAGAAATGGTTGTTTCCTTAGCTTTCCCTCTGAAGATGTTTAACCAGGGTTAATGTCTGTTCCTTTTAAACCAGTTTTGTATTTTATTTTCCTTTTAAACCTCTTTTGTATAACCTGTTGTTTCCTTTACTTTGCTACTCTCTAGCTGTATATGTATTTCTCAGTGCCAGAAGTACTGAATCCAAGCAATTCTTCCTTCTTATGCATTTTCTTCATCTGTTTGCCAGAGACTGACAAGGTGCAGATTTAATCCTTGGCTCTAATGACAGCCAGGCTCACCAAAACCACTGGCTAATGCTGAGATATCTTGAAAGAAGCAGCAGTGAAACTGCCAACTCCTCCTTCTCAAAGGTTCAGCCTGTTCAGCATCTGTGTTTGTCAGGTTTGGGGCAAATTTTGATTCTCACAAAGTTGTGTGATGATTCCCCAGCACTGTTTTCAAGCCTGTTTGTCTCAGGCCTCTAAATGGCCAATTGATGAAGGTACTGTTACCTGCTTTTTAAATTTTTTTTTTGAGGTTGAAATTAGAATTATATTTTCTCATTCTGCTTCCAGACAAAGTTACATGAGGAGTTTTCTTTGCATTTAACTTTAAGTGTATCTTGGTTCTGCCACTTAAGTTATAACATGCAAGATATGGTTCCCATAGCAACCAGCTCTGCTGTACATTTTTTTCTTCCTCTGGGGGCATGTAAAAATTCCAGTTGGAATACTCCTGCACTTATCTATAATCTTGTTCCAAAGAAGCTTTCGTTTCTGCTCAGGTTTTCATGCCTTTCTCTGCTTCAGCACCAATGTGCTGAAGCACTAAGCAGTGTCACTGATGACTGTGGATGTTTTCTTCCTCTTCTGAGGAGAAATGTCAGAAACAGGCTTCCTAAATGCCATTTCACAGGCTTGCTGGTGTAGGTGAGGTCAAGGAATCGTGCTCTGGATTTGGAACAGGAAGCCTCAGTGTTTGTGGTGGTTTGCTGTTGAATCAGTGGAACAATTAGGACTTCTTGCCCCGAGGGTGTGATTACACAGAAGTTTTCTTCAGCAGCAAAGCTGGCTTAAGGAGTTCCGGGCTCTTTGGTCTCCACCCTGCCTGGAAAACTGGATTTCCAGTTACTGCAGTGATCCCATTGTATGGTATGGCTTGGTAAGCAGGTGCAGGGGCACAGCAGCAAGGTGGTGAACTGTGGAACTTTAATCTCATTTTGTTGCCATAGGTAACCTGGTATCTTTGGAGTAGCACAGATTTATGATGTTGAAAGAGTCACTTTTTCTGGATATGTGTGGGGTGCAGGTCAGGGCTGCTCTTGCTGGGAATCCAGGCCTGTCCATTGCAAATGGTCTGTCTGATGCCAATATCCAAAACCTGAATATCTTTCTCTTACAAGTACTTACAGGTTGGGCTCTCTCAGCTTAGGGTAAGTCTGTGTGCAGGTTCCTTGGGACTTGTGCTGTCCTTAGGAGCTGCTGCACTAGCAGCTTTTGGAGCAGACTGGGAAGCTTGTGAGTTTGAGCAGAAAACCACTTCCCTCTCAACTACTGTACAGTTTGCACTGAGAGCTTGCTCTTTAAAGTTAGGTGCACTTCCATGACCATTGGTGTCAGAATACTCTGAGACACTGGGATGATGAATGACAAGTCATGCTAAATGCTTTATCAGATTGCACAGTATCTCCTAGGCTTCCTGTTGATGTGATGCACAGTGTATATTTGATGGGCAGGAATTTGTTTTAGCTGCATTTTTTCCATATCAATCACTAAATGTTGTCTCCTTTCCTCTCCTTTCCTTTGTCTTCTGTTGGGCTTTGAGATCAGTTGCTCATCACTAGCTTTCTTTAAACATCCTTCTTAATGACAGCATTATTTATATTTATGGTTAGACTCCAGTTCTGACCCTATTCTCTGTGTCTTGTTTTGTCTTTCCTTGGTATGTGGCCCTTCTGGGCTTGGAAGAGCTTTCCAGTCAGCCTCAGACCAACTTAATTTCCTTTTTTTTTTTCTCCTTTCTCTGACTTAGAGTTCACCTTCCTGTACTGTGAATCCATACTTGCTACTTGGGAATTTTTAATCAGAAAAATCAGGAGGGAATTGTTGTAATCAAGCCTAATGCCATGTATAATACACTAGAGTGCTTCACAGCATCATCTAAAATTGAGGTTTGCTTTTAGGGAGGAGTCAAAGATATTTTTCTTTTCTGGAGACATTGTAGTGGATTTGTTTTCTCCTTGAAAATATTGTAACTGTTAATACAGAGCACAGTACCTTATTTTCAGTGTGAACCTCATCCTCTGGCCCCACAAGGCTCTGTCTCACAGTGAGATTGAGTAGTTTGCACATGGAGCACAAATCTGTAGTGGGACTGCATTTAAGCTGAGATCCAGCTGTGTTTGGATGTGCTCTCTCTTGCCCAGTTACTCCTAAACGGGTTTGAAGCTGGCTCAGAAGCTGACAGTCTCTGCAGTCATGCTGGTGTTTCCTAGCAGGACTGGTCAGTTTGTTAAGCACATCCTCTGGTGTGGTTTAGGCCCTGGTTCCAGTTCAGATGAATTAGCTTCCAGTTAATTTTAGCAGTTATTGTATTGCTGGATTTGGAACAGGCCACTGTGAAAAACAGTAATTTTCCCCTTTAGATTCTGATTCCCTCATCTCTTACTCTGGTATGTTGGAGTTGGTGTGGGAATTTGTATCTTGAGGCTGTGGATGTCTTACCTTAGTGAGTGTGTCACACATAACTGAGACCTGTGGGATCAACTTCACATTGAATTTATCAGCCTAATGCTGCAGTCCAATCCTGGCCTTCTAGGAGGAGGTATTTTCCTTGACAGTGAAATTCCCATGACTTCTCCTTTCAAAGTAGCTCCTGCCTTGGCTATGGGTTTCTGTTAGGGGATTTGGTTATTCTCTTGATCCATGCCAGGCTTCCTGAATGCTGGAACACTGCATGGAGCAGTGTTGGGAAATGCAGTTTGGCTTAGCTCTTTGTATTCCCTGGTGCTGTGCTTAATGAAGTTGCCATTGAGTTGTGAGTCAGAACCAACTCCTAGAATTATTGATTTGTGGGTTGGAAAAATAGCACTTCATGGTGCTGTGCCAGTGGCCAAACCCTGAGCAGACAAAGGGGGATGATCCTAAGAACACCTTCTCCAGCAGAAAGATGGATTTTGGGTTGCTTTTCTGCTGTTTCCTGCAGTGGGCATTTTGCTGATCCCTTTTTACTGCTCTCCTTTCTGTAGAGGACTGGCAAATTCCCCCACTTTTATGAACATCTCAATGTGAAAGTGGTTTTAAAATAAATGTGCTTAAGAAGTGTCAGGCAGGACTGGGAGCAGATATAGCCTGGGTGTGAATCAGCCTTTTCACAACTGCATGTCCTCTTGTCTGTCTATGCTCCACCTCCCTTTCAGGGTTAAATACAACCCCTAACTTGGCTAAATAGAGGATTTTTTGACCAAATGAATTTGAGCACCATATGATCTGCCTCCTCATGTTCCCTGAGCCCTTTGCAGGAGAAGGGAAATGTTTGTGAACAAAGTCTGCTAACAGAGTCGTGGGTGGAAAGAGGACAAAACAAGTACGTGAAGACCCACATATTTCACTGGACTTCTAGAACAAGTGCCAGTTTGTTCTCCAGATCAAGACATATTTCAGAGGAAAAACCTGAACAGTGGATGTGAAGGGGCTTTTTTTTTTGATGTCTCAAAAATTCTTGTCCAGAATAAGAAGCCTCAAAATTACTAAGCATATACTCTTTAAATGTGAAAATACGATAGGCTGAAGGCCAGGGGAATGACACACATGACACACAACAGAAGATCCTTTTCTCAGAACATAAAGGTGAGATTTCAGTGAAAGGGGTTCATCTCTAACATCTGAAATCTTAGCTTTCTTCAGTAAAGACATTCTTGCTCTGATGCAGGAAGTCCAGTGTATGTCAAAACAGCCTGGGTTATGTCTGGGTGAAACGTTTGGCTAAGAACCATGTCAAAATTCACTAAACATGAGTGTGTTTCTGTGCTTGGGTGGGGTAAAGGAAGGCTGAACACTGAGTATTCTTGCATAAAATGTTGGGGTGATGTTATGTAACTTCTTTTCTGGCTTTTTTTTTCATTTTCCTCTGGGTTTTTTTTCCTATATTTGTTAAGAGACTTCTGTGTTAAGATTGTGTCCTCTGCAAATACCTTGAACTAAGCAAAGATTTCTAGGTAAGAGGAAGCTGAAGGTGCCATTCAGGGCAACCAGTTTATCCCTCAATTTATTTTTGCTGGGTTTCCTGGATGTTTTGGTGTCCAGGTGATGCCAGTGTCAGTGGGCCAGAGAAGATGGAAAGTGAAAAACAGTGGCTCTGCTGGCTGCAGCAGGCTTTTAGATGAGCTCAGCATATACTGCTTCTCACAGTCTAAGGGACACTGTGCACCCATGTAATTGTTTCCTGTGCAACTTGAATTGTGCAAAATGAGCCTTTCCACATGGTGTTTGTATTCAAACCTTTCAGCCTCTGCTTTCATAGGAGAATCCAAAAGGAGAATGCTCTTCTAAGTGAAAACTTGATCTGCACAATTAGTTTGGCCTAGAAATTTGATTTGAATAGTTAATAAAATAAATGCTAAAGAGGAAGGGTTTTTTTATCTACCTGGACCTGAAGGGTGAGAAGTAAATTAAACTAAAACCTCCATTGTACTTTTCAGTTGCTTCAGGAATTTACAAGTGAAACTTCTAATTCTCCCATGGGCCAAATTCATGAGAGTTTCTGTTCTTCAGATCCAAAAATAATTTGCTCTTTACTTTTTTGATTGTGAGTTAGGAAAATGAAATTCTCTAAACTTTTTTAAAACTGAAAGCTTTTCTAAACTAGCTGAGTTAGTGCTGGGATGTTCTTTCCCTGTAAGTTTCCTATTCAAAGACAAGCAAAACTGCAAGTTGTGCTCTCCAGTTGTGCCTGCTTTTCTCATTCTTTCCTAGTACTGACACTGCTTTGTGCCTGTAGCTGTAAAAACCCTACAAGTCCCTATCCAGCCATTAAACCATAGAAACCCAAGTTTGAAGGGGCTAAACGGCACAGGCTTTGGGAAAGAAGCTTAGCCATCCCATGCTGGAGCAATAAAAAGTTCTGAGAAGTATCTTCAGGCCAGATGCAATTACAAAGAGGGCAGTACCCAGTCAGTGTTTGTGAAAAGCAGGGCCTTGCACAGGAGGCCTGGTGC
Organism: Anthoscopus minutus; assembly: GCA_013399455.1. Lineage (NCBI taxonomy): Eukaryota > Metazoa > Chordata > Aves > Passeriformes > Paridae > Anthoscopus > Anthoscopus minutus. Next base: position 22,730 of record VWYI01047189.1, read on the forward strand.
GAGTCACTGGTTCCATTTATTCCTGGGTGCAGTTTGAAGAAGTGGTTTGCTCTCTAAAGCCTGGTTTGTCATGGAAGATGATGTAATTCACACCATGCTTGGGAGAGAGACTAAACATGCTTCTAGGGAAGGATTTAAGCTATTCCAGTTTTGTATGCAGTGAAGAAGGGACTTATTGTCAGAATTCAGCCTCATTTGTTCTCTATTTAATGATTTTCACTTTTTTCCCTGTTAGGGTTGTACCAGCCCTGAACAGATGAGATTTTTTTCCTGCTATTTCTCTGCATAGAATTTGTAGGAGCTGAAAAAGAGTGCCTAATTTTATCAAACTTCCTGCCTTCAGCTTGTGAGTCCTGGCAGTCCCCTGCTTCTATCATTTCCTCCTTCAGCATCTCCAGTACTCAGCACTAAGCCAGCTGTAGCATCAGTATCTACTTAAAAACCTTCCAAGAGTCCTGTGTGTGTACATTTTACATTTTGGCCTGTTCAAATAACTTCTCAGTTGCTTGTGTTCACAGGGGTTTTACAGCCCAAATTGAGGCTCTGCCCCCAGGGGTGGATTGTTGCCTTTGCTTTCCTGCAGCAAGAGTTTCAACTTCTGACTCTGATCCTGACCATCATCAGTGAATTTCTTGTACTTGTATATTAAAAAATGATAAATTACACTTAACTGTGAATCAGTACTAGTTTAAACTAAGATGTTTAACTTTTCTCTAGGCTCTGTTTTGGATATTATCAAGCACATTGTGGCCAAAGGAGAACACAAGACTGGTGTCCTGGATGAAGCCTGCATAGCCACAATCCTTAAGGAGGTGCTGGAGGGACTGGACTACCTGCATAAAAATGGGCAAATCCACAGGTATTCTGTGTTTTTCTCACTTTGTGATAAAATGTCATTGAAACAGAGAAGCTGAGCAGAGTCTCATCCCATAACTTGCTGAGGGCATAAAGAGAGGAAAGTAAAGGTGGGAGCTTAATAAAAATGCAGAATTCAAATGTCTGTATTCTATATACTATGTGTATATTCAATGACTAGGCCAAATCTGGGCAAATTTTTGGGTGTTGAAAGTTCTAATATAGGGAATCTCTTTCTAAATGTCAACATTCAGCTGCAGAGTGTAGTTGATGGAAAGCTGAAAAATGTCCTCTGGTTTTGTTTCTTGCAGAGCTACAAATGACCAAGAGTACTGCAGAGGCAGAGTCGAGCAATTTCATAAAAAGTCCTTCCAGCTCTGTTTTTTTGGTTTTTGGGGTTTTTTTGTTTGTTTTTTTGGGGTTTTTTGGGGGTTTTTTTGTTTGTTTTTTGGGGGTTTTTTGGGGTTTTTTTTTGTTTTTTTTTTTAAGTTAGCTGCAAGATCAACATAATTAAGTCAGAATTTGAGTAATTTCATTTAAAAAAAAAGGAAATAAAAATAATGGAAAAACTTCTGTAGGCAAAGCCCAGATAATTAACAGCCAGTGTTCTGACTGATCACTGAAATTCATGGGTTTCTGTGCTGCTGTCTTGTATGGAATGTGTTTTTAAATCACATTTTTCTCTCTACTGGTGTCAAGGTGTAGTTCAGTAGGAGAAGATGCTAATAGTTGGTCTGTTCTGTGTTAAAAAGACTGAGATTTGCAATCCTAAATATGTGCTGAAAATAGAATATACTGCTTTGTGGGTAATATACACAATCCCAGCCACAGACTGCTGTTGGAACAGCTTCTTCTTGGGAATTTCATGAGCTTGGCTCTATTCTGGTACAATGCCATCATAAGCATTGCTGCTGCTGTGCTGGAGTAAGTTTCTGTCCTCTTCTAGCTGTGCAGGAAGAGGTAATTTTTTTGCTGAAACATTATTTTAATTAGAAAATACAAGAAGTATTCATAGTTTCAATCAAACTGACTGGCTTTTGTAAGTTATTTTGGATTAAAAGGAAAGAAACTGTTGGAAATAATTCAGGTGGAATTCTTCTCACTAAAAGAAATCTCAAATTTCAGTTTCCAGTCTCAACTAAAATTCTGATATAACAAGAATCCTTGGTTCATTGGAGGTAGTTTTGACTTCATAGCAGGTTGCTTGTTGCTTAACTTTGTTTTTTGAGATAACACTTGAGGCAGCTGTAGGAATTTAGAGTGAAGTAATAAACCAACTTACTTGCCAATTACATGGTAACTTTTCACTTTGCCATAAGTAATTGGCAGAACTGTGTTCATCTGTGACCTGCAGCTGGTTTGCTTGGCTGATTTAGTTATCTTCTGGTCTAGTGAAATTGAAATATATATATGTTAAAGCAGCCAAAACTTGTTAAATCTCAGTTTCTCAGAAGATACTGCATAACGTTTTATGTATTGAAGAGAGGTGGTTCTCCATTTGGCTGGCTAGAGTGGAAAAGCAAAACTAGTAAATGTGGTAAAGATTAGAGAGAATATATTTATGTGTGTGGTGTGTTGTTGGAAGGGTTTTTTGTGTGCGTGTTTTTTTTTGTCTGTTTTTTGTTTTTTTTTACTGTGCTCAGCAAAAATACTGTTCACAAAATTTAAACTGCTGCTCTGAAGAAAATATGATTCATATTGAATCATTTGGAAGTGAACTGGATTAAACCTGCTGTGACCATTCTCATCCTGCTCATTGAAGCATTTTGTCCATGCTTCAGCAAAAAAATCAGAGCTGTGTCACTGCTGCAGCTTAAGGTTGTGGTTATGCATCAGCCCCTTTGTATGTGTTTCATCCTTATATTTTGGGGCTGCTCCAAAAATTGTGTAATATTTTATTGTAGAAGAAAGTTTGGATTATCTCATTTTGCTGGGCACAGTGGTCTGGGAAATTTGGAGAAGTGGGAAACAGAAGGAAAGTTGTGTGGTTTCCTACCTGTGATGCAAAGCTGTTTTGGCTGTTGGCAGAAGGCAAGCCAACATAACTTTGAGGGCTGAAACATGTTTCCTTAATGGAGTTCATCATACTGTGTTCCATTTTATCCAGATGTGTGTGTGCTTCTGAGGGAAAACACAGTTTAAAGCTGTAGTGCAGCTGGGACCTTTCCTCATCCATAGGAATATCTGTATGGTTTTCCCATTTTGCTTAATTCTAGGGGTCATAACATTGGTCATGCCTGATGGGAAAGGCAGGTGGAAATCTTGCAGCCGTGCCTGAGATGCTCTGAGAGGAAGTGTTTAAAATAACTGAACTTTGGTCCCCTGGGTCAGCTTAAAGTATCTGGCTCGAAATGAAACTTTGGTCTCCTGGGTCAGCTTAAAGTATCTGGCCATCAAGTGATGGCTGAGCTGCAAATACTGTGTCTGTAATGTGGGGCAGCTGTACTTGGGGTGAACTTCAGGCCAGAGCAAGATCAGCTGTGAAGGGTCAAAATTGAAGGGCTTTAGTTAAGACCTGGAACAGCCAGCCCAAAGCAAGCAGCCATCCAGCAGAAAAAAAATGTTCAGCTGGTTATGCTAAATATCCGAACTCTGCTCATGTTACACCTTGGAGAAAACAACTTGATAAAATTAGAGACTCAGTATGAGTGAGTGACTGTAATTAGCACATCTGAAGCTGGATAGCCAAGCTGGTGGCACAGCCCAGAGGATGAATATTGGGTCCCAAATGTAATTTTATGGGCACTGTAGACCAGAAGTGGGGCTGTAAATCACTGGTGAGATCAGAGAACATATTTCTGTCAGTGAAGGTGCTCAATACTTCTAAATTATGCATCATCTTAAATGGGCAAATGAAGTTAACACATGAAAAACTGGCTTAATGAAATGTGGCTGCTGTTGAATCTTCCTCTGCCTATGCTGGCCTTGAACTTAATGCCATTTCCAGTTAAGGTTTGGGGAGCTGGCTTGGTGTGGAAGTGTAAATCCCTGCTTTGGACAGGAGAGGACTTTGACAGTATTCTCTAGAGGAGAATAGAAAGCCAAATATCTAGTGAGAGCTTAAATTATAATTTTTTTTCTTGGTTACTTTCCTAATTAACAGCCAGAGCAAGTCTGAAACTTGAATAGACACCATTGTTCAGGAATAAATGCTGAAATCTCCCACATTGCCCAGAGTGATATTTTTTTTTCTTTCATCTTGCAAGGGCTGATGGGAAGTGTCTGAGGCCCTATGACAAAGAAGATAAAATCAGTTTTATTGTCATGAACACTCTATATACTGCACTAACAATTGATTACAAATGGTCCCCATTTTCCTCCAAAATCACCTGTGCCTGCCTTATCTGGGAGTTGGCAGCTCCCTGCCCTCACTGCCCTGTGCCTGTCCCTGGCCACCTCTCCCGTGCCAGCTGCTACTGTCCCTGTTGTGGTTTCCTGCATAGCAGTGATCCCAATGAGGATTTGAAATCCCAGTGATCCAGCTCATGTTAAGTGAGTTAAGTACCTGGGCAGCAGCCAGAGCACTGAGGACAGAGGGCCAAACTCGGAAGCCCTGGGATGAAGCTGTCCTGCAGGAATCTGCTTGGACACATTTCTTTATGGAAGTCAAACAAGACTGACAGGCTGTGAGGGGTCGCTGCCAGGCTAATCTGGGCTGGGTGACACTCAGGGTATGTTGTACCTCTTTCCCATTTGGACTCTGATTCCTCTGTGTATTTGGGGATTAGTAGGAGTTTGATGAATGACTTAGAAAGAAAACTAAAGCAAAACCAACCCAAGAGGTTTTATTGCTTAAAAAGATTTATTGGAGGGAACTTCATGGGTTTCTTTTTCAGGTGATGCTGCATATGGCAGGCTGACAAATGAATCATGCTGATTAACTGTTACAAGGTCTCTCTGTCTTTCTCCCTATTTTTATCTCTGAGCTTATCTTCTGTTCATGATTAGCTGTTGTGTAACTGAATATTTTAGTTAGTCCAGGTGAAATAATACACTGCTCAAATATAACCAGATTCTCCTATTGCAGCACAATAAAAGTGATACTGTCCTGGTATTTTGTAAAAACAAAAAAAGCCTGGAAAGTGGTTTAGAGTTGCATGCACTTGAACTATTGGCATGGCAGCAATCCAGCTATTAGTTTGTTTGCTGTTCTATTGCTTACAGGGTGAGAGGAGCAGCAACATGTTTTATATGCGGAGTTAGATCAGCCTGTGCTGCAATAAACAATGTTTGGGGGGTTTTTGGTGTCTTTTCAAAATCAGAATGTGAACAGCAGGGTGCTGGGACAGCTGTTTGAATGTGGCTTTGAAGAGACTCTGGGAACAATATTCTCACTGTGCTTTTATGCCAGATAGGTTCAGTTTTTTGGTTTGCTTTTTTTTTTTTTTTTTTGAAACTTAGGATGATTTTAACAGGAAAGCAAAGTTCAATTCTTTGCCTTTTAACCCATACTAAGAGTAAACTTCTGAAAAATGGGTATCTATCTATCTGCACATACACATCACCAATACTTGCATCTGGGATTTTGCAGGAGCTCACCTCCAGTAGCAAGTTTTTGATTTAAGATCAAGGAGCTGATGGATAGATTTTGGCAGAACTTGGCTCTCCTACAGGATTCAAGCTTAATTTTCATGTAGCTGATTAATGCATTGATAGCCATGCTGGCAGGTATTGTGGTTAAACTGGATTCCAGTATGCCTCTGAAATACTGTATTTTCATGTTTCTGTAGGAAGACTGTGGGAGAACTTCAATCCCTCCTCTCTACAGTGGTGTGATCTTGCTTTGGGGAGTGTGTTTTGGAAGTGAGTTTTGGTAGGGGAGGTTTGAGAAATGGCAACAGGATGTGGAGCCTTTCTAATTGCCAGGTTTATTTTAAGTCAGGACACCAGTAATTTGAAAGTTGGCTATTGCTTAGCTGTGAGAAATGCAGTTTTTTTATTCAGAGAGGTGTACTTTGGTCTCTTCCCTCTTACAGTATGGGATGGGTAGAAATAACCATTAGAACTGGTAGCCGGTAGAAATTCTAGAGCTTTAATTTGTTAAAAATTCAGAAGCCAAAAGAATATAAATGTTACTCTTGTGTGTCTCAATAGGAAGGAGAACAAGAGGCTCTAGATTGTATTGGGTGATTTGTTTCCCAAATGAACACCTTGCTGTGCAAGGGCCCAAGGACCACTGAACCAAGGACCTCCACTTTCTGTACAGTCAGACTGGAGTGTATTGTGGTGGTTTGGCAAACCAGCATGTTTTCTCAGTGGCTGTTTCTTCCACTGCATCATCCAGAAATTCATTGTTTAAAAAAACCAAGAAAATTCCCTGTGGTTGCAGAGAGATAATACAAACCAGATGTAAATCCCAAATCTGCAGACAGCCAGAAACAATAACTCCTCTGGAAACAGTTTTCCTCAAAGTGGATAAAGACAATCTCTGCTCTGAAATCTAAAAAGCTGAGATTTCAACTCTGATGGTAAATATCATTGCTGCTGAAATCCCAGGGGTGCTGGGACTCTGCAGTGGCTCCAGGAAATGCCCCAGCTCTTGGGAACTCCCTGCAGTACAGGGGTGCAGGTGGGCTCCAGGGTGATGCCTGCAGGTGTGACTGCTGCAATCAGGTGTTTGCCCCCCTGTTATTTCCCTTGCACCCAGGAGCTACCTCTGACCTGTGTCACTGGGTGTCCTCAAAGTAGCTTTGGTTGAGTCCAAAGGAAAACTCAACTGTTTAGTAGAACTACTCAGCCCTTTTATAAAAGGGAAGGGAGTTTTTAGGTTTTTCTCTCTGCTTTGCTGCTTGGAGATGAGAAGCAGGAAAAATGTGGTGAAGAGTGGGAAAATAGAGGTTGGGTGATCTCCTAAAGGTTTAAGAGCAGTGACAGGTTTTGGTTAGTGATCCATGATGGAGTTATACACTCAAATAATAGTGGTTTCTAGCAATTCTCAAATTGTCAGGAGTATTTGAATTTGATGTGTTTCCAGGGGGAATAATCATTCACTGTCTGCAGCATTAAATGTATCAAGTGAAAAATGTAACAGTCTTTTCGCTTTTAGTCTGAAGACACCGTGTGCCATTCACACGTGTACAACACTGTCTGTGACATATTTCTCATGTCACTGCCTTTATCTGGCATAGATAGCTGAGACTAGGTCACCCACTATAGGCTCCTGCAGCATCTCTCCAGCAGCAAAGTAATTGTTTAAATTGTCTAGTTCATCTGCTCTACTGTGATGGTTCATGATGTGAATATAACTCACTTCAAGAAGACAGCTTTGATATTGTTCCCTGTTTTGGTGCACCAGAATTTCTTGCCTTCGTGGATCCTAAAAGCTGCATATGTAGAGGTGGTTTAAACATTTATTCAGACCACTGCAGTCTTTTCATTCATGTCTTAATGCTAAAGCAGGAGAAAAGGGCTAAATTTGTGTGGTAACATATTAAACACACTTGAAATTTTTAAAGGGCCGCATCAGAAATTATTTTTTTATATTTACTAAATTGAATTATATCTTGTCTTGCAGAGTTCTAATAAAACTTTGATATTAAAAAGTAAAGTGAAAACTTCCAGAAACAAAACTGAGACAAAATCCACACACACACATTTAGGACAACAAAGAAAGAACTGCCACAGAGAAATCTTACCTCTTCATGGTAGCCTGGAAAGCATCACCAAGTGAAACTGGGAGTGCAGAGGGGATTTGTTTCCATTGTACAGATACCTGATTTCATAACTGCTTTCTCCATTTTATGGGAGTAACTGGATGAAATAGAGATCTTCCTTCCTATGCTGGTCATGCTTAAAACTGTCATCTTACACATTTGGAGAAGGAAGTCTGTCTGGCTGGTTTCTTGTGAGCCCTGGCTGTCTTGACTTTCTTCTCCTGTGTCTCGTTGCAGACATGGCTGAGCAGGAGCTGTGGGTGGCTTTGTAGATAGGGCCAGCTCTTGGCTGCATGGGGAATGCCTTGCACCTTGTGTGTGTAGAGGTAGGCTTACTGCTTCTCCAGAAAAGGATGCTTACTGCCTTTGGGAAATTGAGACCTTTTTGAGCTCCCCTGTGTCAATTTTTTGTGGCCTAATTTGATCCAAATTGGTTCTGTATTTGCCAGAATGACCTTTCATCTTTCCATCATGGCAGGGAGATGTGTGAATCACTGACATTCCTGTTCCTTCTGCTACCTGATGCAGCTTGTACTCAAACTGGGAGGATGTACACATGGTTATTTTTTGGAAATAACTATTTCTGAGTGCACTAGGAACATATTCTGACATGCAGGAGATACTGTAGCATGGTGGTGTCACTGGTATTGAGATGTGAAGCAAACCCACCTCCTTCCACAAAGAATTTGACATGAAATACTGAAATAAGACCACATTATGACTCGACTATTTCCTGCTGTTACCAATGACTAAGGCAGGGTGTCCCAAAAATATCTGGGCCTCCAGGGGTAGGAAGAGACCTAGTGACTCCAGAGCTCACTCTCTGTGTTGCTTTTCAGCAGCAGCTATTAAAGGGTCTTTGTGCCTTGTCCCCACTGCAGTCCTTAGGAAGTAGGGTCAGGAAATGGATGGGCTGAATAGATGAATTTGTGGAAGAAATCCTGTTACATTTTTAGCTGCTGTTCAATGTGTGAAAGCTTGATTTTTAAAGCCTGCTGGGCAGAGTCCTTTCCTTATACAAGAGAAGAAAACAGAAGTTCTGAATAGGAGAAATAGAAAAGAAACAGAATAGGAGAAAGTTTAAAAGTGGTGTATGAAGTCAGAGATGGAGCTTCTCTCTTGCAGTAACTGCTGAAGGTTGTCAGAAGTGTGGGCTGTTTAGCAAATCCTCCTTGCCATGAGCTGATGTTACAGCAGAGATGTGCTTTGGGGTGAATGTGTAAAGCAAAGGCCTTGTTTGCAGGAGGAAGAAGTGGGGCTGTGAGTATTGGTCCAGTTAGATCATCTCCATGTTGGAAGGCAGGCCTAGGTCCAGTGCTTGTAGCACTATTTTCTGGCTGAAGGACCTGATATATCTGAAAACTGGTTTTTAAGTTGTGTTTGGATTTAGCTGGAGCAGCTTGGCACACATTGATGTGCAAGTTGAGATTACTTGAGCACTGCTGCTGGGTTGGAGGCTTGGCCATGGATGGGAGGTGGAGTCCAAGGCAGGCAGGATCTGTCCTTGAACTGTACCTCCCTTTAATCCTCTCTTAGGCTTGAACCACGTGGGGAGAGAAGGAATTAATGAGAGCGCTAAACCATCAGAGACAAAGTTGGCACAGGAATGAGAAGTGTGAGCTGGACATAATTTGCTGAAATAAAGGAAAATTGCAGGCACTGCAATAATGGTGGCTGTGTGACAGACAGGGACACAGTGAGGGATGTGACACAGTGCTGCCTGTCTCACTTCATAATAGAGGCTTGCACTGAGTTAGCCCAAGGTCTGCAACTCTTTCTGTACTGCCTCAGCATCTTCCCAGCCCCTGGAGCTATTCAGACAACCAAGATGACAGTGAATTTCAGGCAGATCTCCTGCAGCTTTCTTTATTGAGTTGTCCCTTGTCTGAGCTGCCAGAGCAACTTGACCTAAAAGAAATCAAATTTGAGTCATGGTTTCTTGGGCCCCAAACCCTCTACTTAAAGCAGCAGTCCACATCTGCAGCAGTGAAGGGCAGAAAAGAGAGGGGTTGAACCCAGGAGCCTCTGAAAAATATGTTATGTTTTTACAATGAAGTGCAATGGGAGATTTAATTTCTCATGCAGCCTTTACTGGGATTTCTGTTTGCCTATGCCAGGCAAAAGGATGGAGTTACCTCTCTAAAGAGGTCATCACTGCACTCAGAGTGATCTGCCTGGATCTTATGGGTGGGGCAGGGAGAAAACAGCTTTACTTGCTGTAAAGCTCTCTGATGGAAGCTGACAGTCCTTTCCAGTGAGCTTTGTCTTCTCACGGCTCTGTTTGCAAAGCCACAGTCTCTGTCAGTCACTTGTGCCTTTCAAAGCCTTGCTTCAGAATGCTTAAAAAAAAAAAATCAAAAAAACTTTTCAAGTTCCTGGTAACATTGGATTATTAATCTTTTTCCAGCCATTAAAATGATAATTCAAAAGCCTTTAATTATTCCTACCTATGTACCCCCCATGAAGGTGTAGCTTCAAAAATGCTTCCACTGTTTTGAGTCTTGGAGTTAATTATGAGTTGCCTTGTGCTGCTGGCTCAGCTCCTGTGTCGAGGCCGTGGTCTTTTACCACAGCCCAGCAGCTGACAGAGCAGCTTGGAGAAGAGGGAAGCAGCAGTTGCTGTGCTTCCCTGATCCTGGGCAATAAAGCATGTCACTGGGCTGGTCCCCTGCTGGAATTTATGGCAGCCTGGCTGCTGCCGCTGGGCCCGGCTGCCAGTGGCCACGAGGACCTGCTGAGAGGGCTGTGGATGAGCAGGGATGAAGCAAGCTGTGGACTTGGCCCTCTCTTCCCTCCTCTTATGCTGGGCTCAGCAGGGAGTATGGAAGCTGCTCTGCCAGCTCTCTGCCGTTGGAAAACCTTCAAGCTCTGGGAGATGTTTCCGAGTCCGGCTCTGCAGTTCAGTACAGCTCTGTAACAGGCAGTAATTGCACTTCACCCAAGAGTTTGGGACTTCAGGTTCAGCGCTGTGGCATGAAAATGTTAGTGCACACGTCTTTTCTGAGTGGGAACAGGGACATGCTAATGTATAGCACTTCAGTAGAATTGCCTTGAATGCCTTCTCCTATGGAGTACTGAACGTGCTGACATTTGACAGGGTAAAAATACTGATCTGCCTGCACGCTCCAAGCCTAGTTTACATTTTGCAGTTCTAAATGGGAAAGCTCTTGCTTGTCACCAGCTTTTTAGATCTTGGCTTATAAGGCAAAGGGAAGAGGTGACACAGGTAACAGCATGTTACTGAAGGGAGAGGAATGCTTGATGGTAGAGGGACAATCACTCATTTGGTGTAAAATGTCAGATTGCCTCACATTTAACAGTATATAGAGATATTGTCCCGGAGAAGTATTTTACAAATTACTCAGAACAATACCAGCTCCAGCAATTGGTTGCATTCAGCATAAATATTTTGAGTTATTCATTACCATTAGAAGAAAATAGTAATCGTTGCATCTTGCACCTTCTCTTTTTTTTTAAATGAAACTTGGCAGGACCAATCACTCCTTCCTCATGCCAAATTATGCACTATAGAGTTCAATCCATGAAAATTTATTGTTGCACTTGATGTAAATTGCATCTAATGGGCAAATGACTCATGGCTGTGCTTACAGCCAGCTTTGTGTTCTAAGGGCACATGCCAGCAGGTTGGAAGCAGAGGCAGAGTAAACAGGGCTTATCTGTTTCCCTTCTGTGACAGTTTTCTTCTCACTGCTGGGCTGCAGAGCTCCTGGGGTGACACTCTTAGCTCAGGTCCCTTCTATTGTGATTGCAGTAGCTGTAGCAACCACTATGGAGTGGGGCCAAGGATTGATGGCTACAGATGAGGGTGGATCTGATCAGCAGGATTTTAAGGACTCTTTATGGTGGGAACAAGCCACCAGGATACAGTTCATATTGTTTCCTTGTGCCCCACTGAAAAAGTAATTGTGGGGAATGTGGAAATACAGCACTTGAAACTGGGGAGCATCATCTTATTGCTTTCCTGTGCCCCTAAATCTCCTGGAGCTGGAGCTCAGCTGAAATTTTTTTGTTGGGATGAGATGTGGTCATGCAGCACCTTATGCCTAGGGCCCAGCCCCAACCTGGAGACATTAATGTAATGTAACTCTTGTCTGGAAAGCTAAACCAGTTTGGAACTCAGATGAAAAAGGGTTTCTGCCCTGCTGTAAAACCTTCCAAGGCTGATGTGGAGAGTCCAGCTCTGCAGTGGAGCAAGTCCTAACTGCTATTCCCATTCTGGTTGTGAAGTACAAGGTAAATAAAAACATAATTGTTATTTTGTGGAAAGGCTCTTGAGGGCTTTAGAAGAGAGGAAGATGACAGCTGTGAAGCAGGAGTGGCCAGAACTACTGTTGCATTTGTTAAGCTATTGACAAGAAAGTTTACTCCAGCCTTCTGTAACTTCATTTAAAATGTGATATAATTATTGTTTACGCTAAGGCTGCTTCCTGTTTCCACTATAGCAATTATGCCAGAGGCACACCGTTTATTCCCAGTGTATCAGCCCAGGATATGGTCATTACCACATTAATGGGAAGTGCTTTCAAATTGTTACACTTGGCAATAACAATATCCTGGAGTAACAAACTTTTCGCCATTCAGTTTGCAAGTTTATAAGCATCTCCTGATGAAAATAAACAGGAAAACACTGTCTTTCCCCTGCCCCATTGCTTCAAATGCACTTAATTTTAAATATGATTTTAGATGAGAACCAGCTTCAAAGATGCTGCTACTGCACCAGTATATGCTAAAAGGAAGGGCTTTGTGCTCACCCAGTGTTAAGGCTGCTCTGTGTTCATCTGATGCTGTTACACTGGGGTGGGGAATGGGAAAGCTGGAAATTGCTTCTATGGAACAGTGACTCCTCAGTGGAAAGAGTGATTCCCCAAACATCTTGCTGCCCCATCAGTTTTGCTGCTCTGGGGCAGAGTATGCCAGGCTGGGGTGAGTGATGGCCTTCACAGAGGGCTGGTCACTGAGGAAGTGCCACATGAAGTGGTGATCTAGTTCTGGAGTTTGACTTGGCTATTTGGCAGTGGCTGTGTTGGCCTCCTGGATTTCGTATTATGGCCATGACTTGTTTTAATTTCTTGAACCAGCTTTAAGCATTATATTTACTGACTTCTGTTTCCAGTGAGAAAATACGTAAATTTTATTTGATCCAAGCTGAAGTTAAAAAGAAAGCAAAGCCTCTTGATTTGAAGGGGTTCAGGACCAGGAATCCTTTGGCTCATTTTTTCTATGAGATTCAGTCTGAGTGCTTGTTTTGCTATTTCTTGCATTCCAAGCCTGTCCAGCTTGCTCTGCTGTTGTGGGATGGTTTGGTGATAGGGAATGCCTGCTGGTTTCTGGCTGCTGTTGCTACGCCAGTGAAACCTGCCTGAGTTATTTTGGATTGTGAAGTGTGTGATAGTTGAGACTTCATGCTTAGTTTTGCTTAACATCTTCCCTGGCTCTTCCTTCATGGCTGTTGTGAGGGCTTGGTGAGCCGTGCAGAACACGTGCAGTTCTGCAGAGGGGAAGTTTGGAAAGGCTGCACAATACTTCATGGCCCAGCTTACTGAGGAAATGCTCCAGCATCCTGGGCTGCCTTGGAGTACAGATGGAAAAGGAAATTACTCTTACTCCAGTAAGAGAATTAATAACTTCAGCAGGCAACCTCATGCATGCTATTCCTTTCCCCACAACCTGGAAGTGGCCAGGCCTCATGTATCCTGGCTGTCACAGGAGAATCAGCTGTGGGTAAACATTTCCAGTAGGACTGGAGAGTTTCCTGAACACCCTGTATTTCCTCTGAGTTAGTGCTGGTGTGCAGGGGGATTCCTGGAGGTGGCTGTGCCTGTGCCAAGCCCATTTCACACCGTGTGAGCAAGCTACTTACCTAGGACATAACAGACTTCAGCACTGTGCTCTCATGGCTCCTGGGGCTGGATCCCAAAAGTATCTTTTACCTAAATGTAAATGACAGGTAATGCATGTCATTGCATTGATGTAAATGAAATTCCATTCCTTTTTGTTATGGACCACAAGCAGTTTGTGGGAGTGCAGGTTTGTGTCTCTCATAGCAATTAGCTCAATAGCACCAGTTATATTGGATTTGGCCAGTGGATGCTAAGGGAGGTAGTGTAGCCACCTGCTCAATTCTGCATTTAATCCCTTTAGGTCCTTAATGTATTTAAGAGCATCCACTGATGTTGTGTTGTCTGCAGTGGCTACTAGGTGCTGGTTGCAAGAAGAAAACAAAAACCATACTTCTGGAAAGGAAAGTCAGTTTCTTGATGCTATCAGATCTGTGTGAAACTGAAGTTTTGTGACACATCTTCATTATTAAAGCAAATAAGAATTTTTCCTGTACTTGCTCTCATACCTGTGCTTCAAACTGGGGTTAGGTTCCAGGATTAGCACTGCTAACAAGAGGTGTACATTTGGCATGACTTGAAATACCAGTTTGAAGGGCAGAGGTGCTGTCAGCTGCAGGTTGCTGTTCATCTTTAGTGGGACTGTCTTTATGGACAGTTTTTGTTCTGCTGTGTATTGGGGAAAAGCCTTGCCATGCTAGTGTCCTAGACTGGGTATTGGGAAGAGTCTGATAAATACTAGTGCTGGACAGGATGTGTTTAAAATTATCCTGGCTTGGAACTGGCAGTGGCCCAGCCTCCTCTTCAGAATAGCCAGGCCAGGAAGGAGGAGATTTCCAGGGCCTGACTGGAGCTCTTTGGCCAGGCCATCACACCAGTTCTGTTCTCATGATGCACTAGGGAGGAGAGGAAAAAATAGCTTTGGGCTTCTTTCTGTATGGGAAAGGATTTGGAATATTTGCCAAAGGCAGTGGAGGGAAAAATCTGCTTGTTTTGGGTTTGTTTTCATCTTTTTGCTCCTGTTCCATGTGGGTTTCTGGGCAGTGCAAGCTTAGCAGCCTTGCTGATGAACAGGGGTGTCAACTATGAAGTGCTTCTCTTGGCTTGACATGTGGAACAGCCTGTGAAAATAAACTGGAAAACTTCAAAGTGTTTGCAGTGAAAGTAGTGTTCCCCTCAAGGATGGAGAAGTGTTGCTGTTAACCTGAAAACCAGATCTTTTGGCTAGAAAGAGGATAGCACAAAACATTCATAGCACATGCTGGATGTTCTTGTGTGTTTGTTCATTAAAAAAAAAATAAAAAAGATAACAGGGAGACTTTTTTTCATTCACCAAGATCATTAAGCCAAGAGCAAACATCATTTTTCTTCTGTCTGTATTTTCACCAGTGTATGGGGCTAAACTCTTCCTGAGGAAGCACGGAACTTCTCCAGGGCTGGCGAGCAGTGAGATGTGGTGCTGGGGGAGAACCATACTCGCTGTCTCTTGAAGTCTCTCCCCCTAAAGGGGTACATGAGTATCTGACCAGTGCTAGGTTCACTTTTCACCTTTTTAGCTAACTCTAAGAACTTGGGGCAAACCACTTTCCTTGCATTTTTAAGGGCACCTTTTGCAAAGATTTAATTTTTCTTCTCGGTGTGTAGTACCTAAAGTGTTAATCAAACAAATACTATTTAGTGCCTGTCTGCTGAAATTACAATTAAATCCCTATTTCTTCATGATTTGAGGCAATAAATATAAGAAATAACAACCTTTTAATGTATTTTTGTTCATTGAAGTAAAGATTTAATGACTTCCACTTATTGTTGCTTTATCTTTCTGCAGGGATGTGAAAGCAGGAAATATTCTTCTTGGAGAAGATGGCTCAGTGCAAATTGCAGGTAACTTTTGTGGCAGCTTTGAGTAAACTTTAGGCAAAACTGCATAGCCAAAGAAATAGTTTAATGATCAAGGAGGAACCTGCATAAAGACATTAGCTTCAAAAAAGCCCCACAATTCATAAAACAAGCAAAAAACTCCGACAGTAAACAAACCACAAACCAAAACAAAAAGCTGACCCAGAGTTTATTATGTCTTACTATCTTAAAATACTATTACTTGGAATAATGACAACCAGCAGATATAAATCATTTGATTGTGAAGTGCTCAGAATCAATAGATCAGATAAAGTTCTTGGCATAAGCTAGTCAGATTTTTGCATCAGCAAGTTTACAGGCTTGGAAGTGGAGTGCACAGACCTTACCGATTTATCATTGACATGTGGTGGTTTTCCACAGGTCTCTGGTTCAAGGGTGGACAGATCCATCAGAAGGAAATGAGCATATCTGATGGTAAAAGTCATTTAAGGAAAGATCAGCAGGTCAAACTGCTCCTGTGGATGCTCCCTGCTCTGCTTCAGTGGAGCTGGATAGCAGAGAGTGTGTTTAAGTGGTTGCCTTGGCCCAGCCCAAACTGGAGTGAGGTGGAAGTCTTGGAAGCAGTCATGCAAAGAAAAACTGTTAAGACATTTGCTTTAGCTAATACAGATGTGCCTGGAGATGTTTGCTGCAGTCACTGCTGACATGAGCTGCAGCAACAGAGTTGTGCTGGAAGCAGTCCTGAGTAGGGATAGACCATGGGGAGAAAGCTATTGTGTGGAGTGCTTTGCCCCCTGATCCTCTTTTGATATTTTGTTTCCTGCATGTTCCTACAGACTTCACTGTTTACAGAATCAAGAATTATGCCCCATCCCTGAAAACATTTAAGGTTGAATGGGCCTCTGAGCAACCTGTTCTGGTTGAAGGTGCCCCTGCCCATGGCAGGGGGTTGGACAAGATGACCATTAAAGGTCCTTTCCAACCCAAACTATTCTGTGCTTTTGATTATTATTGCAGACTCTTAAGTAAGCCGAGATTTTTGGAGAGTACATTTAGAACCTGTGATATTTGTTTTTCCTTCTCTTCCCAGTGTTCTGTTTTCCTATCCTGAGTACAATTTTTCTCCAATTCTCTTTCCCTCAGTACTGTGTTCTTCCTATGGATCTTGTAGTGCCTTTCCAGTCTTTGTGCCACCTCTAGCTGGGGAGCAGAGCTTGTGTCTGGTCCTGCCAGCTCAGCAAACATCCCTGTACATGTGTAACATTTGCAATCCCATATTTAATTGGGAAGAGCCGTATCTGTGTGTGACAGGTCTCTTCTTGAGTGCCCTGTCCTCCTGGTAGTCACAGCAATGGGTCAGGCCAGTGTGCTGGGAGTTTAGGGATGAGGCAGTGACTGTTGTGTGAGGAAGAAGTGCCTGTAGCATTGTTTATTCCTTTGGAATATCTGTGCCTGACTTTGTATCTTGGAATGGTGTTGATTTTCCATCAGGAAGTAGAAGATGTCACAATACAATTTTTTATGGGTAGCTCCCCTCTCTGCAGAGGACAATAAGGCCTTTTCCAGGACATAACACCTCTTTCTATTTAAAACCTGAAGTATCTTTGTTTTCTAAGTCTCCTGATGCCCTTAATGCCTGCTCTTATATTTCTAATGAGGTGTAAATAATTCAGTTATGTGGCAGCTGATGGAAGATAGGGAGTGGTTTCTGAAATACTCAGAGGAGCAAACTTTATACAGTGAAATCCTACAGATTTTCCATAATGAGACCAAGATATAACACGTTGGATTTATAATTGCATGGAACTTTTGATGCTGTTTTGGGAGAGGCTGCAAAAAGCTGTAACTCTGAGCGTTTCTTCCAGCCTAGAGAGAGCTGCTTGTGTTTCTCTTCCACGAGGCTGTCAGGGCTTGGCTTTTTTGTATTAATGCTCACTGGCAATAGGTAACTGATCATGTATTTTTTCTGCTGAGCGATTTTTTTTGATAAATAGATTTAAGATTGACTGCTTTTAGCTCTGTGCCTTTCAGAGGATTAATTTTGTCTGTGATTGTACATGCTCCCTGGACTGAACTACTTATGGTTTATATGTGCAACACTTAAATGGTGAAATTCATCTCTGCATATCCTGTGAAAGCAGCATCGAGAGATGTGCAAAGTTCCCTCTTTACAAATTCTTTGAACATGCAGAAGGACCAACCCTGCTACCTTTCATCAGCCCCAGCAGGGCCACTAAACCAAGGTCAGAGGGTTCACTGCAGTGGCAGGAAGTTCTTTCGTTTTTGTGGAGGCAGCTGATGACTTGAAAGAAATGAAAATAAATGAATGGATAATAGAGAAGAGCCTGACCTGGTCATAACATGAGATTTTGTTTCTGTGGGAATTTCTGACACTTAAGCTTCCTTGCCTCCTGACCCAGGATGAAGTAGCAGAATTTCTGGGGAATTTTTTGAGGAGGAAAAAATGCTGGAAGCAAACCAATCCCAATAAAATGAGATTTGTTTCAGCGAGATCAAAGCACTTGCCTTTGACAATAATATTAATGCATATTATGAATAAATCTGTTGATTGTTGAATGCTTACATTAGGAGCTGTATGACATCACTTTGTTCCAATGAAACAAATGCTCCTAAGTTTCTCTGGAAAGTTACACCATGAGATAAAAAACAAAAGATTGATCAGCTGTGGAATGCAGCCTGAGGGTTGGAGTGAATGGGGCACCTCCTCCCTTCGAGGAGCTGGTTTGGTATATATGAAAAATTTAAATCATGTAGCAGGGAAGAAAGAGTTCCATTCTTTTAAAATGACTCCTTCCTTTCTGCCACTCCTCTATCCAAACTGCCTGTGAACAGTTGTTAAGAAGGTCTTATTCAATCTTTGGCTTTTGTGACCTTGTGTTCCTGTTCCTTTCCTCATGCTTGACACAATGCCTGTTCTTGTCCCAGATGAATTGTGATTCTCAAATGTAAATGAGGAATGTACATCTCGATCTGGAAACCCTTTGAGGGGAAAAAAGCAAAGGTGCATTTGAAATTTGAGTGGTGGAAACTTCACCGGAGGACTGTAACTCCACAACGTGTCAGTGAATTTAATTGCTTGAAACTTTCACTGTATGGAATTCATGGCAGTAATTTTGCTGCAGTATTACACAGTTCTAACCAGTGAAAATTAAAGCCTCTTTTGTGAATTTCGGGCTCTGAAATTCTCTCAAGGCTGAACAGAAAAAGCAACTTGATGAAGGTGTGTCAGACTTTTCTCAGGTTCTCTTTGTAAACCTGAGTTGGTGTTTGTGCATCTAGGGAAAGCCACTATGGGAGCACCATGAGTTGAGGTGGCTGCAGGTAAAGAGGTAGAAAGATCTGTGAGCTCAGGGGCATCTGCTGGAAGTGGGAATTCTAAAAATTCCTCTAATGGCTTGCACAAATTCCCAGCTTGAAACTCCTCCCCAGATCTTATTTTTACTCATGGCTCTATTTTTAACGGTGTCGCTCCTTCGACTTTCCAAAAGTTCATCCACTGAACCAAGGAGAAAATTGAATTTAACAGATCCAGCTGACCAGCAAGACCTAAAGTGAGGCAGTTTGCTTCTATCTGAACATTTCTCTTTTTTTCCCCAAGGGCACTGGCTTGGGCTTGTGGCTTGGCACCAGGTTTTCAGAGCCTGTTTCAATTCAGAGTGTTGCTTTCTCAGTTTGAAGTGTTCTCCCTCACACTGGTTTAATCTGTCTTCTGGAGAGAGCAGGCCTCTTTCCCAGAAACCATTGTTCTGGGCTGTGCTGACAGTGGTTGCAATGTAAATGGAGATAGCCACGTTCTTTTGTGTTCCAGCCTCTCCATGGCAATTACTTCATTTCTTTTAATCAGAGCATAAAACCTCTTTGCCCTGGCATTTATCAGCTCCCTGGAGTCTAAAAGTGCACGGATAAAAACGCTCTGTCAACATAAAACTGCATCAGCACCAGTATTGATGCATAAACCAGGAGATGGCTTCTCACGGTAAGCAAGGGTTTGCATTTGTCAGTTTATTTAATTATGCAGAACCTATAAATTACTGTGAAATGAAGTGAACATCTTGATAGACTGGGAAGGGATGAGAGAGGTTGAGGAGAAACTCTCCCAGGGTACTTGAGACCTGCTCAGTATGAGCCACTCTCCAGTGATGGCATGATGTGAGCGTCCTACTGAGACTGAATGCAGACTAAATCTTTTTTTTTATCTCATTTTATCCACTGGGATATTAAATAATGCTGTCACCCACTTCTCTGAGATTGAATGTGATGATACAAGTGTCTGCTGAAGGCTGAGAGGCACACATGCCTCCATGTGTGGATTTTTTGGTTGTGGAGACAATAACATGATTTCTGCAGGATTTAAAACGAGAGAATTCTCAACGCACACTCCCGAGAGGTGCCCGCAGTGTCAGCCATGGCCTGGGCAGGCTGTGTTGCCAAGCAGTTGAAGTAGATTGAGATTTCACTAAGTCGTTCAGGACTTGCTAATTGATCCTGGGCAATTTGCCTAACCCCTCTCTCTTTATCTATTTATAAAACGGGGATAGTTAAGGGCAGGCAAAACTTGTGTAACTGAATTTGTGTAACTTTCCACAAATCCATGCCAGCTTGTCACCGGTTCGCTGTGTTCCTGACTGCTCTTAATTCATTGCACTAAAATAGCGCTCTACATAAACATCGAGCTATGATGCAGGCAGTGTCATTCCCCACTTTCCCTTAGGAAACTGACTTTGGGAGATTGAATCGCCTGAACAAGGGGCAAGGCACAAATCTAACTTGGGAGGGAGTGTCGATTGCAAGGCTCACTTGAGGAGCCTGTGTTGGATCATGAACACCTTGGAGCCTCTTCTCCCTTAGAAAAAAAAGGGCCAGAACTATTTTGCTCTATGATTAGTGGAGACTTTTAGAGCCTCTCCTGCAGCATCGAGTTGTGAAATAACTTTTTCTTTGTGTCACTTGTACTATCTTTCTTGAAGAGATGTTGCACTGTTTGAATGTTGAAACCACTTGTGAGCATCTCCGAGGGCAGTGGGTGGCGTCATCCAGCCTGGGCTTTGTCATCCTGAAGTTGCTTTGTGAAGTAGGAGGACAAGTGTGCATTTACAGATCCAATACCACTGTGCATCCATCTAGACTTTAAAAGGAAAGAAGCCTTTGATTCTTGTTCTCCACTAATCTTCCTTTTATCTGGTGTCCTACCACCTGCTGCGTTCTCAGCACAAAATTGCTATTTATCACTCCCTTCCTGTTCTTGCTGCCAGGTTCATTCATCTTCAGTGCTCTAAAAGCTTTAAGGTTTGCAGGAAAGCACTAAGTACAGCTGTAGATATTTTTCTGATGGTGAATAACTGAACAAGAAGGAAGGTGACCAGTGGAAAAAACACATAGTGCTGTCTTCTGAAATGCTTTCTGTTTAAAGGCAACTGGAAGTAATTTTGAAGTCAAGATTGAATTATTCTGTTTTTCTGCCCCTGTTGAAGTTGAAAACTGCTTTAGGGTCTGATTCAAGCCCACCAAGCTCTATAGGAGCCTTTCTGATATCAACAGGTTTTGGTCCTGGCTCTTAGTGCACATTCTTCCTTTCTCTCTCTTCTATGTACCTTGTAGGTAGCAACATGCAGTAGCAGGTATTTGGGCTTTTTAGGATTAAGGTAATGTTATAATATGAGGGGGGCAAGGAGAGATTTTTTTATCCAAATCTAGAAGTCAGCTGTTAAAAATAATCTAGAATATGGTAGAAATGTATCTTTATGAGAGACACACCTGCAGTGGTACCTGTTGTGATTTCATCCTACCACAGCATTCTTGTGTTGCTGAGTTGTTTGTACTGGGTCTTCCTTTCCAGATTCTATATTTCCTGAGTGGCCAGATTAGTTTGTAAGTTTGACAATTTGGATACCTTAGTACTAGGAATTGTTGCCTCATGGCATGCTTTTTCAAACACTACTCTGTACCTTCAGTGCCACTGTAGAGTTGTGCTGTAGGATTTGTGGTTTGCAACACATGTTTCTGCCAGAAGAGACAAATTTGGGCCATATTTTGTGCAGAGCTTACATCAGCAGAATTGGCATTTAACTTTCCCCACAGCAACACAGTTTTGCTGTGATATGAGAGTCTACAGATATACATCTTTATGGTTGGTTTTTTTGCCTTTTTTTTAAGCAATCTTTAGTTTAAATGACTGAAACAGCTCTGACAGATTAATCTTTTCTACATGGCTTCAGAAAAACGGGGTGGGGGGAAGAAAGAAAAAAAAATCCCACCACTTCCATCCAGACACCCAGGAGACTGTTATTTGCTATCAGATTGCTGGAAGTCTGCAGTTTTTGGGCTCCTTCAGGATGTCTGACAGTCGGTGGATCCCCAGCAGTGGTAGTTACTGGTACTGCAAGCCAGGTCCAACCATTTCCAATTCCTCCCTGTCTCTGGTGATTCAGTCCTTTCCAGTTATCACCGTAGTGAGCCAATATAAACTACAAGCTGCCAAGGAAGAGTACAAGTGTGTAAACACTTTGGAGATAAACTGAATTTCATGGATTTTCCCATTTTCTAGAGTTAAATTCAGTTGCAATAACCTAGTTCTGTTTTAACCTGTCTGGGGGCAGAGGCTGAGGCACGGATGATCCCAACTGCTCAGAAGTAGGAATTGAACCTGAACTTGTGGTTGGGGTTGTGTTTTATTACTTTGCAGATATTTCCTGAGAGCAGGCACATTCTTATCTGAATAGCTGGGGCTTGGATAAAGTTAGTAAGATGACATTTGAGAAGATTGTCCCAAAGTCATTCCTTACAGGGGAATATCACAGGCTGTTTGAGCCTGTTTTAGCCCACTGGAAATGAGGGAAATTAATTGGGTAAACATTAAATAAATCTACCATGTAATGAAATAAACTTTAATTCCATTTAAGCTTTCTTCAGATGGCAGACGCAGGGGCCTGATTTCCATCTGGAATTTGTAAACCCATGTTTAATGTGAGATGTGGTGAATACTGTGTGAAGGACTTGTGTTTTTACTTCTGGAATGCTTTTGCTTTGAATAGCATTTTCTTTCCACTCGAAATGACTGTATGGAAACTTGAAGTAAGATAATATGTGCAAGTTGAAATACAGCACATCAAAATAAAATGCTGATGGCACTTGGACAAGTTTCTGTTAGTATTATCTTATTTAAAAGGACATCTAATTGCTCTTGTGTTTAGAACAATAGATCTTGGGAGACTTCCTGTAATGAACAGTGAAAGGCAACTATTCTGAATCTTTTAGGGAGTTCCTGCAGTTTCTGAGAAAAGCAAAGACAGTGGATACTTACATGGAAGATCTCAAAGCAAAAATCACTTTTGCAAAAAGTGAGTTTCCAGAAAATTCAGATTACAGTACTGATGGGGACAGTGATTCATCCAGGTGTGCTAACCCTTCAAGTGCAGCAGGAAGCCAAGATGCTTTTGGGAACAGGGAAAGAACAGGACAGCACATCTGGAAGAGCTGAATTCTAATGATAGGCTTTTGTTAGTGCTGGTTTTAGCTCTGTGATTTCTGTGCTACTTTCTTTAATGCCACCTTCAGTGAGCATTAAGTTCCTGACTTGGAAGTCTCTAACTAAAGCAAGCTGGAAGCTTTCAGCATCTTCTGAGTGATAACTTCAGAGGTGTTTCTCAAATATTGAAATTCTAATGGGAAGTGACTCATTACAGTGCTGGTCTGATGCAGAGGGAACTTGGGACAGTCCTCATATGGGTACCATGACTTATAAATTGTAAAGAGAGATCTTATGGTGCAGTTAATTCTTCCATTTAAAATCCTGAAGCCATGGAGTAACTCTGGTTTCTCTGGCCACAGAGGCAAAGGCTTTTACATTTGCATTGTCAACAGAGTTTCAAGAATTTTCAAACCAGTTCTGATCAATAATGGTCTGGTGCTATGTTAAATGGCCCTGGAATTTCCGAGATTTCCCTTCTAAGTCTGTCATCAATCTCAAAAATGGCATTTGAGATTTTGATTGCTTGTGCCATGTTAAAAGAAAGGTCTGTGCATGGATAAAGTTATGTGGAATTGAGTTATAGGCCCATTGCCAGCCTGTAATTTAGCAATACATAAATAGTGTAATTTGGAGCAGATTGGGAAGAAATACTTACAGTTCTTTGTTAACACTTTCCCTATCACTTGATTTTATCTTTTTTTTTTCTTCAAATGAAGTGCCATCCTTTCTTGAATGACTTGGTTGCCAGATCTTTCATAATGCTCTTCTCTGAACAAACATACTTTATCCCATTGCTATCCCCATGTGCTGCTGCTGGTAACAGATTCTGTTTTCCATGCCATTCTTAATTGCAGAAAACATGAAGCTGCAGCATAATTTTCATATAAAAGAGTGATTTATTCCAAGAAATGTAATAACCAGTGAGTGCAAAGGGTGTCCATGAACATCCTGGTTTGTGAAGGGTGTTTCAGGTTGGTGATGCTGTGCAGGGTGTCAATCACTGTCTGTCAGGCTTCCCTGGGATGCCTGGGCTGCTTTGTGGCACGTTCAGTATCATCAGGAACCAGTCTGAGGTCCTGGTAATGCACTGGCCATTTCAGCCATAGAAGATTATCAACTAAAGCATATTTTGGTAATAAAAAAAAACAGAATAAGGGACAGTTAGCATGGTTAAACCTTTTCAAGGGACTATTGCACCCAACTTGATTGCTGTGGATGTTACAGGATGCTGCTTGAGAGTCAGTACAGTTATGTGTGTTTGCAAATGTAAATGGAGTGCTGGCAGGGTAGGTTTGTACTGCAGCAGGGCTGCTGGGGGAGTGTGGGCAGGCTCTAATGTGACCAGTGGGCTGTAATGCAAAGTGGAATTTTCCTCTCTGCCAGCCAGGGCTGAGAGCTCTGCTGTCCCCAGGAACTGAATGGTGAACTGCTGAATAGCAGTTCATGTACCAGCACTCTTAGCTAGCTGTTGATCATTCCTCCTTTATTAGGAAGCCCCTCATGCATGGCTGCACAGTCTGGTACTTAGTAGGTGGCTGGGAATATGAGGGGAAAAAAAGGGACAGTCCTTCAGTTTGCTCAGGATATGTTCTTAATAAATTCTGCTTTTGTTTTCTTTTCAGACTTTGGTGTTAGCGCGTTCCTGGCCACTGGTGGTGACATTACCAGGAATAAAGTCAGGAAAACCTTTGTGGGCACACCTTGCTGGATGGCACCAGAAGTTATGGAACAGGTGAATTATTTTTCCCAGTGTCCTCTGAGCTGATCTGCTCTTGGAATTCCCTGTTATCAGCAATGACAATATTTATTACTAAGATGATAATTTGACATCCTGAAGTGTTTTCTTAAAACCACAGGATTTTCTTTGACTTGCCTATTGCAGCCAGACTCGTATTGGGGAATGTTAAGTGTTCAGTAGATTCTTGCCCCATTGCTTCTCTTCAGGCTCCTGCCTAAGGTGAGGATGAGACAGCTGAGTTGTTGCATAAAGAAGATTAACCTGCCCCTCCCTTTTGCATGAATGTGAGGTAGAATATAAATAGTTTCACACGTGGTAAATGTGCACATACACAGCTCAGTAACGTGCTCTTCTACATCTGCAAACATAAGAATTTGAGGTAATTAGTTGTGACATGTCAGAGTGGGGAGTTAATTCCGTATAAAAATATGCATTTGACTTCATTCAGGTTTTAACTTCTCTTGGCTTGTGAGTATCTAAATGCTGAGGAATGCTTGCATCTCCCCCTTCTTCCTCTGCCTTTTTGGCTCACTAAAAGTTGTCATTCTTTTTCCTCTTGCACAGAGAAATGTCACTTGTCCTCCACTGCTTCTAGACTAAACTGCAGAAGCTTTGCCTGTGTGACTTCTGATGAAGGACACCTGGAAACTGTTTATTGTAAAATTGCTGCCCATTTCAGAGCAACATTCACAGAAAAAAATTACACCACAGTCTTAGCAAGGCATTTGCAGTAGCTGTTGATTGCACTGATGTTCACTGCCATGAACATTCCAAAAATTACTCCTCATCCCCTTAAAATCAGTTATACAGAGGCCTGAGTTTCTGATAGCTCTGCCAAGCAGAAATAAAACTGGCTATAAATGGGTTTCCGTTTTTCTTTCCAAATTTTTTTAAACAAAAATGTTTATAAAGATTTGTTTTACTAAAGTAAATCCACCTGATACATTTCTCCTTGCCATTGCTCCCAAAAAAATATTTTTAAGCTTGGGAGGATCTTGAATAAGACCCCCATGTATATTTGTATCTAAAATCAAATGCAGCTAAACACAAGTGCACTAAAGTGCATTTTTTTCCAATATCTAAAACTCCCTGAGGAATGGAGGTAATTTTGGAGTAGCGTAAATATATTATTGATGAAAGGCTTGTTCAATGTTTGGCCTTTTCAGTGGCTCCCCATGGTGGCATCAAGGGGCTGGTGCATTCCAGCATTGCTGCAGCCTCCTCAGTGCAGGTCTAACAGGGCAGAATAAAGCCACACTTCCCAGGTCAGGGTTGTCTTTACAGACTTGGTTCTGAACTGCTTCCCTGTCATATTCTTCTGGATTTTTTTATTTAATGCTGAGGTTAAAAATAGAATATTTGGCGTTTCTGAAGCTAGATCTGTGCTGTCCCTTGATTTCTGTCCTGTGTGTTGTACCCAGGGCTCAGCAGCCTGGCCAGGGCCTAATGGTCCTGCTCCAGGCTCTTTGCAGCTGCAATCCTCAGGGGAAAAATACCTTAAGGAGGGAGCTAAAAATGGGAAATAAAGTTTTCAGTGACAAAGTGAGGGGTGGTTCCCCACAAACGTGTTTCCAAAGGAGGTAAGTTTTTTACAGAGTGCACTACCTCCACCAAGGCTGTGCACATCTAACCGGTTACAAATACCATGTTAAAGCAGTATTTGGGATGCTGATGATGCTGATGTGAAATCCTTCAGTGTCCATTGGATGATCTTGCTGCCTTCCAGCAGGTGTCACTCTGAGCCACTGGATCCAACCGGGAAGAGGGACAGAGGGCTCGCTCTAGGTTGGCATTTCACATGTAGATATTATCAACCCAATTCCATCTGGTTTACTTCAGCACCATTAAATTCCTTCAGAATGTTAGTATTTGATTGCTCAACATTGCCTTTTAATGTATGGTCACTTGATGGATTTATGGCAAAGCAAAAGAAGTTGATGAGAAAAAGAAATGTTGATATAAACTATCTGCAGGGTGGTGACTCATGTATTGGACAGATGTCAAGATTAACTGCTGCAGACAGTTTTGAGCTTTATAGCTTTTACTTGCAAGTAAGATTATGTGAAATAATGAAAAAAACCTCGCACTAAACAGTTAAAATCTTGTCAGGAAATGGAGAGTTGTACAGTGTATTAATGTGCTGCAGGAGTAACTGAAAGATGGACCTAAGAAATGCCAAAAAGTTATTCTCAAAACCTAAAAATAGTGTAAGAGGACGGAAAACCACCATTACAGTGTATTTCTTTTTGTCCTGTGCTCTTTTAAATGTTACTACATATCTGTGCTTGTTTATTTAACTGACTTGAAATCTGTTCAAAGTCATGGCATCTGTAAACTGAGGCATTTCAGGAAACATTTCAGACTTTTAGGTCCCATGAAAACTGTGCTTATAGGGTAGAAGAAATCAGTGAAAGATATAAATTCCTGTCTCTATAACAAGTTTCAGTCCAGCTCTAGTATTACATGACAAATAGTGCAGGAGGGGTTTTTGTTAGTTTGCCAAGATTCAAGATCATCTTTAAGGTAGCTTGGGGAATGCTTTTTGGCTGCATCACAAGGAATATCTTTCTGAAGCTTGTTAGGTTAGCTGAGCACAGTACCCCTGTTAGCTCTACTCTGATTCTGTTTTCATTTTTTCATAGTGTAGCGAGAAGAAACACAAACCATCCTAAGCAACCAAAACACTTTGATTTTCAGAGCTGCTCTTGAAGTTAGTACATAATGTCTCTCCCCTGCAGTGGAGAAAGCAAGTGCCAAAATATTACCTAATGATAATGAGGAAGTAACTGCTTTGGCATATGAAATATTTTTTCCTGTGCAAGAGGGGAAGTAAATGCTATAAATTTTCCTGAACAAGCCTGTGTTTAATGTCAAGTGCAGAAGCTACTGTTAATTAGTGGAGGAAAACATTAGTCTGCAGGCAAGAATGAGGGGCTTTTACTGGGCTGCTGTGTTGTGAAGTTCCAGGATGGAGCATATTTGCAGTCAGGTTGATTAAGTGGTTGTCTAAAAGTGTAGTGAGGCGGGTGTCCCAAGGGGTACAGTCCATCTACTAATGATGAGAGTTTTATTACACTGTGTAATGACTCTCTGTGTCTGTGTATAGAAGGCAGAGCCTGTGTTAGCCCACTGCCCCTTTATGTTCTGCAGTGGATTTTATGGCAGAGCAGTTGTACAGTGCACAAACATGATTTTCACCAGACTGTGACTTCTAAAACACCTTCTAGAAGGTATGAGGAGCTGGGGGGAGAGAAGGAAGGAAGTGTTGTTTCCATCTCTATGGTGCTGGTCTTTCCAAATTTATGGGGTAAGGGTGTGTGAAAGGGATGATAGTGGAAGACAGCAAAAGGCATATGATAACATCCTCTAATATTTTTCAGGTCAGAGGATATGATTTCAAGGCAGACATCTGGAGCTTTGGGATCACTGCTATTGAACTGGCCACAGGAGCAGCTCCTTACCATAAATACCCACCGATGAAGGTAAGCAGATCTCCAGATACTTGTGGAAAATAAGGGATCAGTGTGTTCTGTGGATGTTTCCAAGAATTTGGCTAGCATGTTGCATAGAAGAGTTTGTTGTCTCAGTTTAGCTCATTGCATAGAAGAGTTTGTCCTTTCAACCTACATTTGTGGATCATGATGTTCTTGGATGTATCTTGAGTCACCTTTTAAAATTAGGCCACTTCATCAGCATTATCTGAACTGCAGTTTTTATTTAGATCCCGAGTCTCACTGTTCTTAAGGAAAGTGCTGTGTGTTTTAAACCTCTGAAATCTGCAGATGTTTTTAGGGTTATAAATGATGATCCAGAATGCCTTACGGGCAGCCAGTGACACTTGGCTAGCCATTCTTTCTCCTGCACTGATAATGCTTAATTCCTCTCAGATACCTCTCGTGTGTGCAGTTATCCAAAAGAATGTTTAATTTTGTTTAACACTGACAATCCTGTCAATCCCTGATCCAGTTCAAAGTATCAGTATGAAACTGTAGTATTGGCAACAATACTATTTTATTGAGGTTGAAATGAAAGAAATGTTCTTATTTAAACCTTGACAAACCAAAATTCTTTTTCAAATATCTTGAACCTTAGATCACCTTATAAGTTTGGCTAGCTTTCTGTTTCCTGACTCTTGAACCAGGAGCTGCTACTAACATGCTGCTCTTTCACGGGGACGGAACATCTCAAAGTTGAGAGTAGACACCCATCAGTTGAGGTCTGAAGCATCCTGTACTTCTACTGAGCTTTAAGATCTTTTTCCTTATCTCCTTTGTGATATCTGATGAGGCCCTGTCTCTATCACAAAACTTTAAGCCCCTTTGGCCAACCTCTTGAAGGCCGCTTTGGTTCTCCTCCTGGAAAGCTTATCCTTTGGAATAAACACAAGAATGTGGAGGGTCTGTTCCACCCCCAAGGCTCATGGTTAGAGCAATGACCTGGGATATAAGGCCTGTGGGTGTCAAGTCTCTCTGTTGTTGGCCCTGGGAGAGTGCTGTTTTACACAGGCAGATAGTGATAGGACAAAGGGGAGTGGCTGTAAACTGAAAGAGGAGAGATTTTAGAATGGATGTGAGGAAGGAGTTCTTTATTGTGAGGGTGGTGAGGTACTGGAACATGTTACCCAGAGAAGCTGTGGATACACCATCTCTGGAGGTGTTCAAGGCTAGGCTGGGTGGGAATTGGAGCAACCTGGGCTAGTAGAAGGTGTCCCTGTGCAGGGCAGGGGCATTGGAATTAAATGAGCTTTAAAGTCCCTTCCAGCCCAAACCATTCAATGACAAACTCCCATTTCCTAAGTCTTAACTGCTGAAGTGCTGTGGGAGTTGGGTGTCACTTCTTCAGGGCCTGGGTGCATCCCTTCCCACACCACAATTACGATGACATTTGGAAATCCAGCTGATCCTAACTCAGAACAGGCACATCCATGCCAAATGGACAGGCTTTGCACAGGCTTAACTCTTGTAGAACGGAATTACGTTTAACAATTGTCATCTGTGTGCAGGGACTGTTGAGAGGGTTCAGAAGTGCCATTCAATTTCCTACAATATAAGTGGCTGTGGCAGAGCAAAGAGCCGTTCAGGGGAAAGTGCTGCTGATTTAGGTGCTGCTGGTTTCATTGAGATTTCTTTCTGGGCTGTGATTATTGGTAACGTTTTGCAGCAGCTTCTGCAAGTTGTACTTCTGTTTATTGTGGTTTGAATGCATGGCATGAAGCTTTGATTACCAACATCACCTATTTAGTATCAACAGCACCTGCTTAGTGCTGTTGTATGCTAATAGAATTGAGTCCCCAGTTTTGTGAGGTTTGAGTTCCAGTCATGCAGCCTGCAAGAAGATTTTTCTATTTTATTTATTGAATGTAATTGTATTGTACGGCAGATTAATTTTGTTAGGCTGCAAAATTACTTGTACATTAAGTGACCCTTCAAGGACTGGGGAGGAAAGCAGGGAATTCTGTCATGGGCTGTATAATTTCAGCTAGATTGATGGGCTTTTGCTGCCCTAAGCAATATAGCTGTTGAAAGCTATTTAAATGTGCTATGTGCTGTTTCCTTTTCTAAAAATAGATATTCATCTGTATGTAGGTGACAAGTGGAAATGGAAATGAGTAATATTTTTCCTTTCCTTCAGAATATATAAGTGATGTGAGGGAAAGAGCCAGTTTGGCTTGATGAGTGCTTATGTGAGGAATGTCTTCACCTGCTGTCACACTGGTACATGGAAGTGAACTCATGTATTTTATTATGTTGCCCCTCTGTATTTAATTTGATTCCTAGCTAAGAAATACCTCAGGGGGGGTACATTGAATCAAAAGCCTTGAATAACTGCTCATCTCAAATGAGGAAAAGTTCTGCACTGCTTGTGCTTTTAATCCCACAAAACAGACATGAAAACAGATTCCAGCCTTGTGTTTGGTCCACAGACTGCAGTGTGGGCCAAGAGATGGGAAAGCAGTAACTTAAATTGTGGGTCTTGGTTGTTAACACATCCTTGTTATGATGAAAGTGCTTGTCTAAAATACATTTTCCCCAAGATCTGTCTGTAACAAAGCTCAAAGAAAATCTCATTGCCAATAGCAATAATTATTTCAGGTTTTAATGCTGACACTACAAAATGATCCTCCATCTTTGGAAACTGGTGTGCAAGATAAGGAGATGCTGAAGAAATATGGGAAATCATTTCGGAAGATGATTTCATCGTGCCTACAAAAAGACCCTGAAAAAAGGTAAGAATGAATCACACCAAAATAAATTAAAACAATCAAACAAAAAGATCCCCAAACTCACAAACATAATTATGTTCCCTATTTTTTGAAGTTGGTGCACTCTCTTCCCCTCCAACCTTTCAGTCACAAGGAACACAGCAATCTTGCTGTGTGGCAACAAATTCTCTTGGCTGTCCTTATTTTTGTGGATAAATATCTGGCACTGTGCCTGGCCAGGGCACACATTTTCCATTTGGGTTAATGAGGGTGCATTCCAGTCCACTGCCTGGGCAGGGCCATTTTCCCTTGGCCATCTCCAACAGGTGACTTCAGTTCATGTTTTGTTCCCAGTCAAAACTGCTTTGTGTTCACAAATCAGAAATTACAGGTTGGGCAATATGTATTTACTTGCAAAACTACCTAAATAAACTTTTAAAATTTGCCAGTGCAGAGAAGGTTTTCAGTGTAATTTTGACTTGTTTAATTATATGTAATATTTGATTTGAATGGGAAATCAGGAAAAACACTGGCAAATTTTACCAACATGTTTTCATCAATACACATTGCTTAAGTGACCTGATGACGCTTTCAGCCTTCCTTGAACAGTATCTTGTCTACTCAGTGACGTAGGAAATATTACCAAGGGAATGGTGTGTGTGCTGTGCCATGTTTTAATGCCTCTTAGGCTGTTTTTTTTTTCTTTTCCTCCTCAGTAAGCAGACTTAATTCTGGAAAGGAAAAAGTGCTTTCATAAAATAATAATAATGAAGACATTTTTTCAGTTCCCTCTTGTGTCAGATGCAGGAGCACAGGCTTCTCACGCACTGTGCAATGAGTCTCTCTCTACTAACAAGCACTACACTTGAAATTCTTAATGAATCCAGTGGAGTGCTTGATAAAAGTTGATAGCTAGGTTTTCCCTGCATGACATGTTTTCACCTTTCTAAAGCATATCCTATCCTTGCAGGTTAGGATGTGTGCTGATCAGATTATACATAATCACTGAAGTGTGGCACACTCCTTCTCTCTCCTCAAGCACTTCTGGCAGCTACTGGCATTGTCCTGACTGTGGAAGCAGGAGGTTGGCATATTGCATGGGAAGAGAATTCAGTGCAGTTGCCTTTTCATTATTTTAAGGGCTTCCTTCCTCTAAGGTGGATGCCTTTTGCTGGAGTAGTCTGTGATGAAATAAACCCTGTGATGAATGGCCTTTGCAAGTCACTGATTAAATTCTGTTACTGTTTAAGCACTGTTTGCAGTGTGGAAAATGCTTTAAGCTGCCACTTTCTCATGAAGGCTTGAGTCTTTAGCAAATTTCTCCTAAACAAACCAAGGGATGTCTTTTACTTTCAAGTGTTTATTCTGATGTCTGACTTGAAGGGGAAAATAGTTTATGCTTGTTCATATTATTTTAGACCAAGATTGATCATCCCACCTGTGCTTAATAGAACTAATTACACACATTTAATCAGGTATCTCTGAAATAACTGTTGCTTGCAAAGGGTGAGTACTGTGCTCCAGTGATGATTCTGTGATTTCCATTTGGAAAAATTTTTTTTTCTGTGATCCTGATCTAAGAGTCTCAAGTTCAGCATCAAAATGGGAGCAAATTCTCGCCAAAATAGTCCCAAATTATTCATTGCTTTTGAACAGAATAGGGCTTGTTCAGAATACAATGAATAAAAGATTTCTGGTGTAAAATTTACTTGGAATACATTGATTTTAGGGGAATTATACAGGAGAAGCTGATGCCTTCACAAGATGCCAACAAGCTGCAGCAGCCTGGAAGACCGTTGGGTTGAAAGGGAGCATTTATAATTGTCTTTTCTACATCTGTTTTTATTGACAGACCAACAGCAGCAGAACTCCTAAGACACAAATTTTTCACAAAAGCAAAGGTAAGAAAACATTTCCTAAACTGATTTGTGTAGAGGCTTTGGAAAGGACTTTTCAAAAGCATGATAGGTGTGGGTGACAGCTTTACTGGGTGGCAGGAGTATGAGCTCTTTCACTTGAAGCCAGCAGAGATGAGTGAATTGAACTGGTCATTGTCAAGGAACAGAATAAAACCCTCCTGTATCTCCTCTGTATGCTGTTGTTAACAGAAATTATCTAGGAATTCTTGACCATTTAAATGCCTTACAGTGCCTTTTGGGTTTGTCCTTCCTTTGTAATGGTGCCATACTGGCTGCTTGTCCAACCATAAAGGTCTCTGCTGCCACGGGTGTAACTTAGATTTTAGTAAACTCTGTAATTAGTCTGTGTGCAAAAGGCTGAATGAGGCCCACTGTGCAAGAGGTACTGTGTTGCCTTATGGAAAGTGAAGATCTTGTGATACAAAGCAGTGGGAAACTCCCATTTCTAGCCTTGGAGTGAACTGCCAGCAAGCATTATGTAATTACTGCCTGGAGATTTGTGCATCTGCAACGTGCAAGGTCTTTCTGTGGGAGACAGCAGTAACACAGAGTAGGATTTCCATTTCCATGGCCATGGGGAATGTTTTCTGTTTGCTTCCTTTTTTGTGTGATCAAAGTGCACAGGCTTTATAGCAGAATACAGATTAAAATGTCAAAAAGAGACTGCATACTTGGCATAGCACAGCAGCATCACCAATTAATCAGAATAGTTTTCAACTTCTGGATTAAGATGCTTAAATGGAATTGGCCACACCAGGTATCAGTACAGGAGCTGCATTCCCTGTTAAAGCTGACAGGAATCTTAGCAGGTGCAGCCCAGGGGAGCTCATGAGTTCCTCTTCATGAGGAGAAGCACAGGGACAAGTGCTGGTCTCTTTGGTGACCAGTGACAGGACCTGAAGGAATGGCCTGAAGCTGTATCAGAGGATGTCTAGTTTGGATATTAGGGAAAAATTCTTCCCCCAGAGGATGGTGGGACACTGAACAGGCTCCCCAAGGAATAAATGGTCATGGCCTGAAGGCTGCCAGAGCTCCAGAAGTATTTGGACAACACTTTCAGGTGGGATCATTGGGGTGTCCTGTGCAGGGCCAGGAGCTGGACTGGATCCTTGTGGGTCCACTCTGACTCAGGGTGTTGTGATTTGATAATTGTACAAACCAGGGAAGCCTGGAGCGTGATCCTGTTGATGAAATGCAGAAGTTTGCTTTAGGGCAAGTTTAATTGATGTCTGGGCTCTTGACAGTATTAAGTGGGGTTTCACTATCCATGGTGGGATTTTAGGCAGCTGCTTAGACTGCATCTGTATGCTGGATGCATACTTAGTGTCCAAAGTGACAAGATGGTTTACACATTGCTGACCTTTCTCCATTTGGTTCTCTGAGTTCTGGTTCACATTACACTTCATTGTGTGTTAAATCTCTTTCGTGCTTTTATTAAGCTGCTGGAGAGTAACATATTAGCATGGGTGGTGATAGAAAATTAACATTATCGTAAATGAGGCAGTGCTTAACCAGGCATCTGAAGTGGAAACGTTTGCCAGTTCACACTTGGGGTTAAATTACTGTCACACATCAGCCACTGCCAAACTGACAGCTGGAACTTGAGGGCTGAAGAGTGGGTGTTCTATACATCTATATTGAGTCATATATTTAAATACCATCTAGGTTATGTAAAACTATGGTTTGATAATGCTAGGAGCCATTTATCAGGAATGACAGAGTGTGCCTTGAGACTCTCCATCTTGGGGGAGTTCTGGGAGCTCTGCATGGGCAGGGACAGCAGAACTTCCACTTGCACGGGTGTGGTGTGGAATACCCAGCCAAATGCCAGGATGCCAGCCTGGTCTGCCCTGTTTCCCCTGCTGCCACAGGTTTGGCCCTACAGTTCAGCAGTGAGAGAATTGTATTCTCAGGAGCCCACACTGACCAGTCTGGAACAGCTTGCTGAAGAGGAAATTTAATACAATAAAGCATCACAGGAGTTCTCCAATATTCAGTCTGTTGTGATCACTGCGTGTACTTCCTCTCTAAACATAAATGCTGTATGTTTTTTTCAGCCACTTTAAATCTTGCTGCCCCAATTTCTGTTTACTCCAGAACAGAGGGATTCCTGAATCCCAGCCTGTCTGAGGTTTGCCTTTGACAGTTGGACAGGCATAAATTTAGGAGTAAGATAAAACAAAGGGGTTGGATCCAGGTGGTGTGGTATCTGGCTGAGGCCAAGTGCCTCAGCAGGATACTAGATCCTGCAGTATAATATGTATATTTCCAAATAAATCAGAATAATATCCAGCTCCTCAGTTGTTAATTCCATGTCATTTTGCATAAGGAGAGTGCCACTGTTAACTGAAAAGGTATTTAGGATGAAACATCACATACTGCAGCCCAAAGTAGGGGAGTGGTTAATATCCTTGAGGAAATAGGGATGAAACATGTAAACCACTTTCTGCTAGAAACAGTTACTTTATCAGAGACAGTGAAGGCATCAAAGGACATTTTCAGCAGTGCAAATGTTTGGTATTTTTCTTCTTTGCAGAATAAAGAGTTTTTACAAGAGAAGATGTTGCAGAGAGCACCAACAATCACTGAAAGATCCAAAAAGGTACTGAAAACCTCCTGGGCTCTCGCTGTTACAGTTGTACTATTTTTTATGCTTATATTCACATTTTTAATGATAAGTACTAATGATAACTACTGCAGTACAGCTTTTTCTAGGTAGAGCAATTCATTTCAATAAAATAATCAGACACCATGGCAGGTGATGGAACCTGAAGTTGTTCTGGTGCTATTTCTTCTAAAATCAACTGTAGAAACTGTTTGCTTGAGATGTAAGTTCTGTGTCCTTGTGCTGAGCAGGTCCGGAGAGTCCCAGGCTCCAGTGGGCGTCTTCATAAGACCGAAGATGGTGGCTGGGAATGGAGTGATGATGAGCTTGATGAAGAAAGTGAGGAAGGCAGAGCAGCAATTTCACAGCTCAGGGTGGGTCCTCAAACTCCATTGTCTTGTTTTGTTGTGGTAGGTCTAAAAATATGTGGGGAGAACATGGCCTTAAGCATGATACACAGCAAGCTGTAATCCCTTCCCTCAGGCTGGGAGTTGAAGCAAAGACTGAAGGTTGAAGACATCATATTGATCTTTTCTGTCACTGTAGTGGGGCACAGCTGGTCTCATTCAGGGATGTTCAGCATAATTGGAAATGTTAATTCAAACAGCCTGCTTCCAGCTCAGCATACTAATACACTGCAGCTAGGATATTCCCTTTAAGGATATTCCCATGACTGCTTGAGATGCTTTCTTCCAGAAGTGTCAGGAGAGGTTTTATCCTACTGCCCTCTCCAGGATGGAACTCAAATCAATAGGGCCTGTTCTTATGGCTGATTCCTGGAACATGCAAGGCCTGGTTCTGCTCCCCAATTCAGTTACACTGAAACAGATCAATCCTGGTAGAAAACCTCACAGCATCCCTGAAGTTACAGGAGTGATTGGTCTTGTGCTTGAAAATCCTCAAGAAAACATCACTTTCCCCTCTCCAAACACATACACAAACCCCCACAATAACTCATTGGAGTAATGCATAATGATCAGCTGAAAAATTACAATGAATGTTCAGGTTGTCTTCCTCCAGCAGTCACCTGTGTGGGTTTGGACTATAATCTTTGCCTGGTCCCTTTTCACTACAGCAGGTGGCTGGAAAATGGATTTTGTATTTTAATCATCCTGTAATTGAATTGCTGAGACAATGAAGGATTTTTAGAGGAAGATTTTCAGTATGAAGGGGAAAAAAGCAGTATTGGTTTGAAGCCATTTATCCCTTGACAACTTCTCTCATTTCTCTTTCATTAGTCTGGCTTCTGTTGCTGTTGTGAATAGACACTTAAATGTTAAATGCGAGATTTTGCATCTTTTCAGCATCTTTTGAAATGCTTGGGCTTTTAAAAGCCACTTGATACAGTAAATCCATTATTTGTGACAGCAACTCTTATGACTTCTTAAAGAGCTTACTGTGTCCAGCTTGACATTATACATGATCAAGGAAAATCTTCTGGTACCAGGTGGCTACTTCTGAAATTCTTTGATGCTTTATAAGCTGAATTCTTCTAAATTCCTTTTGTAGGCTAGAATACGATCAAATTTTAGGAGGCAATATTGTAAAAGACCTTAATTCTGATTCAGAGATTATTTAGAACTTGTTATATCTTGTCTCAAAGCTCAGGGTACCACAAGTTAACACTGTTTACTGTGTTTTGAACAGTACTCACTTGTTTCATTCCTCTTAGACAGGAAAAAGCAGATTGACACACATGTTTACAAGCTCCTTTTCAAGACAGATTTTTCTTGATGCTTTGATATATATTCCTTGTACTGCTGCCTGTCCTGATTGCTCTCACTGGGGCTGTGCCTGGCCCTTACTTGTGGGTCTCCCATTCAGCAAACCTGTAGGATGGATGTTGGAGTAGTAGTTCTTAATTCAGTTACCTCTCTGTAGATGTGTATTTGTGTATTGTCCTTTGGGAGGCACAGCACTCTGGGGCACCTGTATTTTTCAGGACGTCAGGAAGGGCAGTGTGGCACCTCACACCTCACTACATGTCTGTCTGGGTACTTAAATTTGATTCCTTTCCAAGAAGTCCTAAGGCTTGTATCCAAACTGCCAGTTACTGCCATGAATACAGTGATGTTATTGAGGATTAGTGTTTATCCTGTGTTTTTGGTCATATTTCAAACACTTGGTATCAGTTTTACCTGTCTGTAAATCACTCTGGAATTTTAACCAAGTTGTTGGATTGAATAACTTGTGTTAACTAGGTGGCACCTTTTTTTCCTGCCCATTGCAGTGGGGGTGGAGTAGAGGATTTTTAAAGTACAACCCAAAACATTTGGTGATTCTATGATTCCGTCTGTACCTGCATTTTACTGCTGTTAGCCACAAAATAAAAGGAGGCCCTGTGGAGTGACTTAATGTGCCAAAATACTGAAGTATTAAACTGCATAAAATCACCTACATAAATGAAAATGATGGTATTTTTTACTTGTTTCCACTTTACAGAAAAAAAAAATAGGGTGATTTCAGTATGTGCAAACATGTATTTTACAAGTTTCTTCCTAGGACTGCACCTGAAAACAAGCAAATATTTATTATACCCAGAGCCAGAAATATCTCTTCAATTCATTGAAAATGGTGACTTGCTGGGTCAACATTACCTTTTGGATATAAAGACCTTCTGAACTTCCTCTCTGCATTTAAAACCTTGTATTCAAATTAAAGCAGTTGTGCTCTGTGAGCTTTTAAATTGTGCACCTTCTGTTACCCAGTAAGTTGTGCACTGGGGAGTTGTGTGGTCACATTTCTCTACTTACATCATGTTTGATTACACAGGCAAAAATTAGTTAAGAACTAATCCCCAAAGTATCCCCCATTGTAATGTTTGTCCTGTTTCCTTTCTGTCCATGTGTTTCATAAAATCATTGAATTGTTACAGTTGGAAAAGACCTCCAGGATTTTTGAGTCCAAGTGATAGTGTGGAACCACTGTGTTCACCACTAAACCCTGTTCCCAAGTGCTATCTCTTCATGGCTTCTGAACACCTCCAGAGATGGTGACTGGACCACTCTCCCAGGCACCCTTTCAGTGAAGAAATCTTTCCTAATATCCAAGCTCAACCTCCCCTGGTGCAACTTGAAGCCATTTCTTCTATTCACTTGTTGCTTGGGGAAAAGAGCCTGATCCCCAGCCGGCTGCACCCTCGTGAGTTGTGGAGATGGAGAAAGTCCTCCCTGAGCCTCCTTTCCTCCAGGCTGAGACCCCCCTGCTTCCTCAGCTGCTCCTGGTGCTCCAAAGCCATTCCCAGCTCTGTTCCCTTCTCTGGACTCACTCCAGCTCCTCAGTATCCTTCTGGTAGTGAGGAGCCCAAAACTGAGCACAGCACTCAAGGTGCCTCAGCAGTGCTGAGCACAAGGGGCAATCATTGCCCTATTCCTGATACAGGCCAGGTGCCATTGGCCTTCTAGGCCACCTGGGCACTTCCTGGCTCAGATTCAACTGGCTCCTACCACTTCTGTTTGTCACTTATCTGGGTTGGTTTTCAGCTGAGGGACAGGGCCAGTGTTTGCATACTCATCTGTACAGTGCTTAGCACACTGATCTTTCAGACAAGTTCCTTTTATATAATTCCTTGAGGCATCCAGGTACTCTTGGATATGAGCTTTGTTCCTGGAAGAACACTGCAGCAGCTGTGGCCTGCAGATGTGGAACAGGGCTATTTCTCTGGGAGCAATGCCATGTTTTTCATCCTACTTGGTAACTGTCAAGTGAAAGCTGAGCACACTGAGATGGATTTCAGGCTTTACCTTTCTGGCTGTGTGACTTTATCCCTGACACTGCCTACACATAGTCATGCTGAGGGAACTGTTCCTTCTCCCCCTGTCCAGAGGCCTTTTTGAAACTTGCTGTTCTGAGAGTAAGGCTTCTTAAGCATTCCTCACATGAAACTTCTGAGTCATATGTTATGAATTGCTCTGGTCTGCACTCATTAAGGTAGTGGCCTCTATTAGTGGAGAAACTCTCTGAGTAGGGGCATGATGAGCCTTAATGTTCTGCCACCCAGCTTGTACTGTCCAAACAGCAGCCTGTTAGACCATTATGTGGAGAAGGAACAGGTTAGTTTTTTATTTCCCAGCATGGACCAAAGCATCTCACCTATCTCCACATAGCAGTTGGGCTTGTTGGAAGTCAAAGTTGAAGGCTCTCTTAATTGCAGGGCTTTCCAGGACTACTTGGTAATTCCTCTCTCCTCATGTGAAACAGGTTATCTTTGTTTTACTGATAAGCAAAAGTTGGTCATGTTGCTTTGCCTGCACTTTACCCTTTGTTCCACTGGTCTCTTTGTTTCACTGCTAGTGTACACCTACCTGTCAATTCTCTGCATTCTCTCACAAAGAGCACAGCAGAATGTAGGGTCCAAGGGCAGAAAGAGCAGGCCAGGGATTTCCTTCTAAAAAGCAGCACAAGCAGGGCTGATTGCCCCTTACCACCCTACAAAGGTTCTGTATGCTTTAAGCAAGTTGGTTTAGAAACTACCTCCCTATGTAAGTGAACTCCCTAACTAAGGGAACTTGTTTTCTGGTAGAATTCTGCCAGGCAGATGTGTGTGTATCTTTTTCTGCCAGACTTGAGTAGCTTAAAATGGATTTTCCTATCTTGATGCTTAAGTAATTTGATCCAATCTGAGTGATCTCAAGAGTCCTGGATTTTACTAATGGGTAACAGTGATAGCAACTTAGAGTATTATGTGCCACAGTGGAAATACTGATTGCAGGGTCTGAAAGGTGGCTGTGCTTCTGGGTGGTACAATATGACAACAAATTGTGTGGTGTCCTTTTTATCATGCATCTTAATTCACATGTGTAACTTGAAACAATTATGTAGGTTTCTCATGTTCAGTATAGTTCTTGACAAGCCCTCCCAGTCAGTAAGCTTCACTGTGGTCTAGGCAATGACATCTTTTTCTCTGTTTTTCAGTCTCCCAGAGTGAAAGAACCTGTACAGAATTCCGAGGTAAGTTATAATTGCAAATGGCTTCTTGAAAAGATGACTCCTAGTTATTGCTTTTGCTTCAAGGAACATACTTTATTAGCCTTTGAAAGCAATATTCTGTGAAGTAGAAGGTAGGATCTAGCTGAGCTCTGTTTGAAGAGCTCCCTATAAAAGGAATCCCTGGCTGTGTAATGCTGAGAGCTCTTCTTGAGGTAAGTTTGTTGTACGTCTTGTCAGCTTTGCTGTGGCAAAAGTCTGGTTGTTGCAAGGTAATTAAGTGGTCACAAGACTAATCTAAGCAAAGCAACTATATTCTAATTTCCTCCTTAAAAAATGCCTAAACCACACAAACCCAACAGAACACAGCTTTAGGGTAGCTGGTTTGCATTGTCTAATTCTCTGGTTTGGAACCGTTTTCAGAACTGTGGAAGAATTCTGTTGTAGTATTTGATAGCAAACACAACTTCAGTTGCAATTTATCATCTTTCTTCAGTTCTGAACTGTTTCTTACATCAGGAATATTAGTATATCTCATCTTTCATTATAGGGACAGCTTATCTGCCAGAGACTGTGCTATGTCTGTCTTTTCCCTACCTGTGTTGAAAGATAAACAGAGCTGTCTCCTAGAAATTTGTCTAGGGTTGAGCTGTCCCTTC
Organism: Anthoscopus minutus; assembly: GCA_013399455.1. Classification (NCBI taxonomy): domain Eukaryota; kingdom Metazoa; phylum Chordata; class Aves; order Passeriformes; family Paridae; genus Anthoscopus; species Anthoscopus minutus. The sequence continues at coordinate 63,491 of VWYI01047189.1, forward strand.
CTTCATTTGTTTCCAAGAAGTGTTTATAAGGGGAGATTTTGAGAAATACTACAGTTCTGACACTGCAATTTGACATAAATTCTAAATTAAAAAAAAAAGCTGAAAAACCAGAATCCCTTTGGAATGAATTTTCCCATTGGAGGTCTTCTGTCCAGGTTTCCCATATTGAAGGTGATTTATATTTCCTACATGTCAGAGTAAGCTGGAGGGCACACTGAAGTGCCATCAAACTGACAGTTATTTGGCTCCCATGCCAAAATTGCTTTCTTTGTACTGAATAACAAGAGGTAAAAAAGAGATTAATCTTCCATTTAGCTCTTTTTCCCTACCCACAAATTAATTTTATTTTTTTGCTTGTTTGGTTGCTTTCATTTTTTGCAAGAGACTAAAGTAAAGTCCAATTCTAAATCTTCTCTAGTGTGGTTTGAAGAACTCTGAATTCACTTTCCATTGATACCCAAATTACTCTGACATTTGCTTGGTGAAAGGCTCAGTTGTCAATAGTTGTCTCATTGCTTTGCTGGGATTTGTTCTAAAGGAACAAGTCAAAGGAGGGCTGCTCTGCTCTGAGGGCATGGCTACTTGGAAATATAAGTAGAACTCAGATTCCAGGAAAGAGGAAGACTGAAGGATAGGGTGCTCTCATCCCAGCTGGATATATCTACATACATACAGCCTTGGCACAGAGTGTAATTTTTGTCCAAGATCCACAGCCATGCTGGTATCTTGGTTTACTGGTGAGTAAAACTTGCAAATGTCAGGGCAGAATAGGTCCCTGGACATAAGGACACATCAAACCCCTGAACACCAACTTGGGATCAGCATTAATGTCCTGGAAGCTTAGGAATGCCCTTAGCACTGAACTTCTCTAAGTGATTTATGTGGCAGACAAGCACTTTTAGGAAAGCATGAATTCCTTTTCTGGCTAAAACTCATTTTTCCTTGCAGCTGTTTCCATCAGCTGAGCCTCCAGGTCCTTCACTCAATGCTCCAGCACAAGCACCTACTGAACTACCTCAGGCTGCAGGACAAGCACCTGCACAACCTCCAACTGCTGTACCTCCACCCAGCCAGGCTCCTCCAGCAGCCCCAGCAGCAGCAGCAGCAGCAGCAACCCCAGCAGCAGCCCAGGTAAGAGCAGACACCCTTCCTGCCAGCTTTCAGGTTTGCCCTTAGCTGTTGTGTTCCAGATGTGCTAGAACAATGGAAGTTTGACATATTCTTGGTGGCATTAAAATAGCTTTAATACTTAAATCAACCACCTTCAAGTCTCTTTTAAAAGGCCAGTATTTAATCCCTGAATTTTATCCAGCAGTGAAGGCTGGAGCAGTGTTGGTGTCAGTGACACTTGGGATATGGACTAGCAGAATATCTGCCACTACTTACCTTATCAATACCTTATTTATTGATAGCTTGTCCTAAGCTGAACTTCATGAACTTGTGTGTTCTTCTCTATAGCTCTTAGTGTCAATATGCTCTATTTTATAGCTCCATGTGTATTCTTCCTTAAAGCTCTCTGTGTGAGTGTGTTATTCTTTATGGCTCTCCTCTGGTTCTCATTGCTCACTGGTCTGTTTTGCAGAGCTCTGGGCTTCTCCATGAACCCTTGTTTGTTTTTACTGACCTGCTGGTTTTCAGCTTCAGCAGACACCAGGTGGTGATCAGAAGCCCTGAGCTGCGTTGCTGGGCCAAAAGCACCTTGGAGTAAAATGTTCGTCTTAAACAAAGGGTTATTTTCTTTTTCTCATGTGAAAAAACAAGTGATCTAGACTGCAAACACTTGGTCAAGGCTTCTATACTTAAATTATGAGCCTGGTGTTGTGTCTGTCTTGTTCCTGCAGGTATAAAACCCTTGCCTCAGCATGGACAGTACATTGACTGACTCAACTCCTCTCTGTTTTTATTCGGATGTTTTTGGTGGAGATTGAATAACACTTAGTTCTGTACTGGAAATATCACAAATGCTCTAACAAGTGTAGGACAACTCCAGGATTGTCCCTACTGGAAATCTGCTTCTAACCAATAAAAATATAATTTGATTACATATTCCAATAGTTACTCAGAAGTAATTTAGAATTGAAAGTAGGCAGCTATAAAACTGCTCGTAGATGCTCTTAAAGCCTTTGATTTAATGGGAAAAATGGTAACTGAAAATACATGCTAAACTGCCAATTAATTTTTTTCCCGATATAGTTGTATCAGATTTTAAAATCAGATGTTTGAGGCAGGGATTAAAACGCAGGCGGTATTGAAGCTGTCATGAATATCCAAAATCCTCAAGTTTTAATGCAAAGCAAGTAATCTTTTTACATTTAGCACTTCTAAAGTCTTCTGCCATTTTGGCATTTCTCAAAGTTGTGCAGCTTTTACTCTTTTCAAGGCAATTGCAGAGACTCTCCTGTTAAAGTGTGATGTTTTCCTGGTTCATTGGTCTGTTGTCTTTCTCACTGTAGTGCCACAATTCTGTTGATGAGTTAAACTTTCACTTGCATCTGTAGTTGATCAAAGTTATCTCTAGTTCTAAAACCAGAGCAAGGAATTGTTAACCTTCTTAAAATGATGTAATCTTATTGCAGGCCCCACCTACAGCCCCTGCTGTAGCTCCGGTACAGGAAGATGTGAGAGTCCCCATCAACCTTGTATTAAGGTTAAGGTAAGGACACAAAACTGACCTGTTCTGTTAACGTGAGCCTTTGTAGAGAGGCCCACTGGCACTTTTCTGTGCCTTTTAATTAATAGGGTGGTGGTTAAGTGTTTGTCAGCTTAGATTTCATCTGCTCTTCTGAAACCGCGACCTGGAAATGCAGTTTATCACATCCACTTCAGTTTGGCAAAACCTGTGTATTGAAAAAGTTTTGATATTTGTGTAAACATTGCTAAACTCTCATAGAGAGGAAGGAGGAATTAGCTGGGTTCCCTAAAAGGATTCAGGGATTCTGGCCTTGTGCTGGACCATCCTTATCTTCATGCACAACTTCAGACTTCAGCCAGTTCTGAGAGTGAAGAGCTTTTACCTAGTTCAGGGAGTGGATTCTGATCTGTGTCACTAGAAACAGGCAGAAGAAAGGATCTTCTTATGCTCATTGCACACACTGCTGTTTCTCATCAAAAGAACCACCTCTCATTGCTGGAGGCATCCTGGTTGTTGGTAGGCATTGGAGGGGGGATTCTGAGCATCAGTTCCATAGCAGTGAGCACTTCCCTCCTCTGAAACATGTGCTCCAAGGATATCTGTGCCAAGGGATAAGAGCTGTGAGACAGTGGAACAACATGGCCTTGTACCAGAGGTGGCCCTCACCTATCCTGGACTGGCCCAGGCTCTGTCAGACTGGGAGGCAGGCTATGCTGCTTTGCTTCCACATGCACATCCAAGTGATGAGTCTCTGCCTTTCAGGGGGTAGAATGCAGTGACTTCACAGACTGATTATTCAATGACAGCACTCTCTTTTGGCCACTTACCATGTCATGAAATGGTCTCTTTTATATAAAATTGTCTTCTTTCCACAGGAATTCAAATAAAGAGCTCCATGATATTCGGTTTGAATTCACCCCAGGGAAAGGTGAGCTGATGAGAAATTCCTTTGTGTGAAGGGGAAGTTTTGTGTTTAGTGTTGTGCTGTTGTGTGAGTATCTGTCCACAATGCCTTCCTAAAGGGCTTATTGTGGTTGAGCTTGGAGCACTGCTGTAAAACTCATGAATATGGCTAAAGTGCAGCCCTTCAGTGAATTCACAGCACCTGATGTGCATCCTGATATCTGTCTTTTGTAAAGAGCACTTCTACTATTTGCTTTGTACAAGCTCCTTTAGATTTCTCTGTAGTGCCTTCACCAGCTGGACAATTTCTGCTCTGTGATGATGGCTCTTGGATTTTTCCTCAACAGATACTGCAGATGGTGTGTCTCAGGAGCTCATTTCAGCAGGTCTTGTTGATGGCAGAGATCTGGTAATAGGTAATTACAAATTATTTTTCCTGCTCTAACCATTTCAGTCATTTTTTGCATGTTAAAAATGACCTGATTTAGTGGGTGATAGGGAAATTTCTTCTGGCCTTGATTCTCTACCTCAGTAGCCCTGCACGACTGCTGTCAAATCTGGTGACAGTTCTGTGCCAACATGTAGGCAACCCTCAGTTCACAAGAAGATGATTTAGTTGGTAACATTGTGAAGCAAATGTTCCTTGTAATGCAGAATGAACTCTAATTGATGCATTAACCAGATCATTATCATCTGACAGAGATGCATCACCAAACTGCTGCACAAGCCTGGCCTGCTCACAAGTCCTGTGCAAGAGAGCTCTGGGACAGGAATCAGCCAGGCTTTTTGGATTTAATTAGGGCTGGGGAAGGAAGTGTGAGGTGCACGTGGCCTGGAGCAACAGCATGAGCTGTATGGGGAGAAACAGCTGCCTCAAACAGCAGTTTGCTAAATAAATGTATCCTCCTGTGCAGCAGGTGAGACTTTTAAACTGTCAGCACTGCCTGTGTATTCCAACTGCAGCAAGCAAAGCTGTTCCTTGTACACTGCTGCTAGTGCAAAATTAACTGGATTTCCAGATGCATTTGGGCATTATTACTGTTGATCCCATCACATCCTGGGAAAAATAACTACCTCTGGAAGAGTAATATAGTAACAATACCACTGTTTTCACAGTTCAAAGCTTTAGGTTTAAGTCGACTGAGTCTGAGACCTAAACCTTTCCTTATCAGTGTAAAAATTCAAAGTTTGTTAAGTATTAGAAAGAGGACTAATGAGTTTGGGATGTTTTTCTCCAGCCTGTCCTAATACTTGCCCATTTTCTTCATGTCTGTGTGATTTCAGTTGCAGCTAATTTGCAGAAAATTGTGGAAGAGCCCCAGGCAAACAGATCCATCACTTTCAGACTGGTATTTATTCCTGTTCTTGTCCCTTGCAAGGAAAAGGCATTGCATGTAGATGTTTACTGCAGACATCTGATGTATGAATTCAAAATCCTCACTTCTTTCCCAAAGCTTCTTACTGGTTGTATAACTGCAGGCTCCCTGCTTGTATCCTCTGAGCAGCACCTGGGATAAATAAGCATGAGTTGATGTGCTAATTAATTTATATAAATGTTGCAAAGGGGTATTTTTGGGGCTTGGGATGTGCACTTGCAGAAATATTTCAAGGCAAGCGGATGGGCTAAGAATTGCCACAGACTCCATTTATGGAGGAAGAGAATGAGGGAGGGTCCAGATATATTGTCCCTGAAGAGGAAATGGGGAAATGAAGACAAAGACTGGTGGGTCAAAGAAGAGAGCCAAAACAGAGTAGAGCGGGTGAATGTTTCAGAGGTGATGAAATTCAGGGGGAGTTACAGTGGCAAAGCAAGGGCGTGACCAGGTTATTGGGAGTGAATAAGTGCTCTTACTTTTTACTCTTCCTGTAAGGAGTTTTGCCCCAGTTATTGCACACAGAATGTCCAGTTGAAGCAGACATTGGCAAAACGTCAGTCCTAGCCCTTCATAGCTTAAAAAAAAAAAAAAATAAGCAAAAATACAAAAGCACTCAATTTTAACTTTGGGTAGTGCAAGCTGCTGGATACAGTGCAAAGCTGTCCTGTGTCTCCTTCCCCCCACCCCACACCCTGTGGTTTCTGCTGGAGGGTAGAGCATGTGTGTTGCGATTTGGATTTCTGTTCCCTTTTTCAGGCATCTGGTGTCGACGGCTCAGAAATTCCAGATGATGGCAAACTTATAGGATTTGCACAGCTCAGCATCAGCTAAACATTGGTCCCAGGAGATGCTTCCCAACAGAGAACCCACATGTGCATATTCGTAATGCTTCTGTTAGCCTAAAAAAAACCACTACTGCCAAAGAATTGAACTACAGCCCCCTTCCTAGAAGCTTTAACATTTTCCTTAATAGGATCACAAACCTTCCTGAAATTACCGATGACGTTTACACCTTTTGTAAACAACTCTCATGTTTTTGTATCTGTCATCTCAGACATGCAGACCCAACACGTCATTGCCTGCATGTTCATTTTATTATTGCCTTACTTTAAAGAAAAATACTACTGAGTACGAAGCAGGGGGTTCCACTGCTCTGATGATCTTGCCTAAGTGTTTGCTTACATGTGGTTTAATTTTTTTTCACTTGCTATTTTTGCACAAGTTTTAATATTGAACAGATTTTTTTTTGGTTTTTTTTTTTGGTTCTTTACCTGCTTCTCCTTCTATCTGAAACACCAATGTGCATGTTGTTTGGGTCACCTGGAGTGCTGAGAAGTCTACTTCTCTTTGGCTGTGTGTTTTAAAACTTCTGGTTTGAATGCTTGCACCTGAGAAAGCAAGCAGAGTCTTAACCCACAGAAGGGAGAGCTGCTTTCCCTTGTGTTTCTGTTTTTGAGAAGTTTCTTGACTTTGAGGTGTTAGAAGTCATCTTCCCTTTGTAAACTGCCTTAATTTTATTTTTTTTTCTTTATCATTTTGGTTCGCTCCACATGAGTGCCAGGCATGGCATGAGGGCTGAACCTTTTAATTTACATTCAGCAGTCCTTCCTGCTGCTTTCATTCTGCATCTTAGTCGTAGTCTGTTCTTGAAGCAGACCAGGGAGGCATTGCTGCCTGGAAACTGGTCTTTCAGATGATGAACTCAATCTCCACGGTCACAGGGAGAGGAGATCTGTGTCACTCTGCCTTGGGAACAGACGCTCTTCCAAGCGTCCCTGAAACCCAGTTGGCTCATGCCTGGCTGGCCTCCCAACGTGTTCCCCAGTCCTTTGCAAGCTGGTCCCCATGGAACCATCCCTGTCGTGTTTTACAGCAATAAAGAATCACCAGTAGAGTGGCTGTACTGGGCAAAAGCGGGCGCTGGCTTTGTCCCTCCTGCACTAAATCCCTTGGGTCGTCGGGCTGCGCGTCAGCCCAAGCCTCGGCGTTTGATCAGGATGTCACTGCACCCCTGTCACACACCTATTTAGCTTTTCTTTCCATGTGGTGTTGAAGTTGAGTTTCTACATGAATAATATAAATTATGCTCTGAGTTTGATAAGAGACACTTGTAATGCAATATGTGAATAATAAATGGTGTTGACTCTTTTTTTTTTCTACTGTTTCACAGTTGGCCTTTGTAACTGCTCTTGGCTCTGGAGTGTTTTCTACACATAAATTGTACTCTGTAATTTAACATGCAGATGGAAACGTGCTTTGTTTCCATCAGATACAAACAATGCAGAAACAGAGCGGAATGACTAGGTTCAATTAGGACTTTTGTTCTATTGGGTTTTTTTTGGTTTTTCTTTTTTTTTTTTAATTTCCAAGTCTTCAGATGAACAATCTGTATTTATAACTTGTTCTCTATGAGCAGCTGTGAAAGCTTCCTGAATTGTGCATGTTCTTTTTTTACCACCCCTGTAGCTTGTAGCCTCTGGGTGGATATTGGGTGTGTCCCCATGGGCTCTTTGCAGCCCCATGGCTGGATGAGTGTGAAGGGGAGGGAGAGGAAGATGAGAATTTGGGAGTGAGATCATCCTGGGGTACTGAGCCGATGCTCTCCGGAGCCCAGGAAGCAAGTGCCCGATAGCAGGGAGTTGGTGGTGGCTGGGTTGGCCAAGGGTGTGCTGGCACCATTCCCTGTTGCCTGACACAAAGCACTCCCTATGGTGTCCCCCATTGAGCTTGTTGGCTTGGGAAGAGCAGGCTGGCACCTTGATTTTCCCTTCACCCTGTGCTCAGTGTGGATGTGTTGGGAGCCTTTAGGATACAGAGACAAGGTAGTTGTGGTACAGTATTATTTTTCCTCTGCCTGCATGCCCTGGGGACCTCCTTGTTCATATGTGTACTGGTGCTGAGGAAGGTTAGGACTCAAACTGCTCAAATGGAACAATGCAGCATCTATTTATTGTTATTCCCCATTCTCCCAAAGCCAAGACTTAGAGAGCTTGAGCTCACGCTAACCCAAGGTTCCGTAGTTCTTTAATGGAGAAAATAAGTGAGGAAGAAGCTGATGGGTTTTGCTCTATAGATCTCCAGACCTTTTGGGTAGGGATCCAAAATATTTACTTGGGCTATTACAGTGCTAGACAACTGTTTTTTCTGATGTTGTTCCAGTAAGTGCCAATGCTGTTCATAATTGTTTTCCAGTGTCATTAAGAATTTGGTTTTTGTGCAAATTTCTGATCTGAACCTGGAAGCAGGTGGTAATTTTAAGTTAGTTCCTACTTTTAAGGACAATGCTCTATTAATGAAAACGGATCCTCTTCACAACTTTGGTGTATTGTAGATTATAATGAAAGATGTAAAATAGTCAGGCTTTTTTTCCTTTTTTGGACTTTGTATTTTACTGCATGTGTCTAATTTTTAATCAATAAAGAACAAATTGTCCATTGCCAGGTGTTTGATGTGTGGTTTGCTTGACACTGGGTGTGTCTTGAGGAAGGGGTTTGGCTGAGTGAGTGGTATCTACAACTCCTGGGGTGTTTCTGTTTGGAGTGGTGGGAGGTTTCACAGCCCCCAGAAAGACTGGTGGGGAAAGGGAGATCCAGCCCCTGGCTGGATGGGGCTCTGAGTAATGTGGTCTGGTGGGAGGTGTCCCTGCCCATGGCAGGGAGTTGGAACTGGATGAGCTTTAAGGTGCCTCCTAACCCGAACCATTCCATGAGTGCATCTCTGCAGGAGCTGTGTGCAGAAATGGAGCCAGGAGGGCACTCAGGATGTCTCCTGAGAGTTTGTCTCCAGCTGAGAGGTTTGCTCCAAGCTCTGCATGCCTTGTGCAGCTGGGAATGAGTTTCCCCTGTCCAGGAATGCCTCAGGATGACACAAGCTGGTGTGAAAGTTGGAGGATTTATACCCTGACAAGTGATGAGAGCATGAACTGTACTCCCTCCTCTCCTGCACAGTAATTGTTCTTTGTGAGTGCTCTGGTCAACCCCAGTGGGAAATCCATGGTCTGTTTTGCAGCATGCTTTACAATGCCCTTCTCATGGATCTGTGGGCAGCAGGAGTATCCTGGTGGCTTTTGAGCACCTCATGGACATCTAAAAGGGGTCCCAGGCAAATGCTTTTCCTACATGAGGAATGGGGTGAGCAGTGCTGGACTTCTGTCCTCAATGATCATTTTAGGCACTTGGGCCTCAAGCACCATTCCCTGTGTCAAATTTCTCACATCCCTTTATCCCTTCCCCAAGTCCTTCCCACATTCAGCCCCCAGCAGCCTGCAGGGTGGCCCTGGGTGGGAAGGAGCACACCCTGTGCCTGGCTTGCTTGTGTTGCACAGGAAAGCTGCAGAAGATGAAGGCCAGGGCAGCTCCCATTCCCTGTAATCACAATGAACTGGCTGCCCTTCCTCATCTCTGGTTCTGCCCATCCATTAACATAATTCCCTTTATTCCTTTGGGCTATTCCAAGCTCTGCATCATGCTGGGCTCATTTTGGCCCCTCTGAACCTTGCTTTCCTGAGTGGTTCAGCAAATGCAGATGTTGCAGTCACTGTGGAGAAGAGTCTGTTCCCTGTCAATACCACCTGGCCCGGGCAGAGGAGGTGGCCCAGGTTTCCTGAAACAGGGGTCTTTCTGCTCCAGCCAGCACTGGATGTTCATGGGTGGCACAGAGATGATTAATATATTACATGGTGTACTTCTAGTGACTGCCTATGACTGCAGAGCTTATCTGAGGTTTAAACATTAATTCCAGCCCTCTGGGAAGTCTGTCCCACCACTGTCCTGTCCCAGACACAGACACCAATGTCAGGTGTCGGTGAAATTTTGAAAGCAGTTGGTGATTTTGGGCGATTCCAGAAATGCCTGGTGCTGCTCTCCGTGATCCCCTGCATCAGTGTGGCTTTCCACCAGTTTTGCCAGCTTTTCATGGTCCCATATGTGCCTCACCACTGTGACACCAGCTGGATCCGCGCCGTCGGCCCCAACCTGACAGAGGAAGAGCAGCTGAACCTCACCCTGCCCCGGGGCGCGGACGGGGAGTTTGAGCAGTGCTCCAGGTACTCCCCGGTGGAGTGGGACCTCGATTCCATCATGGCCTATGGGCTGAATGCCACAGAGAAGTGCACCAATGGCTGGGTGTACCCCTCAGACCAGCCTCCATCCCTGCTCACCGAGGTCTGTATTTACCATTTGATGTGCTGGGAGGTGGAAGGGACGGGACACCCAAAGGGCCACAGTTCCCCCAGAGCTGGTGCCTGACCGCGGTGCAGTTGGGATTTACAGCAGGTGTGGGTTGGGGACCTTGGATTCTACCACGCAGGCCCCAGGTGTGGTCCTGGAGAAGGGTGCAGGCTGTGACAAGAGGTGCCAGTGGGGAGATAAATCACTCCTGGAGGGACCTCCTGCCCCTGGGTTTCCCCATCCTCTGCTTACATGGGTTAACGTTTCCCAATTAATATCATGGAATGATTTAGCTCAGAATGGTCCTTTGAAAGTTGTCTAGTCCAACCCCCAACATCACAACTGTTAGCTGAGAAAGACGCTAAATTAAGATAAAGGGGAGTAAGTTTAGATTAAATATTGGGAAGGAATTCTTCGCTGTGAGGGTGATGATGCCTGGCACAGGTTGCCCAGAGAAGCTGTGGCTATCCCATCTGTAGAAGTGTTCAAGGCCAGGTTGGACTGGGCTCTGATCTACCTGGTCTAGTGTAAGGTGCCCTGCCCATGGCAAGAGAGTTTAAATTAGAGGATCTTTAAAGTCCTTTCCAACCCAAACCATTTTATGGTTAATGATCCTTCCTATGCCACTCTTTCCACCGATGTCCTCTGGATGCTGGCAATTGCAGGACATCTCTTTAACAGAAACTGCTCATCCCCGGAATCAGCACTGCAGCCATCCTTTCTCCTCTGGGAGGTCAGGTGGTCTGGCAGGAAGCAACCTGCTGCTTCTGTCCCCAAGCCCACCTAAAGCAAAATTTGCTGACCAGGAGGCTTCCCTGGGTTGGCTGGGCTGGACGAGGGGGGCTCCTGCAGGTCCCAGGGCATGGGAGAGCGACCCGACCCCACTGATTCCCCTAAGGGCTTGTCATACCTCTGACTTGTGTGCCCTGTGCATACTGTGGGGATTCACATCCTTGGAAGATGGGATATCAAAGCATCTGTTTCTCCTTTCTCCAGTTTGATCTGGTGTGTGACAGGAAGGACCTGAATGACATTGCCCAGGCCATCTACATGGCAGGGCTGCTCCTGGGATCCGTGATCTTTGGGCCTCTGAGTGACAGGTGAGGAGACACAACCCCCTGCCCAGGGTCTGTGCAAAGACAGCCAGGTGGTGTGAGCCTGTCTGGACTGTGCACCCTGTGCATTTTGTCACCACTTCTCACTGACGGGGACTTTGACCAAAGTCCTTGGATCCCACGAGGGCATGGCCACACAGGGAGGGGAAGAGAGAGACACGGAATGTGTGTACAGTGCTTCACTTGTCACCCCACAGCCTACTCTGAGCCTTATCAGGGTGATAAAAATCACTGTATAACCTGCTGGGCTCCTTGCCATCTCCATGAGGTCTCTCCACACACCAATTGTGTCTCCCTGTTTCTCCACAGGATCGGCCGCCGCCCAGTCATTCTGATCTCCGTCTTCCTCCAGGGCTTGTTTGGCCTGGGAATTGCCTTTGTGCCCCATTTCTATGTGTACATGGCCTTCAGGTGTGTCGTGGGGGCCTCCGTGTCAGGGATCACCATGACAATACTGGCCTTAGGTGAGTAGGATGCCCTGGCTCTGGGGCATCTCAAGATGCAATAGAAAAGTCTTCAAAGAAATAAAAATATTCATGTTTGACTAGAAAAACGCTTTGGCAAAGACAGGTCTTTATCTTCACTGTCCTTTGGTACTTTGGCCACCTCTCAGCCCTCACTCAGAGCTTTGGGGAACATCTCTCCCAAGCCAGTGCTCTTGGGAGGGCAAGGAAATCTCAAGAGGAAGGCAAGGGGACAGTGTCCCAGCACAGGAGGTCAGTCTAATCCTCACATGCAGAATAATTCTTCTCCAGTGAAACACCCTGTTTGCCTCAAGGGAAATAATTTGGATGACTCTGAGCCTTCCTTCCTTTCAGCTACAGAATGGATTGGTGTCTCCTCCAGGCCAAAGGCAGTGCTCACTTCTCACTGCTGTTTCGCCATCGGGCAGATGATTTTGGCTGGGTTGAGTTATGGGATTCGCAACTGGAGGCTGCTGGAGATTGCAGGATCTGTTTTTATACTTGCCTTCTTCTTCTTCATCGGGTAAGTAGGATGTAGGAACCTGCAGACATGACAACAGTGTGAGGGTGTGAGTGAGGAGGTGGCAGCAGCTCAGAACCAAGCTGGGTCTTTCCCATTGGATCACAGGTGCAGGAGGAGCTGCTGCAGAGCTCAGCACATCCCCCTGGGCACTGGACTGCTGAGAGCAGCAGCCTCTTTGCTTCAGGTCTTCAAATTTAGAGCCTGAATTTAGGGTATTTAGACCCACTGATCCCATGAGCCATCCACTTTAGAGCTGGACTTGACAATCCTGGTGGGTCCCTTCCTGCACAGAAGATTCTGTGCTTCTGTGGTCTCATTCTGTGGTGGCCAAGGCTTGCTGGACGTGGTCCCAGAGAAAGGGGCTGTGGGGGGGCCCAGCAGGACACAGCAGCATGTGCTGGCCTCCCCTTCTGGCAGGGTGCTTCCAGAGTCAGCTCGCTGGCTGGTGACCAAAGGCAGAATCCAGGAAGCCAAGAAGCTCCTGCAGAAGGCGGCAGCCACCAACAAGCGCAGCCTCCCGCCAGAGCTCCTGGAGCAGGTACTGGGGGGTTCCTGTCCTCAGACACTGCCCTGGGCCTTGCAGCAGCCCCTGGAGCTCAGCTCATCCCAGAAACATCTCTCCATTCCCACTGGGGATGGTCTGGGCATGGCCTAGCTGTGGGGGACTCCAGCTGTGGCTGACCTACACAGGGACCAGGTCAGGGAAGAGGCCCAGCTTCTGCTGAGGCTCAGCCTGGAGCTTCCTGGGGTCCCCCTGATCATGTGGGAAGGACTGAAATGCCCGCCTGGCTTTTCTCCTGTGAGGATTCTGGGAGTGTGACCGATGAGCACAGAGCCTCTGTTTAGTCTGTGGGTTTCCATGCAGAAGTGCCTGAAGGGGAGTTCCATCCTTGCCCACCCCAAAGTTCCTACACTGGGGAAATGTTCATCCTGAGGAACCTCTCAGTCATCACCCCCTGTGCTGGGCACCCAGAGCACAGAGGCACGAGCCCAGCCCCACGGGGCTGCCCTCCCTCCCAGAGTCACAGGCTGGTCCCACTGAGGCTTTCCATGGGCTGCAGGTGAAAAAGGAGCTGGACATGGGCTTCCTTTTCCTGCTCTGACTCTTTGACTTTCTGTGTTTTGAAGTTGAAGCCTGAGAAAGAGGTCAGGTCTGGAAATTTCCTGGATCTTTTCCGGAAGCACCTGCTGAAGGTGACTTTAATCATGTCATGTGCCTGGTAAGAGATTCCTTGGTGCATTCTTCCCAAACTCTTCTAGGTGAAAGAAAAGAAGGGATTGACAATTAGTCTTTAAGAAATTCACCTTGTGGGTTTTGAGTGTTATTTGACGGATGTTTCTGCTTCTGGCTGATTTGTTGGAAAGGTTATAGCATTTCCAGCTTTGGCAGGCTTGTGGTACTCCTCTGGTTTTACATCTCCTTGGGAATGCTGTGGCTTAGTCAAAATGTCATTGGAGATCAATGCTGCATTTCCTCACGGCTAACACCTGCTCAGTGCCACCCTGCCTGGCTTTCAGGTTTGTGAACAGCTTTGTCTACTATGGGCTGAGTCTGAATGTGACAAATTTTGGCCTGGACATCTACCTGACCCAGCTGGCCTTTGGAGCAGTGGAAATCCCAGCCCGTATTGGTTGTATCTTCATCCTGCAGAGGTTTGGGAGGAGGAAAACACAGGTGGTTCTCTTGGTGCTGAGTGGCCTGGTGTGTCTGATCATCACTGGCATCCCTGAAGGTGAACGACCTCGTCCCATGTGGAGAGGACATCCTCTGGGACAGGGAGGCACAGAGCCCCAACCCTTCCCTTGCTGGTCCTGTCCTCCCAGCCAGGCTGGCTCACATTCCTCTAGGCCTGAGCTGACCCTGGCCACAGGGGCCTGGCTGAACCCACAGGGCCCATTCCAAAAAACCAAAACTTTTCTTGCTGATGGCAATAGTGGGGGGCAGAGCTGAGCCCAGTGGGCCACTGTGAACAGAGCTGTGTTCTGGGAAAATGAACACCTGGGGAGGTGAGATGGTGGATGTAGAGTGCAGTGAAAGCAGCCACCAGGCCAGAGCAGCCTGGTCCGCGCTCAGGCACTGTCAGAGGCGGTGGCTCCCTGCAGGTGACACAGTTGTCCCTGCAATCCCCATCCGTGAGTGGTGCTGAGCCCACCCCCATCCCACAGCAGCCATCTCTCCTCGTCCCCTCAGACCAGCCCGTGGCAACCACCGTCCTGGCCACCATTGGCAAGTTTGCTGCCTCAGCCTCCTTCTCCACCTCCTACGTCTACGCTGCCGAGCTCTTCCCCACGGTCGTCAGGTGAGCCCTCCCTACACAAGCGAGCTTCCCTCCGCCGTGGCTGGCAGCGGGGATGGGGCAGGGGCCCGCTTGTCCCCAGGGCCCCGCTCCGCCCCGCGGTGGCCTCGGGGTGCTGCCCGCTGCCCCTCGCTCCCGCAGGCAGACGGGCGTGGGGCTGTGCTCCGTGTCGGCGCGGGTGGCCGGGATCCTGGCCCCGCTCGTCCGTCTCCTGGGCCAGTACCACCGGGCCATCCCCATGGCCATCTTCGGGAGCGCCCCTGTGCTGGGGGGGCTGCTCTGTGTGCTGCTGCCCGAGACCCGCGGCACCGACCTGGCAGATGGCACAGGGGACAGCCAGCCCCGGGCTGAGGTGGGTCCTGGGGAGCCAGCGCTGGGGGAACCCCTTGGCGTGGCATGTGCTGGGGTTTCTTTAGGAGTTACAGAGGTGGGAGGGCAGAGAGTGGGGCTGTCCCACTGTGGAGGAAGGGGATATCCCCTAATAGCATAATCCTGCTTGTGGAGGTCATGCCTTCATCCCTGTCCATGGGATAGAACAGGCAGTGCTCTGCTCTCCTCCTTCTGCCCTCCTTGGGGAAGCGCTGGCACCTTGTTGCCACATCCTCTGGCTTTCACCCTCTCCCCCCAGCGCTCATTCCCCATGGGACCAGGAGGAATTGCACCCCAATACTTTTGTTGTCTTGCTGGGAGAAGGGTGTCCACAGGAACAGTAGGGAATGGGATCCAGGTTGCTGGAGGCTGCCTGTCTCAGGGAGGGCTGCCATCAGCTCATTGCACACCTTTCTTTGCTTTTACACCCTCTTCCCTTTCATCAGGTCGGTGAAAATGCCTCCAGCAGCTCTCAGAATGGGCAGGTGAAAGGAAAAGGTGGTGGCCAAGACAATGAGAGCACGAAGACAACGTACTTCTAGCTGGGTCTGCAGGTGGCTGTGGATAAAAGCAGCCCAGTGCTGTGTGAGCACTGAGGACAGGCAGGGTCTCTCCACCACAGGACACCACCATTGCTTAGGCCATCACTGCCAATTCTTGGGTTTCCTTGTCTCTTTTGTCTTCCTGTATCTCCCTCTGTAGCTTGTCCTCAGGCACTGCAGGCTGTCACTGGTGTCCAACAGTGCTCTCAGCAGAGAAAATTGGGTGCTTTTTACTTGAGGGAAAAAAGAAAGAAAACGAGAATTAGAATGGAGGCACCTCCTCTTCATTTTTCCTATTATGTCTCCAGGAAGGTGAGACTGTAACCTTTGTCCAGTGAGACACCCACTAGAGCATTGAGTAAACATGCAAGAAAGAACTGGGCTCACTAACAGGAGAGCTGGAGCAGATGCAGTACTGAAAATAATCTCACACTTGCAAGGAGTGATTTATCGTGACTGTCTAGCAAGATCATCCCCTTCTCTCATAAAAACACTCCTTTTTCTTTTTTTTAAATTTTTTTTGTGATACTCAGCTGAGAAAAAAAAAAGATGTGATCATCTAACAGGCAGCAGAATTTTTATTTTAGTGTTGATGGCTTTGTATTGATACCTGTCATGATGGTTTGGGCATGGAAAATGGTGCTGTTGGGCTGCAGTGTGGGACCAGATTGATTTGTCCATTCCAGGAAACTGAGGGATGTTGTGGCAGTTGGTCTCTTATAAAAAAATACAAATATTTCTGGGAAATGTCAAGTCTTTTCTGCTCAGTTGTTATCAATTCTTTTTTTACTGGATTCATTTTGTCTTTAAAAGATTTAAGACTGCTTTTTTCTTATGCTGTGAAGAAAAAATGTGGTTTTCCTGTGCTTCCCTCCATATTATCTCATGTTCCTCGTGTTCCAATTTTCTTTTCCTACTGGATGGTACAGATGAAGCCTGGGAGTTGCACGTGGTGGTTCTTCATCTTTGACTGTACAGCTCAAAGGTTTTTGTTCTAGTAGTGTTATGAAATTTTAAACCAGGATATTTCTTCTTTCCATTGTCATGTCTACATGTTTTCCATGGGCCAAAGTATCTCCTGGACATTCAGTTTGATGCGGGCAGAGTTTTGGATAAAATCAGTGCCATGTGACAATGTCCTTCCAGGAGGGACTGGCTGTGGTGCCATTTTCTCTCCAGCACTGCTTTTCAGAGGATTTGCTGTGGTGCTCCTCTTCAGTACTCTGAGAACAGAGGAGCTCAGTCCTTTGTCCTTGCCCTGGAAAAGGTTGGGGAGTGCCTTCTTCAGGCTTTTATGGAAGGGCATTGAGGGTAAAGGCTGAGGGAAGAGCTTGGTACAGTTATTAAAGGAACCACTTTGGAAATTGTACTCTGAGACTCTCTGTTTTATCTCCTTTCATAAATAAAGGCATTCAAGCACAGCTGATGTACTCCTGCTTTCAGCTCATTTGTGCCTCCAGTGGGCTGAAGATCCATTTCATGGAATCTTGGAGTAGTTTGGGTGGGAAAGGACTTTAAAGATCATCTTGTTCCAATCCCCCCTGCCACATGCAGGGACAGCCTCCACTCTCCCAGGCTGCTCCAAGCCACATCTAGCCTAGCCTTGGACACTTCCAGGGATGGAGCAGCCACAGCTGTTCTGGATACCCTGTGCCAGGGCATTGCCACCCTCACAGGGAGGGATTTCTTCCTAACATCCAATCTCTGTCTCTCCTCTGTCAGTTTTAAGTCATTCCATCTTGTCCTCTCACTCCATGCTCTTGTCCAAGTCCTTCTCTAGCTCTTCTGGAGCCCCTTTAGGTAATGGAAGGGGCTCTAAAGTCCCCTTGGGGCCTTCTCTTCTTCAGGCAGAACAATCCAAACTCTCTCAGCCTTTCCTCATAGAAGAGATTCTTCAATCCTTCTAATCATCTTTGTGACCTCCTCTGGAGCTCTGTATTATATTTTATCTGCTCTTCTCTGGGTCACTGAACCTTGTCAGTTTGAATATCCCTGAAGAAGAGCACCTGAATAGCTTGACTCGTGTTTTGCCTAGCTCAGCACAAGTGGGAAGATGTCCAATGTTTTTCCAGTGCCTTTATGTCACTCCTAGCCAGCCCATAGATGGCCTTGCACTGTAATGCGTAGAGGTGACAGCACAAAGTAGAGCCAGGAGTGCTGGAGCAGCATGTGGGAATGCAAACATAAACCTGTGGGAATGCAAATACACCTTTGCATGCACACAGCGGGGTGTTCTGGGCTCTCATGATTGTGAGGCCATGGGCCAAGGGGAAAATGAGACCTAAGGAATAACTAAGGCAAAGTGGATCATTGCATATTGAAGGGAGGGTGCCAAAAGGCTGATAAGGTGCTGAGGACAAAATGGGGTAGAGAGGTTTAGCTGGGAAGAGCAGGTTGTCTCATTTTAGAGACAAATTTGGGAGAAAATGCTCTGGAATGAGTGTTTCTGCTAAAGAAAAAGGGCTTCAGTAATCCCTTTTTCTGTCAAAGAGAAAATGGATACCAGTGGGTGAAAATGAAAAAACCAACTGTTAATGACAAAGAGCCCACATGGCAAAGGAAAAAAATTGAATAAATGCTAGATATTGAACCATCAGAACCTTACCCTCAACACACACCCACCCATCCACAGCAGAAAAAAAACAAAACAAAATGTCAGGGAAGGAAACAAACAAACAAACAGTCTGTGGTGCAGGGGAACAAAATGGCACTGTTTTTTTTGTCTCAAAGAAGGAAAAAAATGTTCACATAGCAGCTCAGGCAAAACAGATGGGAAAGTGTGAAACCTGTGGCATTGGTCTCCTCCTCAGAGCAAATGAAGCTGGTGGATTTTGGTGTCCTTGTGTTGATTCAGCTTTTCCCAAGGTCTCAGGCCAGGCAGAGAAGCACCTGCATTCGCACCTGATCAGCTCCTGGTGATTGTGTGATCTTGGACCAAAACCAAACCGACCAATTCAAGAAAATAAACCAAAAGCTGCCAAAGGATTGCTGCTGCAGTCTCTTCAGGCCAGGAAGAGGGGAAAAAGGAAAATTCTTGCTTAAGTTAACCAAAAAATCAAGTCAGCTAAGCAACTGTCTTGGGGTGCTTTTATGATGATTCTCTATTCCCTGACTGCTTTATGCCCAGAACTGGCTGCTGTGGCTTTATCATGGATCTGGGGAGAGGGTTGGGAGCCTGGGAGCCCCTGCACAGGTTTTGTTCAAAGAGTCACTCTAGTAGATGCTTGGTGCAGTGTGGTGGACATTGGCAGTTACTTTGTTGCTGAATTTTTTATTTTTGGTAGCTTAAGCAAGACCTTTCTTGTTTTCATTCCCCACCTTTTCCCCTGATCTGCAGCAGCGATCCTCCAGGATTTTTCCTGACCTCTTTCGGCTTGGTTTTTGGTCTGAAATCAGACATTCACTGAGATGGACCAGGACCTGCAGGGGACCAGAGAGCTGCTCTGAGCCTGAGACCTCAGAAAAAAAACCTGAACAAACAAGAGAAAAGATACCAAAATCCACCAGCTTCATCTGCTGTGAGGAGAGCAACGCCAGAGGTACAGCAGGTTCCCATCTGTTTTGCCCGAGCTGCTACATGAACTCTTGGCTTTTTTCCCCTTCCCTGAGACAAAAGGCCACTGCCACTTTTACCTTCCCAGCCATGCAGCCAGCTAGCCTGTTTATTTTTTCCCTGGGCATTTTGAGATTTTTTTGTTGAGTGGGGAGTAAGGTTCTGAAAAGAAATATCTAGCATTTATTCAGTCTTTTTCTGTGCCTTGTGGGCACCTTCTTTGTTAATAAATAGGGGTTTTTTCACTTTCACCCAGTGGTATTCATTTCTCTCATTGGCAAAAAGCATCACTGAAGCCCTTCTCTGTGGAGGAAACATTCATTCCAGAGTGTTTTCTCCTAAATTTTTCTCTAGACTGAGACAGCAGCAAAGTAAGGCTGCATCCAGCACACCCTGGAGTGTCTTTGAACAAAGCCCGTGCAGGAGCCCCCAGGGCTCATGCCCATCCCCTGGACCAACCTTAAAGTACAGCAGCCATTTCTGGACGTAAAGGAGATGATCAGGAATAGAGTATCATCATAAAATCACCCCAAGACACAGAGGCAGGGCCAAAACAGCTCCTGTTGTCAGAGGAGTCCCACAGGGACCACTGAGATAATCAGCACAATTTCAGCATCAGTGACACCAACAAACTGTGCTGAAATCCTGGCTGTGGGGCAGAGGTTAGAATCCTAACCTCTGAGTTAACCTCTGAGTTAACCTCTGAGTTAACCTCTGAGAGGTTAGACCTCCCAGAATCCTGGACCTTCGCCTTTACCTAGAGGACATCACCCTCTCTTTTCACCTGACCCCATGCTGGGAAGTCCCACATCCATGAGAAGAGCAAAGCTTGCAAAAAGTAACCCAGCAGGGAATGGCTGAGGAGGTGAGATGAGCATTAAAGCTGCTTTCTGGGCTGTGCAAGAAGCCATAGAATCTTTGGTTCATTTGGGATGGAAAAGACGTCTAAGACAGCTAGCTCCAGCCATCAGCCCAACCCTGCCAGATCCACCATGAAACCACATCCCTAAGTGACACAGCTATGAGTCTTTTAGATACTCCCAAGGATGATGATTCCACCAGTGGCCAGGGCAGCCTGTTCCAGTGTTGGATGACACTCACGGAGAAGAAATTTTCCCTGTTATCCAATTTAAACCTCCAGTGGTGCAACTTGGGGTCATTTCCACTTGTCCTGTCATTTGTTACTCGGGACAAGAGACTGATCCCCGCCTGGCTGCATACTCCTGTAAGGGATTTGTAGATAGTGAGAGAGTCCCCCCTGAGTCTCCTTTTCTCCAGGCTGAGCTCCTCCATCTCCCTCAGCTGCTCCAGCCCCTTCCCCAGTTCTGTTCCCTTCAGTGCCAAAGCCCAGATCTTGCAAACTCCCTATCCCACCTCCAGCCATGGTCACATTCTACATGACTGGGGTGATTTTGTGCACCAAGGTAAAGCCCAAAATGAATATCAGCTCCAGTCACATCTGGCCTGGACTTGGGACACCCCTGACCTCAAAACACCATTTACTAGAGCACAGAGAGATTGGAAGCCACAGGCTGCAGCAAATCTGAGTGAGCAGCCTTCTCCTTTTTTGGGAGTAGTGATGTGCTTAAGGAGATGGGTTCATTGGAGGGCACTGAAATACATCCTCTATTGGCAAGCAAATTAGCAGAGAGGAAGCCACCCTTCTCTTTTCTTTTGCATGACACTAGATGACACTAAAATGTCATGACTGAGCTGGCAGCAGCCAACTGAAGGTCACTCATTGTGCCTGAGGAAAGCTGTCCAAATGCCCACACAGTCTGGCATCAAACTGCAGATTTCCCATGCAATTCAGAAAATTTCTTTAGCTCCTAGTAGAGAAAATAAATGCAAATTGTTCATCTGAAGACTTTGAAAAAAATCCTTATTGAACTCCAGCCACTCTGCTTTAACACTCTGGAAAGAAAGCACGTTTCCATCTGCATGTTAAATTACAGAGTACAATTTATGTGTAGAAAACACTCCAGAGCCAAGAGCAGTTACAAAGGCCAACTGTGAAACAGTAGGAAAAAAAAAGAGTCAACACCATTTATTATTCACATATTGCATTACAAGTGTCTCTTATCAAACTCAGAGCATAATTTATATTATTCATGTAGAAACTCAACTTCAACACCACATGGAAAGAAAAGCTAAATAGGTGTGTGACAGGGGTGCAGTGACATCCTGATCAAACGCCGAGGCTTGGGCTGACGCGCAGCCCGACGACCCAAGGGATTTAGTGCAGGAGGGACAAAGCCAGCGCCCGCTTTTGCCCAGTACAGCCACTCTACTGGTGATTCTTTATTGCTGTAAAACACGACAGGGATGGTTCCATGGGGACCAGCTTGCAAAGGACTGGGGAACATGTTGGGAGGCCAGCCAGGCATGAGCCAACTGGGTTTCAGGGACGCTTGGAAGAGCGTCTGTTCCCAAGGCAGAGTGACACAGATCTCCTCTCCCTGTGACCGTGGAGATTGAGTTCATCATCTGAAAGACCAGTTTCCAGGCAGCAATGCCTCCCTGGTCTGCTTCAAGAGTGATGGAATCAAACTAGACTGTAGATGCCTGTCCAATCATCACTTGCTCTCTGAGCATCCGCAGACGTCCTTCTCCAAGTCTCAGTCATCATCTCTGGTGTCTCAGAGGAACTCTTCCGTTTTCTGCTCCTGAGGATAAGAAGGAAAGAGGAGGAGATGAGGCTGTATTAATCTCTGATTCTGTCATTTTTTCTTTGCCTTAAATTTGCAGTTTTGGCTATTTCTTTTTCTTAAATTCATAGTTCCCTGTACCCACCTTGGCTGGAGGTTGGTCATCCTCTGTGGCATCTGCCAGGTCAATGCCACGGGTTTCAGGCAGCAGGATGCAGGACAGGGCCACCACCACAGGGATGCTCCCAAAGATGGCCATGGGGATGGCCTGGTGGTACTGGTCCAGGGGAATGATCAGCGGGGCCAGAATCCCAGCCACCCTCGCCATGGTCGAGCACAGCCCCACGCCCGTCTGCCTGGGGGAGAGAGGAGGTGTGGGCAGGGCTCAACTCTCCTGGACTGAATGTGGCCCCATTGCCACCTCAGCCATGGCAGAAGGAAGCCCTGATGTGTGGGGACATCTCACCTGAGGATGGTGGGGAACACCTCAGCGGCGTAGACGTAGGAGGTGGAGAAAGCAGCCGTGGCTGTGAACTTGCCGATGATGGCCAGGACGGTGATGACCACGGGCTGGTCTGAGGGGAGGAGGAGACACAACCATTGTAACCTCCAGGGGGATGGTTCACTTGGGACCAGAGCTCTCTGCAGTGGGATTTCTTGGGACAGCCTTTTCTAATAGACTTGCTAAGCAACCTACCACCTAACCCATTGGAAATGGCCCCAGCATACCCTTACCTGGGTAAGAGAACCCAGATTTCTCCTGAGGCCTTGAGCATTTTCTAGATCTGCAAATGAAGTGAGCTGCCGAGCTACCACAGGTGTTTAGGGACTGCTTGGCTGGAAACGCCACATCCCTGACCTGTAAAGCTTTGGGAAGCCCCACTGTTACCTTCACTCACAGCACTGGCACAGCAGCAAGGGTAGGGTATGGACTGGGGCATAAACAGATGCAAACAGATGAAGAGGAGTGGGCATTTGTTTTTTCTCTCCATCTAAGAAAAGGAGGCTTTTAAAGCACTTCTTCTGCTATACCTTTCTGCAAGGAGGTGGTGGTGTCTAGTGAGTGGTGGTGGCTCATGGACTCTGCCTGCCAAGGGCCAGGAGCTGTGGAAGAACCAGGCACAGCCCTGAGGGGGAAGGAATCAAAGGTGAGGGGAAGCCAGATTGTTGGGGATGAAGCACCCTGGGCTGTGACTGTGGAAGCAGCTGAGCCTGTGGGAGTGAGCGTGGGCCTGCCAGGATGGGAGGATGGGTCTGAACAAGGGTAGGGATGTCCAGGACTTGCCCAGCTCTGCTCACAGCCTGGGAAGGTTCACCTTCAGGGATGCCAGTGAGAATGAGACATATCAAGCCAGCCAGCAGCAGGAGAATGCCTTGCACTTTCTTCCTCCCAAACCACTCGAGCAGGAATATGCAGGAAATTCGAGCTGGAAGCTCCACTGCCCCAAAGGCCAGCTGTGTCAGGTAGATGTCCAGGCCAAAATCTGTCACACTGAGGCTCAGCCCATAGTAGACAATGCTGTCTGCAAACCTGAAATTCAGGTAAAGGGGAATAGAACATGTCGCCAGATGGTTTTATGGAGGTTTATAGCCAAAAATTAGAAGGGTTAGAATACATGCAACTTACTTAAACTCCCAACAATCTCTGTTCTAGCCACTGCCTTTGACAGTTCTACTGGATGTATTTGCAGGGGATAAAGCAGAATGGATCTCCATATAGCCAGCAAATTCTAGGCTGAACCCAAAACTTCTAGATAGGCACAAAACTACTCCAAGGCCCAGGAATTGTTTAAACAGGAATTACTCAAGCCTTTCTAACAAAACCCACAGTTTCATGGATAATCGTCTTCTTCCCATGCCCAGATATGGGAAATCTGGCCCAGTATGTGGAGGTAGAATCATAGCAGATAAAGACACACGCGTATATATTACAAGGAAGATCCCTTTAATTTGTCATTCTTCTGAACCATCAACTTGTTTTCTTTCACCTAGTAGATTTGACAGAGGAGATGAGGGAATGTCTTACCAGACACATGACATGATTAAAGTCACCTTCAGCAGGTTCTTCCGGAAAAGATCCAGGAGATTTCCAGACCTGACCTCTTTCTCAGGCTTCAACTTCAAAACACAGAAAGTCAAAGAGTCAGAGTAGGAAAAGGAAGCCCATGTCCAGCTCCTTTTTCACCTGCAGCCCATGGAAAGCCTCAGTGGGACCAGCCTGTGACTCTGGGAGGGAGGGCAGCCCCGTGGGGCTGGGCTCGTGCCTCTGTGCTCTGGGTGCCCAGCACAGGGGGTGATGACTGAGAGGTTCCTCAGGATGAACATTTCCCCAGTGTAGGAACTTTGGGGTGGGCAAGGATGGAACTCCCCTTCAGGCACTTCTGCATGGAAACCCACAGACTAAACAGAGGCTCTGTGCTCATCGGTCACACTCCCAGAATCCTCACAGGAGAAAAGCCAGGCGGGCATTTCAGTCCTTCCCACATGACCAGGGGGACCCCAGGAAGCTCCAGGCTGAGCCTCAGCAGAAGCTGGGCCTCTTCCCTGACCTGGTCCCTGTGTAGGTCAGCCACAGCTGGAGTCCCCCACAGCTAGGCCATGCCCAGACCATCCCCAGTGGGAATGGAGAGATGTTTCTGGGATGAGCTGAGCTCCAGGGGCTGCTGCAAGGCCCAGGGCAGTGTCTGAGGACAGGAACCCCCCAGTACCTGCTCCAGGAGCTCTGGCGGGAGGCTGCGCTTGTTGGTGGCTGCCGCCTTCTGCAGGAGCTTCTTGGCTTCCTGGATTCTGCCTTTGGTCACCAGCCAGCGAGCTGACTCTGGAAGCACCCTGCCAGGAGGGGAGGCCAGCACATGCTGCTGTGTCCTGCTGGGCCCCCCCACAGCCCCTTTCTCTGGGACCACATCCAGCAAGCCTTGGCCACCACAGAATGAGACCACAGAAGCACAGAATCTTCTGTGCAGGAAGGGACCCACCAGGATCATCAAGTCCAGCTCTAAAGTGGATGGCTCATGGGATCAGTGGGTCTAAATACCCTAAATTCAGGCTCTAACTTTGAAGACCTGAAGCAAAGAGGCTGCTGCTCTCAGCAGTCCAGTGCCCAGAGGGATGTGCTGAGCTCTGCAGCAGCTCCTCCTGCACCTGTGATCCAATGGGAAAGACCCAGCTTGGTTCTGAGCTGCTGCCACCTCCTCACTCAGACCCTCACATCAGTGTTGTGTCTTCCAGACGATCTGCCCTGATTCTGCTTACCAGATGTAGAAGAAAAGAGCAAACATAGGAGCAGATCCTGCAATCTCCAGCAGCCTCCAGTTGCGAATCCCATAACTCAACCCAGCCACCATCATCTGCCCGATGGCGAAAGCCGTGTGAGTAATCATCAGTGCCTTTGTCCGGTAGGAAACACCAACCCATTCTGTAGCTAAGAGATAAAAAAAAAAGGTTCAAGTTTTGTTTTGGGCTCTCTTTCATTACTGTATCTTGTGAGGCCACATCTGCTGCCTCAGGGCAAGGGCTTCCCACTCACTCAGGGATACGACTGTAATCATAATTCCTGATATCGCAGCTCCCACGACACACCTGAAGGCCATGTACACATAGAAATGGGGCACAAAGGCAGTTCCCAGGCCAATCACACCCTGGATGGAGATGCAGATGAGAAAGACTGGCCGCCTGCCTATCCTGTGGAAGAAGAGGGAAGACCCAGTCAGTATCTGAAGAGACCCCATGGGGAGAGGGAAGAGCCCAGGAGGGATGCAAAGTGATTTGAGAACCAGAGGAGATTTGACATCCATATGAACATAGCTCCTCTATACATCCCAAGAAATAGTGTGCAGAAAAATCAGGGTCTCCAGTGTTGACTCATCATGGTTCTGGCAAAGCCTGAGACGCCAGCAGGGGCTAAACTTGTGATTCCTGAAAGTCTCCCCTCCACAAGACTATATTTGTCTCTCTTTTTAACCCTTGGACATTTCCAGACCTCTCAGGTGGCCCCAGATACTGATCTGAGGCAAGGGGATTGTATCCTGTGATGGGAGCAGTTCCTGTTCAGTGCATGGACAGTCTACACCCTCATTTGGGCTGTCCCTGTGTGTTGGGCAGTGTCTCTGGGTAGGAACTGTGTTTCCTCACCTGTCACTTAGCAGCCCAAAGACCATGGCTCCTATGAGAAGCCCAGCCATGTAGATGGACTGGGAGACATCCTTCAGGACCGTTCTGTCACACACCAGGTCAAACTGGAGGAAGGAAAACAGAGATGCTTTTGCTTTTGAGAGATACCAGCTGCTTTCTGGGGCTGGGCAGCCTTTCTGGTTCATGATGGATCCAGGTGACACCTGGTTCCAGGTGGATCCAGGATCTGGGTGTCAGAGCTCTTGCTCCAGCCCCTGGGAGTAGAGAACCCTGACAAGGGCTTGAGCCCTTCATGGTGAGCACTTAGGACACAAATCCATGGTGGGATGGGCACATGAGGTGCTCAGCATGCCTCTACATCCTGGTGCACGTCTGCTGGGTGCTGGAATCTGCAGGATTTCCCTCCAGCCCAAACACCCCTGAGGGAGCATGCTGGTTGGCAAATTTTGTTTAAAGTGTGACCTTGGGGTCAGAACTGTATCAGCTTTCTTCTCTGGCTGAAAAGACAGGACAGGTTGGAAAGAGGAGGAGAGAAGTGCTTCTTCTGATAAAGGAGGACCAGTATAGGAATGGGAAGGGATGCAGTTGCTGAAACCTCCAGAGAAGTCTTTTCTGAAATGGACTTGGTGCTTCAGGGACACCAAAGAGCCTTTGCAAATTCCAGAGGCTGGACTTTCTCCTCTGTTCCAGCTCAGAGGAAGGTACTTGTGAGAAAGGGCTGGAGCTGGCAGGTAGGAAAGGAGGGAAGAGGAATGAGAGAAAGTGAGAAAGGAACAAAGGTCCGCAGAGGGAGAATCACAGAATAATGGAATCATTTAGGTTGGAAAAGACCTTCAAGGACATCAAGTACAACATTTGACAGGCTGCTACGGTGCAAACTAGAAGGTGGAAGATAAGGCAGAATGGAGAAGTTGAGGATGCTGATAAACAAAGCTTTTGCTCAACTGCATGGCCTCTGGCATGTCTTCCTGCAACCCTGAAGGCTTCTGAAGGCCCAGGAAATATCAATGACAAGCACTTGGAAGGTAAATGTGTTTCACAGAGAAGATGATGAGAGTAGAACCAGGATGAAGAAGAGGGGATACTGTGGCAGGTTCCTCCAGGCAGGTACATCATGAAGTCAAGGGCCTGGATACTGGAAAGGGGACAGGTGGTGAGCAGAACATGTGCTGAACTCACATCCCCACAGTCACTGCCTGTGCCCTCCCCAGACATCTTCATTATGGCCTTCCTGAGATACCCTCCCATGGATTCCAGCTTGCATCTGTAGTAAAAAATCCTGCAGTAAATCTCAGCATGACTGCACCACAGCTGGCACTGGCTAACCAAACCACATGCCAGGATATTCCATTCCTCCCACCACAGCTGGCACGGGCTGACTGAACCACAGGCCAGGGTATTCCATCCCTCCCACCACAGCTGGCACGGGCTGACTAAACCACAGGCCAGGATATTCCATCCCTCCCACCACAGCTGGCACTGGCTAACCAAACCACAGACCAGGATATTCCCATCCCCTCCTTTCCATGCCCCTATCTCATCAAATGGTAAATACAGACCTCGGTGAGCAGGGATGGAGGCTGGTCTGAGGGGTACACCCAGCCATTGGTGCACTTCTCTGTGGCATTCAGCCCATAGGCCATGATGGAATCGAGGTCCCACTCCACCGGGGAGTACCTGGAGCACTGCTCAAACTCCCCGTCCGCGCCCCGGGGCAGGGTGAGGTTCAGCTGCTCTTCCTCTGTCAGGTTGGGGCCGACGGCGCGGATCCAGCTGGTGTCACAGTGGTGAGGCACTTCCACAACCATGAACAATTGGCCAACCATTTGGAAAGGATTGAGAAGTAGTGGGAGGGAAGCAAGCAGGATCAGCAGTTTCTGATAGAGCCCACACTCCCCCAGAGCACTTAAAAGATCTCCAAACTCAGCCATGGTGAGCACCTCTGTGGCCAGGCTGCACTGGTGCCTGGGACTTAAATAGACAAATATTAATGTTTAAACTGTGTGAGCACTAAAGCCCTAATCCAGTGTGATAAAATGAGCACCTGTACAGACACACCAGTCCATTATGATGGTACAGTGCAGCCCTCCAGGGTGCACTTTGTCACCAGCCATTCCCTCCCTGTTCTTGGGAGTAGAACAAAGGTGCCACAGCACTGCCACTCTTGGAGATGGTATGGTGACATCTTGTCCTTTTCCAGCCCGAGGTGTGCCACAAAGCCTCCTGAAGGCAACTGCACTACAGCACAAGGTTTTTGTCTGAGGCATGAATTTGGGATTCTACAAATGAGGGTTAATTTTACTGGCTGCAAACCGGGATGCAAATTTTACCAGGATGCAAGTTTTACTGGGATGCATACAGAGTAAATTTGCTGTTCCCATTAATGGTTTAATGACTATATAATGCATCCTGGAGACTAAATGTAAGAGAAGCAGACGAACACTTCTCCTCTGGACCAGAAAATATGGCTGGTAGTTCAAGTAGACTTGGTCTTGATTCATCACTAACCTGCTTTTTCAAATCTCCTCTCAAATGCTTTGTCTTTCACTCTCAATGCCCATAGTATACCTGAGCCTCCAACAAAATCACTTCTGGGTCACACAAGCCTGGCTTGGTGTTTCGTGTGTGGGAATACCTCTGTTGTGCTTATGAAAGTCAGTAAAAGAGAAGAATACTGGACTTTAAGGCATCACCTCCTAAGCTGGAGTGGGAGAGTGAGATCATGCTGGTTATTAGTTCTGTTCAGAGTAAAGGAAGAGAGGAGTAAATGTTACTTAGAGTTGTGTAAATTCACACCAATGCTGTGCATTTAACGTCTGCACACACCACACAGCCAAACATCACTCAGCTCTGCATCCACATCCTTGGATGAGAGGAGTTGTGGTTATTCAGAGACATTCCCTGAGCAGGAGGCTGAACTACTCAACTTCCGGAGATTTCTTTTACCCTAAATCCATCTCTGGCCTTTTGGTGGGATGACTTGGCTGGGAAGAGACATTTTGCCCCTGTCCTGCCTTCTCTATCAGAGTGCAACAAGCTCAAGTCTTCAGGCTCACCCTGTTGTGTGTGGCTCATGGTCTCTGCTCCCATTCATCAGCCCACAGCATTTTCTGTGACAGAGTCAATTTATGACTACAAAACCTCCTTGAGGATGACTCAGATATGAGTGAGTTTCATGTGCTAATGCAGATGTGACTTCTTCCATAAAGCTATTCTTCCAGCCATGACCAGAGAGGCTCTTCTGAAGCCCTGGGAAAGCTTCAGTCCTTTGTCACCCTCAGATGACATTTCTCATGGAAAGATGTCTTCATAACTGTCTCCATCATCTGAGAGGTTCAATCCTACATGGTGGAGATCTCTCAGGGAGAAAGGCTGGGGCACCCTGCAAGCTGCTGTTTCCTGGAGCCCCACTTGCAGGGATTCTGGGCTTGCAAAGACTCTTGAAAGTGGAGAAGCCTCTGTCACGAGGCATCAGAAACCAGCAGGTCTCGGGGAAGGCCTGGGAGGGACAGCTGTACATCCATGTCAAGGACAAGAGAGGGGGAGCATCCTAGAAGTTCAGAGAAATCACTGCCTGGGAATGAGGCCTAGTGCTGGAAATAGAGCACTGATGCATTAATTCATTGACTTGGCTTTTCTCTGTATATCAGGAGTAACAGTGGCTGGAGACCCCTTTGGATACCGCTCTGCTGGGGTGAAGTGTGGGGAAATGGATTCATACCCACTAACTGTGTGCTCCTGCCTTTTCCCTCCTCCTCTCAGAGCTGGCAGGGACAGATCAGGTTTATGAGTATCATCTGGTAGTGACAACTCATCTGGGGCACCACTCTGGGCACCTTTTGGTGACAGGACCACCCACTTCCTGCTGCTCCAGTGAGAGCTGTTGGATCTCTGCAAGCCTCCTCTCCACCTCCTAGCACAGCCTGGCCAGGTTTCAGGCACAGCTCTGAGACAGCAGCTCCTTTATCCTGAGCCCCTTGACCCACTGCAAGGTGAGACTGACTTCAGCATTTGATGAGTCTCATAAATTTTAAGAATATCTCTTTTTTCCCTGATTTATGCTGACTGGGCAGTTTCCCTATACAGAGCACTGATACGGCTTTGCAGCAGATGCAGTCATTAAGCAGCTTTATTCCTCTAGCAGATCTGACAAAGCCAGGGTTATTTTGACACTGGTGAGGCAGGGAGATTGTTAGGGTTATTTTATTTTATTTTATTTTTATTTCATTTCATTTCATTTCATTTCATTTCTTCATTTTATTTTAATTCTTCATTTTATTTCATTTTATTTTATTCTATTTTTTCTTTTTAATTTAATTTCATTTCTTTTCATTATTTCATCATTTCATTTTATTTCATTTTGTTCATTTTAAAAATTAATCTTTTGACACCTTTATCTTTTTTTTTACAGACAACTGATTAAAACATGTGAAATGATATGATGCGTTTCACAGTGCATATGTTCCTGCTTTGACCTTTTGGGGTTTCTCTTGAGCTTGTTTATCATTAGCAAAATTGTTAACTCCTATAACATTTATGTTATGCAATATTTATGTAAAGAGCAGTCAGGGAGGAGCAGAATGCAATGGACTCTGCACAGGGAGAGAAGATTTAGCAATGTTCCCACACCCCAAGACCTCAAGACACCAGAGTTTATTTTCCTCCTCTGCCCTTCTGACCTTGGCAAGGTCATTTCACTTTTCTTTGCTTATCATTGTACAGCTGATTTCAATAATCTGTTTTGGTCCCATATCAGCTAACTTGTGCGGCAGGGAGGGCCGTGTGGTTTCTTTAACCTATTTTTTTCACCTATATAAAGAACTCCTTCTCTGAAAGGTCGTAATTTAACATCTCCAAGTCTTCAGAAGACAGACTGTCGTAATCTTCTTCGGCTCCTGATGTTTTTCTGCTCCTGTTCATTTTTTCAGAAGCCTCCTGGCCAGTTTTGGTTAAATCAACATCAAAGTGATCAAAGACACCTTGATTAGAGGTTTCAGAAGCACAGGTGCTGAACATGTATGTTAAGGGAAGATTGTCATCCTGTGCAGGGAGATGCTTTTTTGTGGAGCCTTCAGCACTGAGACCCATTCCAAACATTTCTTCTGCTGCCTTTGGAGCCTGGAGTTGTGGATCCACCTGCAGCAGGAGTTCACAGCTCTGAATCCCTTCCAGGTCTCTAATATTAATCTCATCCTGCCCATCAAGAAGAGAGAGGCTGGAGGTGTCCCAGAGCTCTAGTGAGGCATTTGTTTCTGATGAGACTTCCTGGAATAAATCTGAAGGATTTGGATCAAAGAAAGGTGGAGCTTCTGCCTCTGAATTTTGCAAATCTGAATTTGGAGTTTCATTTGCTATACTGGGGAAATGTTGTTCTCTAGAAAAGAAAAAGTTACTGTCCCCCAAAAAATCCATATTGCCGAACTGAAGTTTAGCATCCTTGGGAAACTTTTCTGAATTGCCTGGTGAAAAAAATATCCCATCCTGTGCCACTGTGTCCTGGACATCCAAACTCAACATGTTCTGGGTTCCTGGTAGATGAGCATTGTGATGATTCCCTTCTCCAGTGAGATTTTTGCTGTTGTCAGCTGCAGGCACAAACTCTGGAGGAAGCTGTAGAGAGTTTGTTCCATGCTTTGAGATTCCTTCATCTTCTTTTTGATTTCTCTGTGCTGGCCTGAGAATGGGCCAACAGCTGTCCTCTTGCTGCCAAGCCTGATTATTTAAAGACACTTGGTCATGAATGTCAAGTTCAGTTCTCTCACATTTGTCATCCTGTGCCATGGCTGTGCTGGGAGCTGGCAACAGGACATCAGTGTCCTTGCCCTCAGTAGAGCCTGAGAATCCTCCAGAGCTCTCCTGGATATGTTTAGGGAACACCTCCATCTTCCCAGGCTGTGGCAGCTGATCATTCTTGGAGGCATTTTGCTTTGCTTGGCTGGAGGAGCTGAGGAGGCCCTGGGCCTTTTCTGTCCTGCCATCAATATTTGCTTGTTCTGAGGATCCTGCAGGTTTTTCTTGTGGACTCTGCTTCTTCTCTGAGGAGTGACCAAACAAAGTGGCAAGGGCTGATTGGTGTTTTGTGGGTTTCCTCTGGGTTCTTGTTTCTTTCTTGGGACTTCTGCCTTTGTCTTCAGAGCCAAAAAGGGTAATGAAGGGGTTTTTACCAAACCTGAAGCCTTTACCTGATGTCTCTCTACAGCCTTGACTGCTTCTGGCTTCCTTGCTCTGGGAACCAGCCTGTGACATAGGCACAGTGCTTTCTCCTGGAAGTTTCAGATCCACTTTTTCTTCACCTACTGGATGGCTTCCAGATTTGTCCAAGGATGTATTTGGTTTGGAATATTCTGATGTCTTGGCTGGTTGCTCAGAAATGTGCAAGGTGTTTTCACTAAGAACTTCCCTGGCATCCTTTGACTTGGGGTTGTTGACTTCATCACGTGAAGGGCAGGTGGCACAAGTTCCTTTCAGAGGTGTGTCTATTGGTACTGGAAAATCCTTGCCAGATGATTTAGTGTCATGTCTCCAAATGCCCTCGTGAGTGTTACTTTTCAGTGGGCCACATGTGTCCTGAGGTTCTGTTTCTTGTAAAGTGGACACATTGTGATCATCTGTCCTGTCTGGACAACCAGGTGAAGAGACTCTGCTCTTTTCAACATCATTTTCCTGAGATGTACGCTCAGGACTGGGCTCTTCCAGAGACTCTGACATAGATACTGGTTTCTCTTCTTCTGTCTTCTCAAATTCTGCCCCAATGTTCTCAATTCCAGGCAATTCACTTCTGATGGATAGCTGCATAGCTCCCCCCAAAGTTAATGGCATCTGTTTCCCAGGGAATTCTCTGGTGTTTGCCTTTGATTTCTCATTCAACATCTCAGTGATCTCAGGTGACACACCCAGCCCTCCTGGCTCCAGGGAACCAGAAGATACTGAAGAGGTGCTCAACACACCAGAGGGGGAATGGGCTTGTTCAGATGCATTTTCAGGGGGATCAACACTCTCAGCTGTATATTTTAGCTCTATATTTGTGGTGTTTCTGGTTTTGGGCTCTCCTGGAACATGAATGATCTGTGTGCTGTTCATTCCCTCTCCAAGGTGATGCTTGGTCCCTGCAGTACCTGGGGTGGCTACAATCAGTTCAAGCTTGTCATCTGTGATTGTGCCTCCTTCTCTGGGTGTGCTCAGTGACCCACAGACCTTCTGTGTCACTGGGACCTCTGTGGCAGTGAGGGTGCAGCCCCCTGTGCCCTCCAGGTACATCCTCAGGGTGGGTTTAGTGCTTTGGTGTATGGGGTGGGGAGCAAGTGAGGCACGAGGCAGGGGTTTCACAGGCTCCAGGACGGGAGGGAGGGAGGCACAGGCAGGTCCTCTCTTCAGCTGGGCTTGGCCCTGCTGGATTGCAGCCACTTGCTGGGACACCTTCCCACCCCGCTTCCCTTCAGGCACATCCCCACCCCCAGCCTCATCACGGCCTCTCTGCTCTCTGTTCTTGGGCCAGGAACACACCTGCTCTCTTTCCTTGGTGCAGGTGATTCCAGGTAAGAATCTTCCCTTCTCCACTGCTCCCTCCTGACCCATGTGCACCATCCTGCCTGCCCTGCTGCCTGCAGCCTGGCAGGTTGGCATGCTCAGTGCAGGCTTTTTCCAGGAACACACTCCATTTCCAGCTTTCCCATTGACAGCCAAGGCTGGCTCTGAAGGTGGCCAGACTGTTCTGAGCTTGTTCCCTAAGAGGACAGCCCTGCTATTCCTGGGCTCAGCCAGCTGCAGATCATGCTGTGCATTGAAAGATGTGGGTTTCTCTCTTGGTTCATTCTTTTTGGCCCTGTTATACCAGTCCCAGGGCTGTGGTCCATGCTGAGTGTGGTGGTGCTCCAGCCTTTCCATCTCACTTCTGCTTCCAGCCCCAGCCATCAGCTTGTAGTGGACTTGGCAGTAAAACACCCCGTGGAGGGCAGCATAGTTCTGCAAGCTGGAAAACACACATTGGCACAGCTGTCAGTGTCTGTGTGGGAGGAGAGCTGGAGCACTGATGGACAGGCTTTCAGCAAAATCATTTTTCAGTGGGGAAGGGAGGAAGGGGGTCAAAGAATGAAACCTTTCAAAAGTAGTGTTGGCTTTCTCAGAAAATGTTTGATATTTTCTTTCAAACAGCAAAACAACGTGAAAAATTAAACATTTCCTTGCAATACCTCTGGGGGCTGTAGCCCAGGTTATGTGCAATCCCTTTCTCATTTATAGGCCTGGCTACATACCAGTACTTCATCTCTGCCCCTGTATGCACAGCATGGACCTTATGGGTAAAAGTGCCCAGGGCTTCCATGCTACAACCACTGCAGGATGGGAAGAGGAGTCTGCAGAGGTGGGGGCAACAGCATTCAAGCATCCTCACAGGGGTTGGCTGTGTCAGTGGCTGACAAGCTGAAAACAAGTGAGCATTGTGCCCTGGTGACAGGGAAGCCAACTGCATGCTGAGCTGCATGGCCAAGGGAAGTGAATGTTCCCCTATATTTGACTTCTGTAGGATTCCATGTGGAGTACTTTGTCCAGTTTTGGGCTCTTCACAGAAAAATCAAAAAACAAAAAACATTGCAGTACTGGAAGGAATCCACCAAAAAGCCACTAAAGTGGTGAGGGACCTGTGTCACCTGAGGAGAGGCTGAGAGCTGGCTTAACCAGGACCTGCCAGGAGAAGCTTAGGAGGGAGAAACTCACAGCTGTGTGTGTCTATTTTGTGGGAGGTTATAGAGAAGACAGGGCTGGAGTGCTCTTGGAGGGGGGCAGTGACAGGATGAGAGGTGATGGGAACAAGTTGTAACACAGGGAATTGTGATGAGGTGCAAGAAAAATCATTTTCACTGGTGGTCAGATGTTCAAAAGAGGGCCCCAAGCTGAGACTGTGTAACCTCCAGCCTTGAAGCCATTCACACCTGTCCTGGACATGTCCTGAACTCCTGCCCTCCTTGGGCCTGAAAAGGCTGGGTGGAGGCTTCCAGAGGCACCTGCCAACCTACCTGGCTTGATGTGATGCTTGGGAACATGATTTGGTGGTGAACAGTGCTGGGTAAATGGTTGGATTCAATGATCTTAGAGGATTTTTCCAACCTTAATGATTCTATGAACATAGGAGGCACCCAAATGACTCCTCCAACTACATCTCCTATCAGTACGCCCAAACTGTAAATACTTATTGTAGTTTCAGCTCACCCTTGCACCAGCATCCATGCAGATTCCTGACTAGAGGCATCTGCAGGCTTGAGGTGGGTAGACTTCAGCCTCCAGTGGTGGAGAGGCAGATGGAATCAGGGAAGCTTCCTGCCCTTTTTCTCATTTCCTGAGTCCTGCTCTGTCAGAATTACCCTTGAACAAATTTGATGGAAACTACTCGGGCATCCCCTAAAAATAAATGCAGCTGAGTCCAACCACTCACCTCAGCTTCCTCCCACAGACCTGACAGCAGAAACACGAGTGGTGCACACAGACCTTGTCAGTGACCACACGCTCCATGGGGTAGACAGGCTTCAGGCAGCAGGCACACATTTCTTTCAACATGGGCTAAAGAATGAGAGACTGAGGTTAAATAACTGAATCATGACCACCTGGAAGTGCATCTGCAAGGTGATTTTCTGAATCTCCTGCTTGCTTTGCGTTTTCTTCTTGTTCTCTTGCAGGTCTGTTGTGAGAGTTCAGATTCCTGTCTGTCTCAATTTGCCTGTCATCTTGGTTGGGTCAATGTTCATTTTCAGTCAGAAAAGAAAGACTGAGCACCCTTGGATCTCTGATGAGAAAAGATATGTTCATTTGATTGAGAGTAAATGATTTATTCAGTTGAATCATTTAAAAACCTTGGGTGAGGTGAGAAATGTTGCTCTGACTCAAAAACTCTGTGCAACTCCTGGAATCACTGGTATCTTATGGCTGCTCACACAGGCATAGTCCAAACTCTGGAAAGGCAGATCATATCAGCATAAAGCTTCCACAGCTCCATGGATCTGGTGATTTACTCCAGTGTGTTTATTCTCTGGATTGTGCTGTGTGCCATGACCTGATTCCCCAAACACTTCTTTATGTGAAAAGCCCGGAGAATCTCTCTGGAATGCATTGCCAGCATCAGCCACATTAGTGGAGAGAGAGAGAGAGAGAGGAAAAAGGATCTTGGCTATCAGCTCAGCTGTAGAAATAGCTCCAGGTATTCTGCATGGTCAAGTGACCCAGAGGATGCAGGTGGCAGTGACTCTGTGCATTCCTCACTGTGGTGCAAAAGCAGAGGCTCAGCTTAGCTGGTGAGTTAATCTGAGAATGCAGGGCTTTCCAAAGCCCCAGAAAGAGCACAGCTGGGCCAAGCTTAACTCTAGGAGGTCAGTGCTCAGAGTACTGACACTCCCTCACACCAGGGCAACTCTGCCTCATTGTAGGGAGCTTATTTGCCACAGTTTTGCTGGGGCTCTCTCATCCCTCTGTTCTTTTCCCATATGTTCCTACCCTGGTTTGCAGCATTTTCAGCTCAAAAAGCAAGTTTACTTTCTGCTCTCATGTGGAGTGGCTGATGGCCAGATTTTAGCTGTGACCAGGGTAAACAAGTTGGCATTCAGAGAAGCTGTGGGTGCCCCTTCCCTGGAAAAGTTCAAGGCCAGATTGGATGGGCCCTGAGCAACCTGATCTAGTGGAAAGTGTCCCTCCCCATGGCAGGGCTTTGAAATTAGATGATCTTTAAGGCCCCTTCCAACCCAAAACATTCTCTGTTTCTGTGGAACAGGAAAAATGTTTCGGTATCTCAAGAGATAAGTTGACACAAACAAGAATAAGACAGGGAACAAAACCTTGTCTTTTACTTGCAATAGACACCTGGGGAACCAATTTTTAACTTTTTAACTTTTAACTTCCATATGTCTGAACATACCAATTAAGACCAAGTCGTCTTTGTTTTCCTGTGACAACACTTTCAAGAGGATGAGGTTTCTTTCTTCCTTCTAGAGGGACACAAACAAAATCTCTGCATTTCCTTCCAGTCTGAAATGATCACAACACCCCTCTGCTCTTCCAGTCCTTTGCAGAGAGCAGACCATAGGTCTGTAAGTGAATACAGAAGTAATGGGTGTCTAAGCTCCCATTATTCTTGGTGGAGGTCCAGCTAGGGGAATCTAAAGATTCTAAGGAGTCTGAAACATCTGCCCTGAAACAGGCCCATGTAGTTGTAAAAGATCTATCTGCTTGAATTTCACCAAAGTGACTGCAGAACTTCCTCTGATGGTGATGAGCTCTCACCCAGCACAAGGGTCTGTGTCCTGGCAGAGAAGAGAGCAACTAAATGTGTCTGTGTTATATAAGAAAAAAATGTTTTCCTTTAGTCATGAGCAAAGAAGGAAGCAGAGCTGTTTAGCAAACAAGCAGATCTCTCTCCTCTGAATTGGGAATGAATGTCTGAACTCCTGCAGTGTGTTTCCAAAGTGGGATAACCTTTTATAGGGGATACTGGTCTCTTTCACAGGGGGATTTATTTTCAATGCTCCTTCTCTGATGCATGGCAAACAATCCTGCTCTTCAGAGGTGTATTTGCCAGCCCCAGGAATAATTCTTCCTAATGGTCTGGAAGATAGAGAGGTGATTAGAAGCAATTGAATGGCACTGCAGGCAAGGAAATTATCATGAGGCTTCTGTGAAAAGCAGTTACAGGGTGTTCCTGGAAGGCTCTTCCAGCACACTGCTGATTACTGCAGTGCTGAAAGTTGCAGCTGGATTATGGCTTATCAGTTGTTGCCTTTTTTCCCTTGTGTGAATTGAAACCTTTATATAGCAGTAGAGGTCAGCCTGAAAATGCCTGTGTTATTGATAAGCAGAGAAGCTGGGGAAGGGTCTGGAGCACAGGGCTTGTGAGGAGCAGCTGAGGGAGCTGGGGAGGCTCAGCCTGTAGAAAAGGAGGCCCAAGGGGCACCTTCTCACTCTCTACAACTCCCTGACAGGAGGGTGCAGCCTGGTAGGGGTTGTCTCTTCTCCCAAATAGAAAGTGATAGGACCAAAGGGGATGGCCTCAAGTTGTGCCAGGGGAGGTTTAGATTGGGTGTTAGAAAATATTTCCTCGCAGAAAGGCTTGTCAGGCATTGGAACAGGCTGTCCAGGGTAGTGGTAGAGCCATCATGCCTGGAGGGATTTAAAAGATGTGTACCTGTGGCCCTTGGGAGCAGGGTTTAGTGTGTGTTGGCAGTGCTGGGTTAATGGTTGGACTCAGTGTCTTAGAGAGCTTTCCCAGCCTTCATGATTCTGTGATTCCATGGTGAGCATGAACCTTTCAGACTGAAGACTGAGTGTCCTCAGGGAGGCTATTGAGTGGCAGAGCTGGGAAGGGCAGTACTTTTCAAGGGCACTTCACATGGAGCCTATTTCCTGTCCAGTGCTGCAAAAGAACTAAACCTGTAGCTGAACTTTTCCTTCGACCTCTCAGTTCTTACAATACCAACTGTCCTCCGTCTCCTGGTCCAGATAACTATCCCATCCTGCTTACTTTTGAAAATATCTGTGTGAGAATGCAGAGACCCACCAGGGCAAAGAGCAGAGAACAATGTCATGTCTTGTATCCCAAAATCACAGAGAATCTGTGACAACTCATTTGGGATCTGAAAGTTTGTATGTGCCCTGATGGTTTATTATTGCAAAGTCTGAAGTGTGGGGAATGTGAACTGATCCTTCAGCTTGTGTTTGAGTTTCAAATCTTTGCATTTGTTTTTTCTCTCCAGCTCCTTCAGTGTCTCAAGGAGCCATGTACGGTGCTGAAATAATGCAGCATCTG
Source organism: Anthoscopus minutus (assembly GCA_013399455.1). Lineage (NCBI taxonomy): Eukaryota > Metazoa > Chordata > Aves > Passeriformes > Paridae > Anthoscopus > Anthoscopus minutus. The sequence continues at coordinate 101,993 of VWYI01047189.1, forward strand.
TCTCCTCATCATATTTTAGTTACTAGTTGATGGAATACCATGAAAGAAACATGTCTTAAGTGATCTTAGCCTCATAAATGGCTCTTTGAGGCATTTGGAAATCCTGTAAAACCAGAAACACAAACAATAAGATTGATATTTTTAAGCAATGGCATTGCAGGATATTTGGGTTTATTTGAATTTATGCGAAGTAATTTTCATTGCCCAAATAACCTGTTTGCAGTTTATTAACATTGCTCCACAGCTGTCCTTCAAGGGAAACGAAACAAATGTGTGATGGAAGCTGAAATGGAAACAAACAGGGAGAAGAAAGGAGTGTTGAAAAAATGTTGAAGATGATCTCCAGATAACTAACTCTCCCTTATTTTTGAAATTAGTCCTACTAAAAGAATTGGGAAGCTCTAAGTAGTTATTTTTTTTCTGATCGCCTGAAAATAGATTTTCTCAGTTTATTATGATCTGCTCTGCCAGCTCAGCCTTCAGTGTGGAACTGAAAATTATGTCCCTATTATTCTTTTGGCATGTCTTTCATATTCACAGGGTTCCAGATGTAAATCAATGCATAACCAGAGGTTATGTACCTCTTTTCTGGGGAGGAAGCAGAATTCCGACGTGGTCTAGAACACCTTGAACAAGGTGTTCGTAATTCAAGATGACAGCTGCTATTTAAAACCTAACTATGACCTTAGAGATATGGAGTGTTTGGACTCTGAGCTGTCCCTTCCTCTCCAGTGTCCTGCTCTGAATTCATTAGTGTGGGCTCTTTCTTATCAGAGGTAAAAGGGCAAACATTAACTGTAAGAATTTACTTATTTTTTTTTAATGAAGTTACTGTCCCATTCTCAGATAAACTGATGGACTGGATGATGAAGTGTCTGCCTGTAGATCAATCAGAAGAGCCACAGTCAGACCCAGAGGCTGGCAGTCTAAGTCTGAGCCAGGCTGTAGGACACAGCTGCACAGCCTCACCTCGAGTCCTGTGGGCAGTTTTGGTGGCCCCAATACAAGAAGGACATTAAACTATTAGAGAGTGTCCAAGGACGGGCAACCAAGCTGCTGAAGGGCCTTGAGGAGAAGCTGTGTGAGGAGCAGCTGAGGACACTTGGTCTGTTCAGCCTCAACAAGAGCAGATTGAAGGGGAGACCTCACTGCAGTTACAACTTCTTCATGAGGAGGAGGGTCAGACACTGCTCTTCTCTCTGTGTGACCAGTGACAGGAACTGGGGGAATGGCCTGAAATTATGTCAGGGGAGGCTTATGTTGGATGACAGGAAAATGTTCTTTCCCCAGAGAGTGGTTGGGCTCTGAAACAGGCACCCAGGGAAGCGGTCACAGCACCAGCCTGAGCTCAAGAAGTGTTTGGACAATGCTCTCAGCCACATGCTGGGATTTTTGGGCATTTCTTGTGCAGTGCCCAAACCTGGACTTGATGGTCCTTGAGGATCCCCTCCAACTCAGGATGTGCTGTGATTCTGTGAGAAACCATCTGGTCCCTCCATGGGCTCCTCACATTCCCCCACCCTGAGCTCAGTGTGAGGTGTGTTGAGGCAGTGAGTAAGGGCTGGGTCATCAGCTGCTCCTCCTTATAAGGCTTGTGGGGACCCAACACCTCAGCTGCCTTCTCCCATGGGGAAAAGGGATACACACAAGTGTCCAGACCTTCCTGGTGTGCCCATCCTACCCAGGCTCCACACACCTACACAGAGTCCTGGGCTGGGGGTGTCTGTATCACACTGGGCTCATTTTTCAGATAAGAGTATGAACACTCTTTGCTGCAGGGCTGATGATCCACCCACACCATAAAGCAGACGTAGACCAAATCCCTCCAGTGACTCAGAGTGCTCTCAATGTTTGATTCAACTGGTCCATCAAGTGATAATTTCTAGGTATTTTCAGAGGAAACAAGCACTGAACAAAAGAAAGTCAACCAGACCAAAGTATTTTCAGAGGTAAAGTTTACCATCAGAAGGCAGCAATAGAAGTTAAAATAAAAAAAAGCCACAAAATATCTAAAATCTTGAGTTGAGAATGTACAAAACAAAGTCATAATAATAAGAAAAATTGCTTTACAAAGTCTCAAAATGAATTTAAACAGTACACACGAAGGAAAGCATGAAAAATCTAAAACACAGGGTTTGTGTATACTGAATAATAAATTACAGTTCTAGAAATAAAGAAAAGAAAGTAGTAACCATTCTGACCCAAGAATCTTTCAGAGCATCTTTCTTTGGGGGGAATGGCATTGATACTAGCTGTAGGTCTTGGCTTTACAATTTCCAGTATCATCAAACACTTTCCAGGAACTTAAAAACAAACTGATAAATAACTCTCCCAAGTCCAAGAGTGACAACAACTCAAGATTTCTTTTTTTCCTTTTCTTAATGGCTAAGAGAAAACCTATCCAACCCACCCATCAATATGAGCTTGTGTATATATATGTGTGTGTGTGTGTGTGTGTCTAGGATGCCTTTCTTAGAAAAAGAAGGTACCATAAAGATGTTTGTTTGCCAATGACCAGATTGACTGGTTCTTTAATTGATCCTGCTTATCCTTCCTTCTTCAGTAGTTCAGAGAAGCCTGATGCAACACCTCCAACCATCTCCACCAAAATTCTAGGGGAAGTACCCTAAGGTGCCCATGGATGGATTTTTCCCTTGTGCTTCTAACAGTGCCAGGACTTTTGGTTGTGGTGCAGAAACAAGTTGGTTGGGTTGGCCAGGTGAGAGCTGTTCTCCAGTGTCGAGGCAGGCTGCACTTGTCTATGTGCAAACACCAATAGGATGGCCCTGAGAAGTCCTTAGGGTGTAGGTAAATCCCTGTGTGTCATGTGGATAAAACAGGAGAAATGTTTATCGTGGCCTTTCTCTTTTGTCTTATACAGTCCTCTCTTGTTCTCCAGAATCTCCTATTTCTTTGGCTTGGAGTTGCCAAACGTGACAAAGACCACTCCTGGCTCCTGAAAACTCCCATTGGTGTGGAAGTTTTCCCCTGGGCTCTTCGAGTACCTCCGAAACACAGGTGAGGCAGATACCTCATAGCGGGGATGAGAAACCACATCGCTCGTGGAAGACGTTTGTGTCTCGGATTGCTTGGTGACTGTGGTGGATGAAGTGATGATTTTGTTTCCAAACTGGTCCATTTCCTCATACTGCTCCATGACAGTCCGGGTGGCTCCGTAGAGCTTGGACCCGTCGGGCCCTGTCTGCAGCTCCAAGATGCTTTTCTGCCTCCGTGGATTTTGTGGGCTGGGGACATTCAGGGAGCGGTATTCTGAAAAGCTGCCTTTCATCCCACAGGGGCAGCTGTCTTTGGAGGTGTCCTGAGAACACTTCTCTTTGTCACTTGTTGGATGGTTGGCATTGCCAAGCTTGTGCTGTTTCATGGAGCTCAGCCCAGCTTTCATTTGGACGGGGTCTGGCTTCTTCTCTAAGGGTTTCGTGTCGTGCCCAGCAGACCCTGCTGAGGGGTGGTTATGGGAGCCAATGCTGTTCTGAGCAAAAGCATCCCTCTTTCCTGGAGAGTCAAGACAATCAGGTGAAGGAGCATCTTGGGGGGAATGTGCTGTCCTGGGTGATTCTGCTGGTTTCCTGGCAGCAGACTCAATGGAGATGTAGGAAGGTGAGGAGGGAGAGCTGACACGAGACTGAATGAGGCGGGGGACCTCTAGCTCTGCCTTGGCTGCCTCTGTCTTTTCTGCTACATTTGCACTTTCCACAGTTGCTGCTTCCCTTGTCTCCAGCATGACTTCCTCTTGCCTGGCTTTGCTTGAAACAATGCTGATTTTACGGATATTGCTACTGTTCACAGAGCTCTGGACGCTCCCCAGAGACTCCTTGAACAGCCCTGAGAGCCCAGCAATATCTGACTCAGACTTGAGACTAGAAACAGAATAAATAGCTTTCTTGATGGCCTCCTCGATGTCCTGGATGCGGGCAAGTGTCTGCTCCTTCAGGTGGAGAATCTCAGCACTTGCTCGCTCCAAGTCCTCAAAAGCCAGATCCACTGAGGATCCGCTGTCGGTGTCCTCCTTTGCCTCAGCCTTGTCCTGTTGCTTGGCCCTCTGGCGCACAACCCACTCAGGGACCTTCTCAAAGAAGCTCTTGAGAGCTTTCACATCCACTTTGCTTGTCTCCTCCTCAAACTCCCTCACTCGGTTCAAGATCTCTTGCAGCTGCTCCTGTCTCCTGAGGTTCTCAAAGATCTCCATAGCCTCCTTGACATTGCCTTTCATGATCTCCTCTTTGTGTACTGACAGCCTCTTCCGACGTTCATCTTCCGTTTCTCTCCTTTTTTTTTCTCTCATGACAACCTCTGGCTTCTCCTGGGCAGGGGTCTCAGCCTCCCTCTCGGGACATTTCTGTTGCCTGCTATTTGCCTGCTGGTGCTCCTCAAAGGAGTTCATTGACTGCTGATGGAAGGACATTGAATGAGACATTTGCCTCCTCTCATGCACCTGCTGCACAACTCTCTGACTATCCCACAATCCATAAGAATTGGATACACTTCCGCTTTCCACCTTGGATGAAGCATTTTGTGCAGTGCCATCTCCTCTTTTTGGAGGGCTGCTGTGACCTAGAGGGGAGGTGCTTGGCTCAGTTTGTCCTGGCACATCCTGTGTCTGCGCTCTGCCAGGACAGGCTGGAGGTGACAGTGAAGAGCACCCATTCTCCTCTTGGCACAGCTCTATCTGCCTTTGAGCCACCTTGCCTGGGCATCTCCTTGGAGCAGCTGCTTTGTCACTCATTATTCCCTGCTTGACTTCAAAACCAACCACTCCATTTTTCACTGGCTTTAAGGCCTTAGCACTGTCTGGTTCTACCTTTCCTTGTCCTCCTTTGCTGGCCTTGTACCTTTCTTCTGCTATTTGAAGAGGGGTTTTGGCAGTGTATTTTGGGAGCTTTCTCTCAGGATTTATACCCTGAACTGTGACAGACTTCTTCACAGATGTCTCTAAATTGCAGCATTTTGCTTGAGCCTCCTCATAGCCTGATTGTTCATGAACTTCCGTGCAGCTTAATCCCAGCTCTGTGGGGGAAGGCCTTGCCTTGCTTAACTCCCTCAAGCCTGAAGGTTTCGGAGGCAGGGGTGGAGGGATGGGTTTTGTTGATCTGCTTGGGCTGTAATTTGCAGAGGCAGAATGTGCCTCATGTAAGAGGTGCTCAGGTTTTGGAGGGGGAACAGGTTTTTTTCTGGGTGGGGCAGTAGTTTCTGGTTTTGGAGGAGTCCTGGGCTTCTCTGCAGGACTCTGGTCACTGGGTTTGCAGGACAGAGAAGGGAGAGCAGGGAGAGGGGTCTGGAGTAGTGCAGAACATCCTGGGGCTTCATCTTTGCTGGCTGGTAATGGAAGGGCACCTTCTCTTGCTGCTTTAGTTGAGGGTGGGCAATGCTCTGCTTTCATCACAGCAACTGAGGGAGGAGGAGGAGGAAAGTCATTATCAGCCTGTGACCCTGAAGCCACTACAGCAGCCTCGTTACTAGCGAGTTGAGTCTCATTTTTCTTTTTACACACAGAATAGGACTGCCCTGCATTTCTGTATATCATAGCAGCTTTAAAATCCCCTCTGGAGACATTAACGTTAGACTTTTCCAGCGACTGTAGTGTGGCTTTTAAATTACCTCGGACAACATCCTCCTTTTCTACCAGGCGCTGTTCTGTGGCGGCACTTTGCAGTGCTCTGATAGCTGTCTGCACATCCCCTCTGACACCAACATCTCTTTCTTCTTGCACTGATTGCTCTTTGTAATCAGACTCAACACAAGGGTTTATATAGGTTTTCACAGGTGTGGCAGCATAAAGGCCATCCTTAATGCTAAAATCTCTACTGGGCACAACTTGGATTTCCTGGCTCATTAGTTGTCCTGCCTGTACTTCCTCAGAAGCACTGACCTTTTTGTGTGATGTTATGCTCTTCTGAGACATGCTTGCATGGGTCTTGGATGCCTCCTGGACTCTAGTGGTGGTGGTCCTGGTGGCAGTGCTGCTGCTCTCCTGCTTGGTGGATGAAGAGTCCTGTTGGTGTACATTCGACTGAAGGGTCATTGTCCCCTGTGAGCTGACTGTCTGCTGCCTGCAGGCTGTGTGGACCTCCTCCCTGTTCCTCTGGAACTTGCTCTGAACATGGTGCTGAATGTTCTTTGCTTCTGCTGTTGCCAGCCTCAGGCTTTGCATTGCAGCCTGAAGATCAGTCCCCAGGGCCTTTTCTCCTGTCTGAGTCTGGCTGGATTCTCCAGGCACCACACTCTGCTGTTTCCCATCCACTTCTGCCCTCTGAGATGTCACTTGGGTTGGAAATGGGCCTTGTATCATAGTTTTTGGTTCCTTCAAATGGGCAGTGGTGGCTTCTTCTTTCTCTGCCTTCTTGCCGGCATCTGCAACCCTTTGGATTGACTTTGTAGTCACCTTAAGCCCTCCAGACAGAACTTCTTCCTTTCCCATTGGTGTGGGCAGGGGCTTCCCAAGACATTGCACCATGGTGCCTGTCACACCTGCTGCATGCACAGCCTCTCTCTCTAACACACCCTCTCTGCCCATGATCTCACATACAAATCCCGTTTTTGCTCCCTCCACAGCCCCTGGCTCACCTCCAGCAGTTACTTTCTCTATTTGTTCTTTATTTGGCAAGACATGTATGTTAGCCCCCAGCACAACCCGTGGGCTGCTCTCATCTGCCCCCTCTTCCTCTGCTTGGGAAGAGATGAGGGATTGTATCTCTGACTCCTGCTGGAGATTCTTCAGATAGCTGAGGTCTCCCTTCTCAATGCAGCTCGCAAAAAGTTGGACATTTCCCTTCTCATTATCCTCACGCTTGATGGTGGCTGCTGCTTTCTGCTCCTGAGAAGAAGCCAACAAGTTCCCAATCGTTGACTTCACATCCCCCTTCACAACTTTCTGCTGGACAGAATGGAACAGGAGAGAGTAGAGAGTCATCTTCACTGATCCCGACTTTGTCTCTTGTAGGACCATCCCCTTTTTGATGGAAGCATCTTGACTGAGGAGACCCTGTAAGGCCTTGGCTACATCTCCACTCAAGTCCTCTTTGCCTTTAATGGCTTCACTCTGGTCCAGCAGCTGCAATGGGCTTACTTTGATCTTGCCCTCTCTGTCCTCCTCCACCAGCATGCTCTGTGCTTCCACATTGGTCCTGTGCAGGAGCTGCAGCATAATCCTTTGCAAGTGGCCACCCACAATCTCCTCTTTCAGGATCTCTGGAGCTCCTGGGCTGCTAAGCTGGTACTTCACCATCTTCACACTCTCCATATCATTAGCTTCAATGAGGATCCCATCATGCTGGATAGCCTGGCAAGTGCAGAGAGTCTCTAAAGTCTCCTTCATGGTTCTTTCTTTCAGTTCTGTTTCTGTGCTATCTTCAGAAGCACTAAATTTATCCAGGGGCGTGCTCTCAAAGAGCCACGTTGTGCTTTTCACATCTGCCCGAGGGATCTCCTCTTGGGTCCCAGTACTGGCTGTCATCTCTGTGTCCTTAAGGGTGTCCATGGGCTGGGTTTCAAACAGCCAGGTGCAGCGTTTTACATCCCCTTTCTGGCTGTCCTCTCTCTGCACCGTGCTCATGGATGAGCTTCTCTCTGCGTCCCCGTACAGGGAGTCCACAGGATGGTTCTCAAAAAGCCACGTGGACGTCCTCACATCGCCCCGCTGCACGTCACTGACACTGACCATCCTCACGTACTTCTTCTGGCCCACTTGCTGGGACTCAAAGAGCTGCTTGTTGGACTGAACATCGCCCTTCTGCACATCATCCACTGTCCTGGGCACAGACAACTTTCCCCCTGAGAAGGAGTCAAGAGGCTCTGTCTCAAACCTCCACCGGGCAGTCTGGACATCTCCTTTCTTGATGTCCTCTTGGGTGACAGCCCTAATCACAAATACCTCTTCTTCCTTCTTGATCTGATCCAGGGGCTTAGTTTCAAACAACCACCGGGCACCTTTCATGTCACCTTTCATGATTTCTTCTTTCTGCACTGAAGTGACCTCATGGTATCTGCCCTCTTTGTCCTGGATAGCGTATAAAGGTTGGCTTTCAAAGAGCATTGTGCAGGACGTGACATTAGCTTTGCTCATGGTGTCTTTCTGAACCTTCTGGAGTTCCGTTTCATCCACTTTGTCATGAATTTGGTCAAGGGAATAGGTCTCAAATACAAACCTCTTCCCTCCAACATCTTCCCCCTTGACATCCTTTTCAGGAGGTATTTCCTGGATGCCCTCAGAGTTGTCCTTCAGGGTGTCCATGGGGTAGTTCTCAAAGAGCCATGTGAACTTGTGCACAGACCCAGCTTCAATTGTTCCGGCATCCTTCTGGGATTTTGGCTTGGTGGCTGTGTCCAAGGGTTTGGCTTCAAAGAACTCTTTCACTCTGGACACTTCCCCAGACTGGAACTCCACACGACTGGAGTACCGCATGGTTTTTTTCCGGTCAGCTTCACTGACAGTGCTGCTGCCCAAGGGTTCAGTCTCAAACAGGTGCCGGACAGTTTTGACATCCACTCCCTGTAATTCCTCCTGACTGTAGGCCTTGCTGACTTGCAAATACTGCTCCTCCTGGCCTTTCAGGGAGTCCAGGGGCTGAGTCTCAAACATCCATGTATAGGACTTCACATCAGCTTGGGGCACGCTGCCATCCTCCTCCTGCTTCTTCTCAGCCTTCTCGTACAGGGTGTGCATGGGCTGGGTCTCAAACAGCCACCGACAGGTCTGCACATCCCCCTTCTGGGAGATCTCCCGCTTCACTGAGGGGTGCTTCTCCCCTTCCGTGGCTTGGAGATGAATGACATCCATGGGCTGTGTTTCAAAGAGCCACTTGGCTGTCCTGACATCACCAGCCAATACTTCTTGTTTTGTGATCCCCCGGATTATATCTACTTTCTTGATGCTTTCATCAAACTGGTCCAGGGGCCTGGTTTCAAACATCCACTTGTAGTTCTTGACATCGCCACTGATGATCTGCTCTCTGCTTACAGAGGTGACTTCATGGAAGTTGCCAAAGCTATCCTTGATGGCATACAGGGGTGTTGTCTCAAACAGGATTTGGTTGGCTTTAACATTGCCAGCTGGAATCTCCTCCTTCTCTTCTTTGGTGATGGGCTCAGCATCAGCCTGCTTAATGCTGTCTAAGGGGAGAGTCTCAAACAGGGTCTTGAAAGATTTCACATCCCCTTTCACTACCTCTTCCATGCTGGTGGCTGGAATTTCTTCCTCAAATGCCTTGGAGATGCTGCCAAGGGGACAAGTCTCAAAGACATGTTTCCTTTGCTTCACATCTCCCTTCTCCTCTGCGGAAAGCTCTACTTTCTTCAAACGTCCCACCTCAAAATTATCTTTCAGCGTTTCCATTGGCTGTGTTTCAAAGAGCCAGAGCGTAGATTTCACATCACCTCCAATGACTTGTTCTTTGGCTACAACACTTTCTGAAGCTTCTCCTTTCAGGGAGTCAAGAGTCTGGGTCTCAAAGAGCAACCTTTGTTTAGTGACATCTGCCCCTGTGACAAAATCTGTCGAAGCCTTGAAGTCCTGTTCTTCAACTGTGATTTCTCTGATGGCATCCAGAGGCTGAGTTTCAAATATCCACCTCGCGCCACTGACATCTGGCCTTCCAATTTCTTCCAGTGAAATCCCACGGATTATCTGCACTTTGGAAGTGTCCTTGTTGATGGTATCCAGGGGCTGAGTCTCAAAGAGCCAGCGAGCCGTCCTGACCGCATTGCTCTGAATTTCTTCTCGGCAGACAGACTTGATCTCATGGATAGTCCCACTTTTGTCTCTGATGGCACAGAGGGGCTCTGTTTGGAAAAGCCTGACAGTCTTCTTAACATCACCTTTAAGCTCCTGAATTTCTGACTTGAGTTGTAGGATGCTCTTCTCCTCCACTGAGGAGCAGCGTCCTATGGCATCCAAGGACTGTGCTTCAAAGAGCTGTTTGGCCCCTTTCACATCACCTCCCTGGACAGGCTCCTTGAGAACTGCCTCCTGCACCTCAGTTTCATCTGAATACAGTTTATTTAATGTGTCCAGTGGTTGGGTTTCAAAGAGCCACCGGGCAGTGCGAACATCCCCTCTGGCAAGGTCTGTTTCTGATACCTTGGCTGATGTTGACAGGTTGTATCCATTTATGGACTGGCTTTCAAACCTCAGGGAAGTGCTTTTCACATCCCCACTGGGAATGATCTCTTCTTCTGTCAGCTTCTTTGTGGCTTGATGGTCCCCAATGGAGTCAAGTGCCCAGTTCTCAAAAATCCAGCGCATGGACTGAACCTCCCCTGGGAGAACTTTGTCCAGGTTCACGGAAGCCTGTACATTGGGATCCTCGGTGTTGAGCATTTCTGCCAGGTCCTCAGTCACAGCTTCTTCCAGGTTCTTCCTGAGCTCGGGGTGCATGTGCCTGTAGAGCCTCTTCAGCTCGTTCACCTGGCGCTGCTGGTAGAATTTGGAGAAGGCTTGCTTTGGAGGAGGCACAGGGAGTGCATTGAGATCCTGACCCCCTGGAGCAATGACCTGGACTGAGCCCACAGCTGGAGGGGGAGGCAAGTCATCTTCCATTTTCTTGATGGCAACTTTAGATGATTTCTGAGCTTCTGACATCTTTGGGGAAACAGTTTTAAACATCAGCATCACCTCACACCCCCCACCCCATGGCTGTTAGTGAATGGTAAAGAGAAAAGCCAACAGGGGAAATCCATGCACCCAGTATAAGCTCCATACCTTTGGTTCAGTAGCACACAGCACTCCAAACCATCACAGCACTGCACATGCTCCAGGCTTGGTGTTAGCCCTGGTTCCACAGCAATCTAATCCAAGTGAGGTGGTTAGTCTGCAGTTCCCAGGATTCAGTCCAGCTAGAGCACAGCAGACGTGCCCAGTTTGGACTGTGTGACCCAGAGAGAGTGACCACAAGCAGGATAAGGCTGGCTTAGGAAAGTCAGCGAAAAGTTAACTTCTCCCTCCTGCTGTCCAGTGTCCAGAACTGTTGTGTTCCCAGCAGAGGACCTGCAGAGAGTCTGGGAACAAAAGATCTGGGTGCAGGAGAAAACCAAGGAGCTATTTGTGGTCTCGAGAAGAAAATGGAGAGAAGGAACCAAGGAGTCAAACTGAGCTGATGTGGTTGGCAGGTGAGGTAACATGATGAGCTTTTGGTAGCGCTATGGGGTGCCCACTCACTACTCAGGAGTGAGGGCTTGGGGAAGGATGTTCATCTGATTAATGATTTCTTCTGTTGCACTCAGAAGTGTGCCCCATGTCACCATTTGCACAAGAATAGTTGCACATTTACACAGTTGGAGACTGTGTAAATAAAGCTCTTCTGACTTGTAGACTTGTACAGGCACGAGGCTAACTAAGGTTTTCAAATTGCTGGAATCAGCAGGCCTGATGATCTGTGCTGCCTGAGGAGGAAAAGCAAGGCTGAGGGACCAGAGGTTGGGATAACACCTATAGCTGGGGGCCAGGAAAGTTAGACCTGTTTATATTCAGTCAGACTGAGCTCATCTCAAATTCACAGCACTGTTGGTACAGAAATGAACAGAGTGGGCTGTGATTGTCCAGTCTCCCTCTGAGCCTCAGTTTCTGCCATTTTTCTCCTCAGTTTGTGCATCCTGGGCACCCAACACTGAACTGAATACCTGCAACCTGCACTGCCTGGGCATTTATCCACAGAGAAGGTAGCTGAAGCCTTTAATCATTGTCTAAAAGAGACTGTAATCCTGGTGGCTTTCCTTTCAGTAAACAGATCTGCTGACCCTTGGCATGCTTGTGCAGTTACGTCTGCAGAGTTATGCCTGGAATATTATTAGTTGTTGCTCAAAGCAATGGTGCACGGTGTTATTTCACTCTGTTACACACAGATTGTTCTGGCTATAAATAAGTTTTGAACATTAGTAAAAGAAACCCACAGTCAGAACACCAAAATCAGCATATTTTGCAGCGAGTGAAAAATGCAAATCTTTCATAGGAGCCAACGTACTTGGAATGCACTTTTTAAAATAAGGGGTTTGTTGGTTTTTTTTTTAAATCTGTGAAGAACTTCTGAATGTGGGGAAGGGCAGCCGAGCAGCTGATAGCTATATTCGGTATGTAAGTGCTCCTGGCTGCCTTGTGTGGGTATTTAGATCACACTCACAGGCCACAAATATTTGGTTAGATAACAGTGCTTATCTTAATCATTTCCTACCTTGCTTTTTTTCTGTCTGTGAGGAGAGTGAATGGAGTTGTCCTTCACAGTACTCTGTAAAAGATATGAGGAGAAATGCCATTAAACTGCACAGCAAGACATGTTATCTGCATATATATTTTTATATACTTATGTGTACTAATGTGTATATCAATCACAGAGAACTGAAAACCATGCAGGTGTCATTTTCTCTTTTGGTTCATTGGCAATTCTGTACAGCTGAGAAAGCAGTCTTATTGCAGGTTGATCAGATGTATGTTTCGTAATGTCTCAGTCAACAAATAAAACCCCAAACATATTTTTTTAAGGCTGGGGAAAAACAGAACTGGAACTGATTTCTCCAAAGTTTGATTTAGCCTACATTTTTCCTTATACTTCAATATTGAAAAAAATGAAACTGATCAACATTTGTAATTGCATTATGAATTGTGTAATTTATTGCTTTGTAATTTTAAAAACATTTTCTTTGTTCTCTAACCAGCTGTAATTTTCCAAATGCAGTCTCCACTTACTTATTTCCAACTGAGACTGCTTCATCTGGACCTCTCCCTTACAAACACTTGAGAGACTGCATCTCTGAACAGGGGCCCCATGAAAGGTTGAGAGTGTGAGGAAACATGAATGTGCCTTACAGGAAGGGTCCAGATATGAAATCCCATCCCATGCCACTCCTGGGTCACCAGTGGAACTGGGGAATTGGGAAAGATATGCCTCATAACCCTTATAACCTGAATTATCCAGTGACCCTATGATCAGCCTGGAGTGGGGGATTAAATCCCTGGATCCCAGGCTAAATGATGTAAACAGAGAAACACAGGGAGGTGGCACTGCAAAGTTGTGCTTCCATGTGGCATGTATGGACATTTATATACATATATATGTATGTATATATGCATGTGTGTTGGAATGGGGATAGCATGAAGACATCTGTGTTGCTCTGTACTAATTATTTCCTCCATGGATATATGTGAATATAAATGTGTAACTAAAGAGGAAATCTTATTATGAGTAAACCGTATAGGCAAGTGGATGCAGGGGTGTGTGTGTGCATGTGTGAATTTAATAACTGATACATGCATGTGTTTGTACACATTTATCTTACACTTGCAAGCAGCAAGGGGAAAATTGTCACTTTTGGGAAACCAAACGGCGTTTCTTCAGATTGACAAACCCAGACACGTTCTCTGTCCCCCTGTCACGGCCGCTCGCCGCACGGGACATTGCAGGGATGCCGCTGGTGGCTGGCGGGGCCGGACGCGCTCCTTACCGGCTGTGCGGGGCTGGGCTCAGCAGCAGCAGCTGTCTGCGAGAGATAGCGAGCCGACAGCTCCTTCACGGAGGGCGCGGAGAACCTCCCTCGTTCTCGCTGAAGTGTGTGGCTGGTGCTGCCTGATGGGTCTAAAAATGACCGTGCCCGATCATCTGAAATTGGGACAGACGAGTGCGGTGAGCCACGAGCCGCAGGCAGGAGGGCAGGGCCGGCGTCGCTTTCCATGGGCTCTGCCAGGCCTCTGGCACCGCACCCCGAGTCCCCCCGCAGCCCCTGCCCTGCTCCCCCAAAACTCAACATCACAATTTTCTGGTTCAGGGAAAAAACATGGACATTCCCACCTCCTGCAGGGCTGAGGTGGACTGTTGAGCCTGGAGGAAAGTGACACTTGAGCAGTGACCTGATGGCCCCACTCCTGCTTCCCTGGGCGAGGCCATCATCAAACATGAGCAAGTCAGAGGGCATGAAGGAACGGCACATATCCACCTCGAGCCAATTCCTACTTTTGTTTTTGCTCGGTGGCCATGCCACTCTCCCGTGGGTGTGCCTCCAAGCAGCTATAACCTCTTAACTTTGCCTCTCCCTGGGAGCTCATTTCAGGAGAGATGGAAAGGGTGAGACCTGCCACAGGATGTAGCTGGGAGCCCTTGGTAGAGCCTTCAAACCTTGCTCTGAATTTAGAGATCTGATATTTTGAGTGCACCAGCTTCCGTGGGGTCCCCACTGAAGCTTCAGTTTTCAATGAAAGAAGCAACTCCAAAATGTAGCCAAGAACTTTCTTTTTGCATTAATCTGCCAGGTATGAGGATGATTATCTCCACCTCCCATCACAGACATACATAATATATAGAGCTTTACACCTACAGGGTGCATCCCTGCCCTCCAGGTTAGTCAGGGCTGTCATTTCTCTGTTCCCACTGCAAAAACACGAGAAGCTTCTCCCGTTCTCTGCAGGGCTTGTGTTGCTGCATTTGGATTTAGTGAGGTATTTGCAATGCTTTTGGTTTGAACAATGGGCTCTCTCTCCACAAATCCAGCTATTGCACAGCCAGGAAAGGGCTGATGTACTTTTTAATATGCGCACACTAGAAGCACTGCAGCCATTCCAGCATTCTTTGCCCTCAAACCTCAGCTCCCAAACCACAAGAATTAGAAAACAACAAATCTAATTACTCTTCTTCTTTGTGTTCTGCATTTTAAGTTCAGATTTTCAAGTTTTTCTCCAAAATACTGAAATAAACTTATTCTAGTTTTATTTTAAATTGACAAGAAGCAAGTCTATGCACTAAAAATGTGCTTCAAATGAAATACCAGTTTCTATAGGCACAAACATGCAGCAAAAATCCATGACACCAGGAGAAGAGGGACCTCAGTGAGTTGTCAGACTCAGCTGTGATGCTGGAAGGAACCAAGCCTCAAAATTTCTGTTGTCCTTTAATCCAGCTGCTCCTGCAGTTGTGCAGGCATTTTGATGCAGAACCAAGGCTGCATTCATGGGAAAGCAGTGGGATGAAATGCAAATTTAACTGCCCAGTTCTGCTGGAGATCATTAGGACACCAGAGGAGGAAACAGAAAGTACTTCCTTAATCATTTTTTTTGTTAAATCTCCATCTAAATATGGCACCTCTCTCCCTGATTTCTGCTGTCCACAGCTTAAACATTTAGTCAAAGGGAATTACCCCTCTACAGCCACTGCAGACGGTGGCAGGGCTGAGCAGACCTGGTGCATCCTGAGATAGGCTGTGACCTCACAACCACCCTCTGGTTGCATCATGTTCCCTCACTGTGCTCCAGACTCCCTGATCTTTGACTAGATCCTGGATTTTTGAGATGAACAGCATCCAGGAAATCAGAATGGTTTGTGTTGGAAGAAACTTTGGAGAAAATCTCATTCCAACCCCCCTGCCATGGGCAGATAGGGGCTCACTAATTCAGGTTGCTCTGAGCCCTGTCCAACATGGCCTTGAACACTTCCAGGAATGGGACATCCAAAACTTCTTTGGGCAACCTGTTCTCACTACCCTCACAGTAAAGAATTTTTCCTGATGTCTAATCTCAGTCTCTCCTCTTTTAGTTTAAAACTGTTCCCCTTTGTCCTAGGGACATCAGGAAGATTCTTGCAGCGTATGCTGAACCAGCTGCAGAAACTTTTGGTGATCTGAAAAAACTCCTTTTTGAGGAATTTGAAAAATCTTATCTGGGAATGTCTTTCTTTTGTCCTAAACTCATGATTTACCTACTGTAAAGAAAAACGGGAGTCCAATCAGTCTGGCAAACAGCAAGTTTCTTCTTTGCAAGATAATGAGATTTGACTAAGTCCCCCAGTAAGAGCAATGGGGAAGAACTGGGCACAGTAAACCTTGCTAGCTTCAAGGTAGAAAGGAAACCAAGCACACATTTTCAGGCTTTGTGGCTGGGAAAATGAACACAAGCCTTTGGCTGTCTTGAAAACCACATCTAGGAGATAGGAGCACCTCATGGCAAGGCTGGGACCCTGGCTAGGCTGACACAGGTGTTCCTATGCTTCACCATTTTAGTGAGAAGTGCTTAACAAAAGCATCCCTGTGTCCATGAGCTGGGATGGTGATGTTTAATGGTCTCCTCCCCCTCCAGGCTATGGGCATTACTGCTGAGGTGATACAATTTGTACTGACCTATAGGCCTGTAGGTTCACATACTGCACAAAGGAAAGCAACCTGCCCTCCAGCCATGAACAAATAGTGCAGCTGAAGGAAGATTTTCAGTTCAGGCAGTGGGAAATAGCACAGTGTCCATGTTGCCCGTTCCTTCACCCTTTAGCTTGGATGGATGAAAGGCCACAGGGCTAGCTTTAATGACAGATATAATTAGATTCAAGGCTTTTGTTAAAGACACTCCTTTATCGCTGCCTTTGTTTTCTTTTTCTTCTTCCCTTCTAATTTTTGACTTTTTAAAAAGAATTTTTAAAATTTTTTTTGTGCAGTGCAGTGCACAGGCTGTGCACAGCTCTGTGTTTGCTTATAATTTCTCACAAAGCCTCCTGCCCTGCCTTGGAGAAGGGCTGCTCTAACTCTCTGTGTTGCCTCTGCGCTTGCACAAAATCTGGTCTCTGCCTGACGAAACAGGCTGCTGCCTCCCTCTAAACCGCTAATTATAGATAAGAGCCGAAGAACAGCACTTCGCTCCGCTAGCGAGAAGGCTGAGCTGTCATGTGTGCGCGGATAGCGACATCCGAGCGGCTCCGAGGACATCTCAGGAGCTGGGAGCGAGGTGCGGCTTCACAGCATCCCCTGGGACGGAGCGGGAGCCTCCCAGCTGGAGATGCTGAAGCACAGCTAAAGGTCGCTATGCACACCAAGCTTAGGCTGATATTTGTTGTGTATGAGGTGGAAGCCCAGTCTGAAACCTGTGCCGGGCTCCACATTTCTGCCTCGCTGAGCAAAAGGGCTCCAGCGCTGAGTGATGCATCCCGCGCCGCGCTGATTGACTGCACGACTGCGGCCCCAGGGATGTTAAACACGATACTTCAGGCATTAAAGCATCGCCTGGGAGCTAAAATAGGGGGAAAAAATCTCCTGAAACCCCCGTCCTCCCGTCCCACCCAGTGGCTGGCACCGCGGCCGACGCCGCCGCTGTCCAAATGAAGGATACAGGGAATGCTCCTCCCTGCTGGCGTTTGTCGGCAAAATGTCCTTCATGTGAGTGTCTGGCGCCGGATGAATCTGCACATTTTGTGTGAGGGGCTGCAATGTTTGGACCGCCCATAAGGAGCAGCTGTCGGGCTTCTTGAGCTCTTCCCATGCCCCGTGTATGTGCAGGTCGGGCTTGGTTTACAGCCTCTCTGCCCCGTGAGTCACATCCCAGGCAGGCGGGGAGGGCTGTGAGACACGGACACTTGCAACAGGGGAAAGTAATTCCTTGTACTCGTTTGTACTGATTTTCTAAACACGGGGAGAAGGCAAGGCGGTGAGGGGAAAAGACTCTTAAAATATTCATCTAAAAGTTCACTCATTTCCTCTCCAATTATTGCCCATAAATCATTCAACTGCTCTGTCTCCCGCTGGAGATAATATTGCAGGTCTCTTGAACCAGAGTCATCTTACACCTGGCAGCCAGCTCCTAACAAGTGGAAAACAAATCACCAACAAAACCTCTGCCCCCTTCCTCCCCTGAGAAAACCCCATCTCACCAGTAACAGGGCAGCTCTGTCTCACTCTACTTTCTATTTAAACCACTTTATCCTATGAACAAACAACGCTACCCACCTGTTGGTGTCCACCACCTCTGCTGCTGGCACTCCTTCACAGCCAGGCTCCCACCACCAACCCCTGTGAGCTACCGAGTGCCTGAGTCACCTATTAAAAAAGGAAGCTGCAAGCTCAGCACCAGTCTCCTGCTCGCCTGGCCAACCACATGTCATCAGCTGTGCTCCCAAAATCAGCAGCCCTGAGCAAACACAGCTGCCTAGAAAAGCCCTTTGTGTCACCGGCTCGCCCCTCTGGGAGCTGGGGGTTGTGTAACGGGGCCTGGGATGGGATGGGATGGGATGGGATGGGATGGGATGGGATGGGATGGGATGGGATGAGGGCTTGAACAGGGCTTGCAGAATTCATAGGGAAAAGGATGGCCCTGTGGGGCAAGTTCTGCCAGGGTCCTGTTCCTTTCCATTGCTTGCTGAGAGGAACAGTGCTGCAGAAAGCATCTCCTCCCAAATCTGGCATCCTCCATCCTCTGCTCAGTGTCTGCTTGACTCTGCTGCTCTGCAGATCACTTTTGGGTTTGCCATGTTGGCTGCCCAGCCTGGCCTGTCCTGTGCCATGGGGCACAGAGGTGTTGTGGTCTCGTGCCTTGGCTATGCCATGGCTCCAGTACCACGAGACATTTGGTGCATCCCAAAGTGCAGGACCCAAACTCAATTCTCTGAGGTCAGCAGGAGCAAAGAGGCTCATGTCCTAGAGCTCCTTGGAAGTCAGGGCAGGAAACAAGTGATTTCTTCAGATTGTGAAAGAGCTTTCTGTTCCAAGGGGATGGAGGTGAACTGACAAGGAAATGCTGTTTTGTGGATCCCTGGGCTGGTGGTTTCCTGAGAATTTGGGGCTGGTATTCTCCCATGCCTGGCATCAGCCATGGGCTACCCCCATCAGGTGGTCACTACCAACTCAGACTCCTGACCCAGGAGTGTGTGACACCCCTGTGTGACTGGACATGTCCCCAGTACTAGCTGCTTGTCCCTGCTGTTCATCCCAGAGAAACATTAGCATCTCACTGACCTGTCTCAAAGCTGGAAGCACACCCCTGCAGATGGGAACCCCATTTCTAAGTGCCTCTGCCCTTGGATGTGGCAGCTGCATGTGCAGAATTACATCTGTCCCTTCCTCCTCTCAGTTTTTCTGCCCAGAGAATCAGTTCCCTGACAAAAGTGACTCCTAAACATCAGCACAGCTCCATGGCTGGGCTGGGGGAATTTGCATGGATGGGTGAGCAGCCATAAAAGCTGGCTGGGAAACCAGTGCTGCTGCTTAATCCAGGAGCCAGGAAGCCCATTGGGGGTGCTCAGTCAGCGGGGAAGAGTTTAAATATCTGCCCTAACTGCTCTGCCAGCAGCCCTGGTCAACAGGGAAGCTCTGCCAGAGGGGACACATCTGCAGGGAGGTGTGGGAAGCAGGGCAGGCTCCCTGCTACCCCAGTTTGGAGGCTGCTGAAAAGGTGAGTGGTTCTGGGATGCTTCAGTGATGGGTGGGCAGGAAAGGGTAGTCCTGGGACAATAAAGATTTAGGCAAGAGAGAATATCTATCTTGCCCTCACGACCCACTCATGAGGCTTTAGAGAATGTTAAAATACCACCTGTTTTTTTTCTGAAAGAAGGGGAAAAAACCATGCAGCATTGATGAGATTTTAGAATCTAGCAAAGACTGAGGACCAGTCATGCTCCAAAACACTCTGCTCACCCTCACGGGTGCTCCCTCCTGATGCCCAGATCACACTTTGTTCTCTTTTCAAACCACAGTACTTTCTCTCATTTTCAGTCCTACAAAGAACTGTGTTTGAAATTCAAGCTTTTTCTTTCTGCCGTGGATCAGCACATTATGTACCAGAGTGGCAATTGTAAACATGTTCTTTATACATAGAATTCATGTGGTTTTTTACTGTTTTGGTCCAAGAGTACCTGTTATATATGGGCTAGAAATCGACCTTTAAAAGTAAGTACTGAGATTTTCTCATGCTCATCTATCAACTCAGATATAAGAACAGCACTGATTACAGCTGGATGATTAATGAAAATCATACCACTTAACAAGGCTTTTTTTTTTTCTGATTCCAAACTTTCATGAGTACACATTGTCCTTTCAAAAAAATTGTCAGCATCACATATAATAGATCCCTGATTTGGAGGTGGGCAGCCCTGCTGGTACAGAACATAAATATAATGACTAACACATATCAAATAAATAGAAATAATTCCCTTTTGAAAGGGTTTAAGAGAGATTTTGCCCTGTCTGCAAGATCTTTCCTGCAATGATGAGATGAGCGTGGTACATAGAGTTAATAGGTGATTTCTGGGGTGAGAAATGGGCTGAAAAGTGCGAGAAACAGAGAAAGGTGCTAGACAAAGAAGTAAAATAAAATAATGTAACTAAAGACCAGCTGTGTTGAACAGGAAATAAGATTTAAATGATCATTTCATGCATTAGACTTTTTCTACTAATTATAGTAAAATAATTAACATTTTGCAGTTGCATTTGCAAATCTGAGAGGGTGGGAGGTGATGAAAGAAAAAAAAGTGTCTTGTTTCCTGCCTTTGATCTTCAAAATCAGATCTCTTTGCAGTTTCCAGTATCCCCAAACTGAAGATTCATGATCTTTGGTCACTTCTGCAAATGATTTTGGTTCTTTGGTATGGACTTGGATGTCCTTTGCAGAAGCAGCATCATGACCACCCAGGTAATTTAAAGAGCTTCTTAGAAGGGTTGGGAAAATTTAGCCTCAGGCAGAGCTGAGTATCTGCCCCAAGGCAGCTCGGGGCTATTTCTGGGCTTTGCAAAAATCCAGGAATGTGGAGGACTCTATTCTGGGCAGCAAAAAAATGCCAAGAAGCTCTGCTGAGAGACAGCTGCGAGTGGCATTGCTGTTTGGGGACATGGCCTTCCCGCGTGGGCCAGCTGCTGCGGGCTCATCTCTCCTTAGGGAGGGCTCCAGCATCGCCCCTTCACCCCACGGTTTGGGTACCAAGGGCCTGGAGGAGGTGGGTGCAGCCCTGACTGTGCCCTCGGCATTGCCCCGTTCTCTGTGTCCCTCTGCTAGGTTAACAAAGGGTTAACAAAGGCCGAGTGGATGTTTAGTGACTCTGTCCCTGTGTGTGTCACTGCGGGTGTCCAGCACTGCCCCCGACACATCCTGGATCACGTCCCGCTCGCGCCGCTCCGTTCTCGTCCCCTCCAGCGGCTCCATCTGCTATTCACAGAGGGGTTTTTCCCAGGGGTGCTGATAAACACCCCTGGTGACATCCATTGCCCTGTTTCTCTCTCTCCCCCATCCCGCCACCAGCACTGCTTTTATGCCTAACCCCTCTCCCAGGATCTCTTCCCTCCTGCAGCTCAGCATCTCAGCCCTCACAGCCCTACAGTTCAGGATGACCATTCACGCTAACAGCTTCCCTCCCTCTAAAACCCCGTTCCCCAAGGAAAGCAACACCCAGCTCCCCACTGGAACGGCCTCAGCCTGGGGAGAGGGCTCCTTGGCATGCCACAAATACCAGACCTTTTAAGGGCAGCCCTCTCTCACCCCTCTGAAAAGATACCTTGGGAATGTGTGTGCAGGCAGGAGCCCCGTGAGCATCCCCTGACAGCCTGCCTGGGATGCAGCATCTCCCAGCATTGCTCTGCCATGCCATGGTGTTTACGTGGGGGCATTGCAGGGATGCCACGAGCCCTGAGGAGCTGCAAGGCCCTGCCTTGGCTTTCTATTCTTGTCCTGGTGTTTCCATGCCGCTCTTGGCTCTTTATTGCCAGCAGCCAAGAGAACTTAAAACTGTTTCGGGTGAAAGAGTCACACCCCAAATTAAATTAGCAGTATACTTAAAAGAGAAAACCCCAAACCGCTTGTAGCTACTGAGATTCCTGGGAATTTCCATTTGTTTCTGAGTCAGGCAAATTGCCAGCAAGAATATGGGAGAGGAGAGGAGAGGAGAGGAGA
>VWYI01047189.1:123876-240110 GCA_013399455.1 Anthoscopus minutus
AATTAAAGGGATAGATTAGGAAAGGAAAGTTAAAGAAAGTTGAGGAGAGGAGAGGAGAGGAGAGGAGAGGAGAGGAATGGTTGGCTTGAAAGTATAAGATACCAGTAAGGTACAGTACTTCAGTAAAAGATTCCTACTACTATGCTCAGACCCAGTCCTGGGGCTTTCACCAGTGCTAAAGAAGGATTTTCTCACTCTTAGTAACAGGTTTAGGACATCCTTGCCTTGTTTCCTCCCAAAAAGAAGCTTTTGTATCCTGTAAAATACCGAGTCTATTCAAGGGATGAAAACGGCCTTTGCAAGATGCTCCTACAAATTTACACCCATGCTGAATCCCTTAATTGCCACTAGCGAATCATCTACCAGTTTGGCTGAATAAGAGTATGTATTTTTATATTTTGCCTCTTCTCACAAAGTGATATCTATACCTGAGGCATAAGGAAAGGAAGACAACTCCACCTTTCTTCCCCTAAATTCACGTTTTCTAACAAAAATCTGCCGCTACTTCACATTTTTTTTTATACAAAGATGTGGGTGAAAACTGGAGACCAGGAGGGAGCTGGGGCAAGGTACAGAATTTCTGTTATTCTCATCATCCAGACGTGAATGTCAGAAGGAAATACTGGCCAAGAAATCAACGTTCAACAAATGCACGAGCTGAGAAAAATACTGCTTTCAGCTCAGGCCAGGCCCTTCCCACAGTGACTGAGGGGCATCCCCAGGGCTGGACCTGAAGTCCTGGCTCTCCTGGCGACCACAAGACAGCCCTTAGGGCCAAAAGGCAAATGGATAATGAGGTGTGAGACACAAGGGCACTTTTCTGCTCCCTCTTAGAGTGACGCAGGTTTTTGGAGCACATGTGAGCACAAGCAGGGAGTGGGGTATGGCCACGTTAATGCTGCTGACCCCACAGGCTCCTGAAGCCCTGTGGTTGGCTCAGGGTCACAAACATCTTTTTCAACTCCCTCTGGAGATAGGGATTGAAGAGAGAGGGTAAGAAATTCCGTCCTTAATTATCCTTCCCTGCCTCCTGTTCCCCAGGGATGTAAGAAGAAGCAAAGTTCATTTCCTTCTGAACAATCCACGTTTTGCTGCCTACCCACTCCCAGTCCTGAACAGGGTCAGGGTCTGGGTCTGGAAGGTGTCCCCTCCACCTCCAGCATCCCTCTGGCCCAAATGGATCCCATACAGATTCTTTCCCCTATTTGTGCTCAAAGTTATCAGGGTCATCATAAATAACAGTATTTTTTGGGGGACACAGTAGACACTAAGATCTGTCCGCATGAATTTAAGCTTCAAAGCTGGGATTTTCAGCGTTTTAGGACAGAAGGAAAGAACACAGTTACAATGCTCTGGTTCTGTCTAGAACATGCCCAGGTGCCCTAAACCATGGTCTTGAACCAAGCCAAAGCCACTGTACATGGAACACACCTGCAGCACAGAGCAAGGTTTACCAAGCTCTGGGCCAGCAGAATTAAATCCATGGCTTTCCATAAGCTGCAACACAGCCTGAAACACTAAGCATCCTTCTTTGCTCTGTGTTTTAGGATCAGTCTGAGGTTCATATTCATGCAACACTTCACCCCATTCTAATCTACCCCAAAATTACTTACAGGGAGGTCTCTGTAGTCCCAACAGGTGAGTCGTGTCTCAGAGAGCCCCAGTGGAAAATCTGTGAGAAACCCAGGAGCAGGCAGCCCTTTGTGTGTCCCAAAAGGAGCCCTGCTCCACACCCCACACCCTCAGTCCTGTTCACTGCCTCCCAGTGGTCTCTGGCAGCGGGTTTTATCTCAGAGTGCTGGGCTATGTTGAGAGGATGAACCACTTGGTCTATTTTTAGGGAACAGTGAAATTGCTCTTCCACCAGGCTGAGTCAATCATGAGTCCCAGCAATCCTGTGCAGGGATTGGGGAAGGCTGGGGCCCCGGCTTATTTTCAGAATTTATTCATTCAAAATACCCGTGGTGTAACCTGGTATGGGACAGGGATGCATCCAGGCAGTGGTGCAATGGGGAAGACGCATTTCCCTGACTCACTGTCATGTCCTCAGGCTGTGATCCTCACATCCAGGCCTTCTTGCCACCTCTGGCCACAGCCAAAATCTTAAGAGAAAAGCTGGGAAGGTGAGAGGTATTGCTTACATTTTCTGCTTCCCTATTTCCTCATCAGTTCCAGTATTTTAGAAGCAAGAATGAAAAAAAAATGACTTTGAGTAAAGAAGGATAACCACTCTACCTGCTTTATGGTAAGCTGGGAATTGCTCCTGTCATTGCAGGAGGGTGGTGTCACACACAGGTAGCTGCTCTGGGAAGTGTTTGGACAGGGATAATAAGCACTCAAACCTGGAGGACTCTGGATGCTCTCAAAGTTCAACTGGGCAAAGGGTGCTATTTTTAGCATGTTAATGGTGCATAAAACTGTGCCAGTGGTGGTGATCCTGCCTGGCCAAGCTAATTTGCAAATACAAACATACCCAAAGGCTCTGGGGGTGGTTTCCAGAGTCTAGCTTTAGCAGGCTGGGATACCAGTTTGGCTGATGTAGTTGGAAATATTGAAGCAGGCCCAGCAGTTCTCTCTTCGGTTTGCTTTTCTGACACCTTCAGAGAGTGTGTATTTGAGAACAACACCTCATGGCAATGGAAGGTGTGGGTTGGCTGTGCCAGTACCAGAAGCCCCCATCACCTGAGATAAAACACTCCGTGCTCTTTGTTGCAAAGGGACAAGGAACTGTGCTGATTGTCCCATTTCACAGAATCCCAGAGTGGTTTGGGTTGGAAGGGACATTAAAAATCATCCAGTTCCCAACCCCCTGCCATGGACAGGGACACCTTCCACTGGACCAGGTTGCTCAAGGCCCCATCCAATCTGGCCATGAGCACTTTTAGGTATGGGGCATCTACATCTTCTCTGGGCAACCCATTTCAATGCCTCACTACCCTCTGAGTACCATCACCACCCTTTTTTCCCTAACATCTAGTCTAAATCTCTCCTCTTTTAGTTTCAAATATTTCTCCCTTGTCCTCTCACTATGTGCCCATGTAAAATGTTCCTTTCCCTCTTTTTATAAGCCCCCTTTAAGTACTGAGATGTTTAAGTTTTTTCATGCACTTCCCCTGAATAGTTTTGCTGGACTTTTACAGGGGTGTTTGGAGGGGCTGCTGCCCCTCTCTTTTCCCTGTGGGTCTGCAGATGTCAGGAGAGGGTGCTGCACATCACCCAGGCTGCAGTTCAGCATGAGCTGTGGTTTCCCTGCCAGCATCATGTGGCATCACATCCCATCACAACATGTCCAGCTGCAGATGAACATTTGTTTTCACTGAGGCTCTGAGGCACTGAGGCTCCTGGAAAGGCCCAGCTCCTCTCTAGCAAAACCCAGTTTCTTTAACCATCCTGCAGGGCTATGAGCTGCTGCCCCCCTGCTGTCTGTCTTAAGCCCGGTGCCTCTGGAGGTCATCACTCCTCCCTCTGATGTGTTCTTTGTTGCTTCCTTCCGTAAATGAGGATCAGAAAAAGAGCTGCCAGGAGGGTGACAGGCAGGTCCTTGATGGCCAGCCAGGTGGTTGGGCAGAGGGCTGGGGATGGCAGGGGCTGTCAGCAGACACACACCTGCTCAGGTAGCACCAAGTGGGTGGCAGTGTTGTCTGCAAACACGGCAGCACACTGGGAGCTGAGATATTTATTCCATGTGGATGGAGGGACATAAATGCAGGAGGAGAAGGGCAGAGCAAATCAGCTCGTTCAGCAGCTCACTGTGGGTGTTTGTGTGCCATCCCTGCCTGTGTCTGGCAGGAGCACACAGGGCGTGTGCATGTATTTGTGTGGAGTTCTGTTTTCATCTGCAATGTCTCTGTGTTCTGTCTGCACACAGGGCTGGCTGCTCACGCTCCTGCTGTCTCTCTCCATCCCCAGGTGAAGGACCTGCTCTGCTGTGGGCTGTGACTTCCATGTGTGTCCCCATCAGTGCCCCTGCAAGCTGCTCCTGCAGCCCTGAGAGATCTGAGCTACCTGACAGCTCTGCACAGCTCCTGGAGAAAGGGTTTTGTCCTTGTGTCTGAAAGACAGCAGCTAATTAGAAGGCAGGAAATGAGAAAAATAAATCACGGAGGCACTGGGATTTTCTGAGAGGCACGGAGTGTGTGAGGGGAGAGATCAGCAGCCCCAGGGTCTGGAAGAAAGGGGAGACCTGAGCCCTTGACTGAGATGGGATGGCTCCTGCTGGGAGCCCAGTGAAGAGGGCAGGAGGGTCTTAGCAAGGAAAAGGCTCTTCAGGCTGGACTGAGTGAAAGCAGAGACTGGGGCTTGCGGGAAAAGCCAATTAGGAGGGACAAGGTTGTTTGCTTTGATTGTTGGCAGACCTTGGCCAGGCTGATCCTCCCCTGCCCTCCGAGAATCCCTGCGAACTACTGTGTGCTCCCATGGCAGCTTCCCCCAAAAATGCCAGTGATCCCAGCCTCCCTAATCGGTCACAGGGGCTGGGAGAGGTGACAGGGGATGTGTGGCAAGTCCTGCTGCCCCTTCTGTCTGTGATGTGAGGTCGAGTTTGAGTCACCCCCGACTTAAGGTGGATCTCGTGCTTAAACACCCCAAGTTTCCCTCCTGCCCGAGTTGCAGAGGCACAAAGCAGTGAAGTGGACAGATTGGCCGCTTAGAGGAGTTCTGACATTCAGCTCCTGCTTTGTCATGCCCATGAAAAGCAACTGCTGAAAGGGAAAGGAGCTTTTAAGGATTATTTTGACTGCAGAGACCTCTATCGTGGCAAGTGCCGGAGCTTCCCTGGACTCGGAGCCGTCTCTGGCATGAGCGCAGCCTTTTATCTTAAATCAGCATTTCCCTCCCTGCCTTTCAGACCTTTCCAGTTCACTGGCGATGTTCTCCCGAGCCCGTCTGCTGAGCAGCGGGATGCAGACGGCGGAATGATGGCTGCAAAGCCCCGGGTCATGGAGAGAGGGAGGGTGGCAGCCTCCGCCGCCGCTGGGGCTGGGACACAGTGTCCGGAGCATCCTTGCGGAGCCCGATGCGGGGATGACCGAGTCAGTTCTGCTGTCGCTAGATGGCACCGCACCCTTGCAGCAGGACGTGCAGCCGGCAGGGGATGAAGCCTCCCCCGCCAAGGAAACCCTTGAACTAAACCCGGGTGCAGGATGGGGGACCCCACTGTTTCCTGCCCTCTCCTCCGCCTCCTCTCCTTGCTTTGAAAATTCCCCTTGTGTAGAGGTCGAAATGAACATGTTAGAATAGAAAGGGGGAGGAAGGGTTTGTTTGCAGGTGGGTTTGAGGCTGCCTGGATGCTCTGTAATTTGCAGTCACCTCAGGCTCCTGTTTCATCTTTGCTCTGCACCGAGGTAACATCCCCGTGTGCCCTTCAGCTGGAAGCCCTGCATAATGGAGCAGTGTTACACACACACACACACACAAACCTGCGTGCATGTCCCTCTTCTGTCTTCCTCGGCCACAATTCCCTCTCTCTGATTGCCAAAATTCATCTAGAAGTTGTTGATTTTTAAATCCAGAGTACCCAGAGGACTCTACCTGCAATAAATTAGCTGGTGCCTTCTCCTTTTGAATATTAAAGGACTCAAGCCTTCAACTATTTCCCTTTGGGAAAAATGGCTCCTTGATTTGCCATCTTCCTTCTCAGGAAGAATTTTGTTCTGCTATCTAAGTCTTCCAGTGCTCAGTTTAATCTCATTACTGCAGACTACAGCCACTTGGACCTCTTTAATTAGTGACTTGGTGACGTCTTTGGTGGCAGCTTCCTCCAGATCATCTGATGTTGCCAGCGCAGCAGGGGCACAGCCCAGCTGCTTTGGCTGCCTGGGAATGTACTTTTCTAAGGGGTGTAAATCATCCCCTTTGAGCAATGCTCAGGCCTGCAGAAGAGTCTCAGGTGTGACTGTGCTATGCCTGGAAACAGATGCAGCCATTGGTGCTTTGGCTTTTTGTGCAAAGCTCCAAACTGTGGAGTTTTGAAGATAAACCCAGCTCCAGTCAGCAGAACTGTCTTGAACGCTGCCAAGCTGTTGCCCTCCATATCAGACATCCCAGCCCCTGAGAACATGGTCTGTGCTTGTGTTATTGTGTGGCTGCAAACCACCCCATGCTTTCTCCATGGCAAGCCTGGGATGTCCCCTCCTCCTCCCTCAGGAAGGGGCTGTCCCTGTGGGGTAGTGAGGAGGCTCCCATAGAAGATCTGCTCTGATCACTGCTGGGGCTCATGGAGCACCAACATCTCTCTCTCTCCATGGGAATGACAGAACACAGCACAGGTGTCTGGTCCCCAAGACATTTGGGACTGCTGCTTCCTGGACTTTTTTAGGAAGCATTACCACTCCTGTCTCTGAGCATATCCAACACCTACCCCAGTGGTAGCTGTCGTATTCCCAGCTCCCTGGATGGAATTGCCTCCCCAGAAGGATCTCACACAAAGCTTCCTATGAAGCACGACCACATGAAGCCATGGCTATTACAAGGCCTTTGAATCAGGGGCTGGGGACTGGTGTAAGGCTCTAAGATAGGCCATGATTCACCCCTGGCCAGACAGAGGAAAAGTCATTCCTGGCACTGGAAAAGGCACAAAGAAACTGTGACAGCACTGAGCTAGATAGTGTGGTGACATCATGTACTCTGATACTGAAAAAAAAAATATCCCAGCAATGCTGTGGAAACCTCAGCTGCACCATTTGTGTTCTCGTTCAAGAGACTTATTTTCCCATGCAGTTGGGTAATTAAATACAGGGTCTCAAATCCAGGCTTTTTCTCCCTCTTGTGTGAAAGGCAAGAAAGAAATGGAAAGAAAAAGGAACAAATCCTAAATACATGGTTTAAGGAGACCCTGGATTCCTGATCCAGGGTCAAAAATCGTGGGATGGTCCAATGGTCTCTAATCCAGTCATTATGGGATTTTTGGAGATCTGTTTTTTTCTGCCCCAATTCAAACAGCAAAGTCCGGCAGAATTCAACTCTTTCCCATGCAAAGCTTGTATTTCTCACTCTTGACAGATGCCTCTTGCCTTGAAATATCCCTGACCTGCTTTAGTCCTGATGATATCATAACATTAGGGATCACTTACATGCCCTATCTTAAGCCAAGGATGACTCTCTCCGATACACCACTGCTGCCAAATTCAAAAAGGAGCCCAGCCAAGGCTCCTTAGTTAGGTACAAAGGAACCTCTCCCTCTTCCTCTCCTCAAGGCTGAGATGCAGGGAGATATTACTCATCCCAAGCTAAACATGGATGTATTTCTGCCTTGGTATTTAATAGCAGCTATTTTTAGATGCTGGCATAACAGCACAGGGAGAGCCAGCATGGCTCTGTGGACTCATCACTGGCCCAGATCCCGGCTCTGCTGGGATTTGCCAGCTCTGTGCAGTGAGACTGATCAGGGCTGCAGTCAAGGGGTTGTCTGCTCTTTGTGCTCCCTATCCTTGGCCACATTCCTGAATGTCCAGGCCTGGCAGGACCCCCGTGTCCCCAGCCAGCATTGCCTGGTCAGTGTCTGCTGTGGGGTTCTGTGGGAAATTCAGCTCTGGGTAAGGACCAAGCAAAGCCTTCCCAGCTGCATCCATAGAGGTGGAAACAGGGTAGTAGTTATGCCTGAATACCAAAATAAATCCAACTCACAGCTTCTGCCCGTGGCTGAGTCATCAGCTGTATCTGGCACCGAGGAGATGATCCCCTGCCTGTCCCAGGACTGCTTCCCTTCCTGTGTGGGAACAACAGCAGGGAAACAGGTAAGTTCCCACAAATAGAGGAGAAGAACTGCACAAAGGCCCAGTGTGAGGAGGCTGACAGCACCAGAGGCTTTCCGGAGCCAAAGGTGGCTTTTTTTCCCCTGCAGGACCCAGCCTTGGCTTTGGTCTTTTCTCTCCAAGGGCTGTGCTTCATGGTTTTTGGAAGCTCCTCCTCATTTCCAGAGCTAAGTGGTATTTTGCCTATCTGTCTTTGATTTTGAAGCCACCTTTCAGAGACAGGATTATCCATCCATTTCCTTTACCAATTCCCACAATGATTTTTGTGTCTCAAACCCAGTAGTGATGGGAGTTGCCTTTTGCTGCACTCCCAGTGAAGGCCCAGTCCCTCATGTGGGTGGATGAACAAGATAATTTCAGATAGAATGTCATCCATAGCTAATATTCCAGATCATATCACATCAGTATCATCTCCCATATTTTTTTAATGCAGGTCTCTCTCCAATCTGAGCTGCTCATTCCTACCAAATCCTTCCCTCCAGGAAGAGAATCATCACAAGGAATAGTTTGTTGAACATCTGAGCTCTCCCCCTGGTGCCATTAAATCACCCAGAGCTGGATGGTCCCAGACATAAACATCCACAGGGAAACCTGTCCCCTGTGCCTAGGGATTGACATCCATGGGTGATGGATCACCACCATGAAGCCCAGGAATTTTTAAGGATAAAATGTATTTCCAGGGCCTTTTGAAGAAGAGCACCTACTGACCTTTGCAGCAGCCTCCTTCCCCGTGGTGGTGGCAGGACTCCCTCGTGCCCTGCTCTGGGTGCTCTGCAGAGGGGAAAGCAAGGCTGGGTCTCTGTGGGGTTTGCTCTCCATGCTCAGGGGCTGGATTGTTGTCAGGATGCTGGTGTGATCAGCCTCCCTCTTCCTCAAAGGGCCTTTGGGGCACGGTGCCTCCAGCGGAGCGCAGTGTGAACCTTTGCAGTGTGAGGTGATTTTAGGGGTGTCAGAGCTGGTCAGGAGTCCTCTGAAATTCCTTGCTGGAGCACCAGTCTTAAGGATGGGAACACTTTCCATGGGCTTGCTTGAGCACATGTCACAGGGATGACTTTGAGGTAAGGCTCGGTTTTTCCCCACTGGAATGGCATTGTTCTGTGATGGAGACCTTGCTTCCATGAACTAAAAAAACCAACAAAAACCCCACAAAATATCAAAATAGGTTCTTATATAATTTCAATAATAAATCATGTGACATTTTTATTTCCTGCTCTTCTGTTGATTTTCTAACTTTGTGGAATGAAAGAGTATCCCATCACTTTCTATGTTCTCTGAAATAAATGTTAAGGACACAATAGCTTGTTTTTGAAGTGTTGAGGTTTCTGTCTTGCCTGTTTCCAGTGAACCCTCCTGACTTGTCCATGAACATTCAAGAAAACTTTGGAGTAGAAAAAATATGGCCAGTGGTTTTCTCCTCTCTTGGATCATTGCCTTATTCCCATCTCCATCCTCCTACTCTATGAAAATGTGTTTCCAAACAGTCAGTAAAAACCTCCTCTCTATCATTTAATAGGAAATCTCCAGTTTCTTATAAACCTGGACTGAAAATAAGAATTTTCACATTCTGCCTTATGTTTAATTAGGTAGAATTCATCTTTGTGTGATCGGTGGGAATCAACCTCGTTTTTAGCAGAAAAGCTGGATAAAGTCCAGAATATCTGGCTTCTGGTGTGTTACCATCTCTTATTTATTCCAGGTTGTCACAAGATGTCCCCTCATCACAAAGCAGGGTCAAATGAGCAAACACAGAGCTCAGAATTGCACATTATGCCAATGAGTTTACATTCAAAATATGAGGAACACTGGCAGGTGGGAGGTGTCCCTTTGCCATGATGTGAGGACAGAAGTCACAGCTTCTGGCTGGGAGCAATTCCATTTAAGATGCTGAATTGCAGACCCCTAAATGCAAAATCTACCTATGAACTTGATGTCTAAGTCCCATTACAGTAAAAAAACCACCATGAAAGTTCTAGAATGGTGGGGTAGAATGGCAGAAATGACACAAGCAGCTAATTTGAGACATAAGGGGCAACATCAAAACACCTCCAGCTGGTGGAGCAGGTGCCCCAGTGTCATCCCTGCCAGCCCAATGTGGCTCTCTGGATGCCTTAGTGACTTTCAAGACAGCACTAAATCCTCTTCCAGGTCCTTCACTTCTTGATTGCCTTCTGTAAGTCAACTCCCCCTACAATTTCTTTTTTACTCCACAGCAACCTGAATATTATACATGAAATTTCCACCCTGGAGCATCATATGTATGCCAGTCTATCTGTACATACTAAGAGGCAATTTGGTCTGACCTGTCCTGGGCTTTCCTCACAGTTATTGCAGAAAATGCTGGGTTTTTATTTGTCTCTCATTGTCAAGAACTGGAGCTTTATGTTGTGGGGACTGTCCATACCAACAGCTCTGAGGCTTTGGCTCTCACCTTGAGATGTTCTTGCTTGGTCATGGTTTTTTCACCATTCAGGATGCTCTGGTACCTGCAGGGAAGACAGGAATTGGCACCCGAGTCCCTTTTCAGCCTGGATATATTTTTGTGTATTGAGGACAGGCTCCTTCTGCCTTCCCCTACCCTCTGGAAAATATCAAAGCCAATAGAATCCAAAAGCAAGCTTGAAGAGTGACAGAGATGTGAGAAATCTCCCAAAGAGGACTGATTTTAGCTCAGAGCCACTGTGAGCCTTCTCCTTCAAAGCTCCATGCAGAAATGTCCCTGGAGCATCCATGTCCCCAGTGGTGGGGCATGTGTTGTGGGTTTACATCACCTGAACGAGGTGTATTATTGCACTCTGCTGATTTATGGCTTGGAGATGAAGTCAGGCTTTCCAGAAGGTCAATTTATTCAGCTTTAACTTAATGCAAAGGGATTTATCAAGTCAGTACCTGACCTAATATAACACCAGTGATGAGTGAGACCTTTGCAGAAGAAACCACCTTCCTTCTCTTCCGTGCTCTAGGGAGTGCACTCTCAGCTTTCTCCAAAGAGCCTGTCAGAGACATGGCTATTTATAGTGGAAACTAACCAATTTTGGGATATTTGGAATGAAGCTGTCCCATGGGGAAGTTCAAGAGACAGACTTGACAGCTGCTCTGTCACTCTTACATGGAGGGAGATGTACTTTGGGCTCTGTTCCTAATCTGATTCGTCTCACGCTTGGCAGCGTCTTGGTCTGATCTCAGTTATGGGTTGTAACAAGAAGAGAAATCAGCCCTTAAGAGGCTTGGGCTGAAATGTGACTCTCCCTGGAGCCTTTTGGTAAGAGGCAGTTGAGAGAAACCAGGAGGGGTTGCAGAGCCCATACCCCTCTTCCCCATCAGCTCATCTCTCCAGCATTTGCTCTTTCCCTTGTGGCACCTTACAAACTACCAAGATTAAAAGCTTTAATTGTCCACCTGGGAATGCTCCAGTCCTTGGGGTCAAGGGCAAATTCCTCTGTGTCATTTTATTTAGTGGGGATTGTTGAGTGTGTCTGGATTTTAAATCAGGACTTGTCTTCCAAGACATAATAATGCACTGGAAATATAGAACAGACAGGAGCACTCGTGACAGAAAACATGCACCTCTCACTTGAGACCTGACAATTTGGGATGCTGTGCTTGGCAAAGATCTTATCTGAGTGAGATTTGTCTGTTACAGAGGTGGGAGAGGGAGAGTCCTCCCTGGGAGCCCTTGGATCTGAGGTGAACTGAAACCACAGATCACACACCCACCTGGCAACCAGTTCTGAGACGGACACAGCTTTCCTCAGAAGAACTGCCCTGAGCTCTGGATTGCTCCTTGGAGAATGGCACAGAGAAGGGAAGGACTGAGCTGGCCTCAGCTTCTCAGCTTTATCCATGTTTGCTGTCTGCTGGCACTGAAACAAGAGAGCAAAGGTTATGGTGCTGGATGTGAAGACTCAGGGAGAAGAGGCCAAAATCAGTGTGCCCATCTCCACTCAGGGGACCAGGGCATCAGAAAAGGGCTGTGGAACAAATGCTGCCTTCACGGATGCATCTGCAAACCTCATCACCGAAATTCGCTTTCGAAAAACAAAATGGGGTTAAAGCAGACACAAATTAAATCACACTTAATGCAGGGAATTCGTCTTTTTTACTCTAGTCTACCACTTATCTCATTCTCTTAGATCCCCAAGTTCATCTCTGTGACAGTGAGAGACGTGAAGAAAGAAAAGATGTGAAGAAAATTAGCTTTAAATAATTTAAAAGTTATTTAATGTAATTTGCATATGCATCATTAGTTAAAATTTTCTGATATTTCCAGTGTCACATAGACCTGAACTAGCTCTGGATTCAGACAGTTACTGGAGATTTAAGTACCTCTTGCCCTCTTCTGCCAAAAATGTTCCTGTTTTCCAGACTTCAGCAATGTGCAGCAGAAGTCTCAGGCATTGTATTTTCAGTGACTGATCTGACACTTGGAAGTACATTAGGTCATCTGGGGTTCATTTTCTGAATGTAGACAGAGCTCTGGGGACCTACAAGTTGTATGTAATTGCTTTTTAATTACTGACACAGACATTTGAACTACAGGATTATTAAGTACTTGTATTTACATTTTGAAAGTATTTGTTCTAAAAGCCACATTACTTGTAAAAAAAAATGTTTTATCAGCAGTTTCTGTGGCTCTGGGCTGAATATTATTCAGTGTCCAGTCATTGTCCACCCATGTTTGAGTGTCCACTTCCTGATGCACTCAAAAGGGACAGATTTTGTGGGGGGATAAGAGGATAAGAATGTCATTCAACAACTTGTGAGTGACTGCTTCCCTTCTCATGCCTGTTAAGACATCTGAAATAAAAACCAGAGAGAAGGAAATATATTTCTCCTCAGTTGCTTCAAAAGGTTCCTTTTTTTGTTTGTTTGTTTTTTGTTTTCTGAGTCATTTCCCATGGCGTTAGAGAAGAGACAGATCTGTCAGATCACAGGCTCCCACCTCCCACAATTAAGGGGTTGTTTCCCATTTTTGTGGTGGTGTCTAGCATAAAACAATTCCAGGTTAAGGGCCCTCCAGGGATTTACTTTGTGGCAAAATAAGCTTGTTAAGAGAGCAGTATTCTCAATCCCTTTTTTCCCTTAAATACAGGCAGTTGATGAAAATACCCTTCTCAGCCCACCCTGAACAGTTCCCACAGCCAGCACAGCATCCCCCCAGTTGCTAAGGGTTTATAGGATTTTTCTGATATTAATTCATTCCATTTCCTGTGATCTAGGAGGGGTTTTGGTGTAAAATCACTTACATGCTAGAGTGCTTCCCTCTGCCTGAGATCTGCCATTTGATAGTCTCCTTGGGGCTCCCCAGCACCACGCTGCTGACTCCTTCCTCTCCTGAGCAAGAGAGGAGGCAAAGTCCCTTGGCAGAGCTGCAATTAAATATTAAAAACTGATGTGCAAATGGGGATGGTGTTGAATTGGAGAGCTGGCGCTGAGGAGTGGAGGAGATGAAGCCTTTTCTCTCCTTCTGTCAGCTTTTTGCCAATTACTGAGGTCTGATTCCTTCCCATAAAATCACCAGGTAAGTCCAGATCCTGGCTGGGGCACCCACAGGCATCCAGGCTCAAATCTGGAGTCAGATTTGGGTGGAAAGCTGCTGGAATCTGTGTTCTCACCTTGTCTCAGAACGAGCTCCACTGTAATAAGAAGATTTTTAAATGGATGCTTCCAGCACATACACCCATACTCCAATCCAGAGAATGTTTTCAATTCAATCTGTGGTCCCCTGGGCTTGTGGCTTTGCTGGGGAGGTTCTGCAGGAGCTGCAGGAGAGGGCTTCTCTCTGGGGTGTGAGCAGCTCTACTGCTCCTCCTGGCAAAAATGAAAGGCAGGCCAGGGTCCAGATGAAATGAATTGAAATAATTCACCATTAAGGGAAACAGAGGGCAGGACCATCTGAGGAGATTTGATTTAGCCAAAATCTGAGTTTAATTTAAGTCAGAGTCTGGCAAAAGTAGCCTCCTCAACCTCTCAAAAAGCACCATGGCCAAAAAAAGAGCTTCTTTTCACCTAACAATAACTGAGTTACTGCAAAGTTCTCCCTGGGATTTATTCTGCTCACACTGGAAAGTTGACCAAGCAGCAAAACCAGTGCACAAATGAGAGCAGTTCACTGTGCTGGTTTATAATGAACAAGAAAACTACATTTGACATCAAAAGCTGGAAAATAATTTACTCAGAAATGACTAAGCTAAGCAAGAAACCTCTGAGATGAGAAGCCAGTGAGTCAGGGCAAGGCAGAGATCTGGATAAACAAATGGAGTGTCCATGTCATTACTGTAGGAAATAATAGCTTGCACTTCTCCATCTGTTCTGATTCAGCTCTTACTGGAACTAACCTCCTTACTGAGCTTTTGTTTCAGCATCTAAAACAACTGAGAAGCACTAATGGTTTTAATTCTCTGTCCTGTGGATAGACACAAGTTTGGTTCCACATGGTGGACTCTGGTCATGGTGTCAGTTGTGTCCCTTTCAGCAGCACCTAAGACCAGCCTGGAGCTGAGCCCTGGCTTTGTACATACTCAGGTTTGTGCCAGACCTTCTCCCAGGGTGTCCCTGAACTGATGGAGAATTCAGTTCTTGGAGGACTGTGCAGGATGCCCTGCAAGGTAATGGGAAAATTCCAGTGGCTGTAGGAGCTGCTGGATATCAAGAGACAAACCTGATGGATGATAGAAGAAGTTGAATTTTGTGGGCAGCCCAAAGCACGGAAGCTGGGATGCATCCTTGATAGTTTTTTGTTTTAGTGGAGGAGGATTTGGCTGCCAGAATGAAACAATGAGCAATGTAGTCCTTCCAGTAGTGAGTAATAGAGGCTGCTAAAAGCCTTGTCAATTATTTTGGGGACTACTGTTCTCCAACTCCTCTCTCCATAAAAGGGCTGCATGAAACAATTCCCTGCATAGCTCTGAGGCCCCCTCACTAGATAAAGTGTGTTTTGAAACTGTTTTTGCCAGGATTACAGAGCCTTAGGCTGATTCCTCAGCTTCTCTCTCCGCTGGGGGCCTTGCTCATCTCCCAGTGATTTCAGCCTTTGCTGTTAGTGGTGCTCTGGGTTTGCTCTGTTGGCAAGGATCTGTGGGAAGATGGGAAGGAATTCTTCATGCTGAGATGTTAGTAGGAAGAGGGGCCTGAATCACATTGATTTGCCTCCAGGTAGCAAATGGAGGCAGTGGGGGACTAGTTAGAGGATGGAGGGATTGGATGTAGCAGTCCCCAAAACATCTTCCAACAACCAAGGAAGGGAAATAATCACTCTTGAAGATTCCTGGGGTTTGTGTCTTGTCTTGTGAGAAGTTGGAAGAGGTACCTTGAAGCAACTGGAAGCTTTTCTGGGATGTGATTTTTGAGCTTCAGGAGTTCCCCCAGGGGGAGGACAAGGGGTAAAGGGGTAAGGAGGTGCTGTGAGGATCATTCAGCACCTCTGTGGTCCCCAAATGCTCTTTCCAGCAACCCTTGATAAATTTGGGACATAGATTGTGTTCTGGCTGCTCTGTTCCTGTTTTCCAAGGGAAGCAAACAGTTCAGCACTGACTGTACCTCTGGAAGGGCCTTTCCAGATGTCCTTAACTCTAATTAAAAACTGGTGGCTGAGATAGAAAGAGCAGCCAGCCTCAAATACTTCCTCTGTTTCCTGCAGAAAGGTGGGAACAATCACGGTGCTTTTGTGTGTCTCTATCCTGATGACACCTGGACAGAAAAGGCAGCTGAGAGGTTTTAAGAATCTGACAAGCAGCCAAATCACACCCTTTTCCCTCAAAGAGAGGGGGTTTCCTGCAGAATGTGAGCAGGGTGGTGGAAAGTTCTCCAGATACTTCTGATGCCACTTCCATCCTCCTGCTTTGGGTCACACCTTTACCTGTTAGAACCAAACACCCTTCCTTGTCCTGTGATTGCATCCCAGGACTTTTCCAGAGTAGAGGCTGGAGTTTTATTCCAGGTACTCTGAGGCCTCACTGCCTGCCCAGGACATCCCCTGACCACTACACTGAGAACAATAAACCCTGCTTTTTGGTTTTGTTTGCTCTAATTAGACACTCTGTGGGGAGCATCCAGGCTGGAAGATGAGGTTTGGTGCCTCATTCCCTGCTGAAGTGCTGAGCTCTCCAACACAGACATGGATGGGGTGGGCAGTGCTGCCTGCATCCTGCCTGGGGCAGACATTGGGAATACTGGCAGGGAACAGAGGCAGCTCATAGGGAACTTTGAACTGGGAGCTACTAATGGTTAACACAGACAATTATTTCTAGCTCTGCCAAAGAGACTGACCTAAGCCCACACAAGATTTGTGCTGACCAGACAGGGACAGCAGTTTACATAATCACATCTACTTTTTTTTGTTTTTTAACTCTTTTCCTCCCAATTGTATCATGTTTTGATAGCTGTATTCCCACTAAAAACCTGTGTGTTCCTCTTTCTTTCCTCCCTCCCCATGTGCCCAGATTTGCTGCACACAGATTTGCACTCTGCTTGTCAGAGGAGGGTGAGTGGGGATGGTGGGGAGAGAATAAATCAATTGGGTGAATAGAGAATGAACAGTGAATAGAGATCTGCTATTTGTTATAAACAGATTGATGCATAAATGGTTTTCTGAAAAATACTGATTGTGATGTTTGTTTCCTCCAGATCTGATCCCCAGTCAAGGAATTCACAGCAAACTAGTTACAAGCAGTTGAGGGAAGAACCAGATTTTGCACTCTTTCCAGCACATTCTCCACATTTTTTGGGGGTGAGGAGAGCCATTTGCCTGAGTGGCCTCAGGGCTGGATATGTGACCGCACAGCCAGATTTTAATCCTGCAGCTGAAGGCCCTGTGCAGCTCCAGGGAGATGAAGCTCCCAGAGCCAATTCTTTTCCTTTGGTTGGCTGAGTAGGGCTCTGCACGAGCAGTTTGCTAAGGATGGGTGCATTAAGGGAGGAAAAATCCCTGCAAAGTCTCTGGTATTGTTTGCTCTCTCCCTCTCTCCACCTTCTTCCTCTGGAGACTATCAGGATCCTCACACTCATTTCTATAATTATTGGTTTCATGTTACGTAACTAAAAAAAAAATTATCTATCAAATGCACATGTGGAACTAATGGGGTTTATTTGAAAAGACCTGTCTTTGCATTTGCAGCTGGCACATTTCTTGGTTTATTCTAAAGAGCTTCCACAGCCCTGGCATGTGCTGGGGAGGGACCCCACGTGTGCTCACCCCGTGCCCCCTGGGACTGTGGGGCTCCAGTTCCACCCCAACATGCAGGAACCCAAATGCCTGGTCTGTGGGAAGCACTGAAATACTGCTGCAAGGGCCTTCATGAATGCACATTCCCTTGGAATATTCCCTGATTGCCAGGTTTTTCTTCCGATTTTCTTTCATGCAGGGTGGAAAGCTTGGATTTTTGGGGAGGAACTTTGTAGTTGCTGGGTTTTGTGGTGGCAATTTCCACCTCAAGAAGCCCCTGGCTTCCCCAAGGAAATGAAAAGATACAAATTTTGAAGTTTTTTTGGAGTGCATGCTCTCAAGTTCAGGTGGTGGTTGAGTTGCAGAGATGGCCAAGGATGTGAGGCTCAGGGTTTGGGGACACCCCAGGCCAGCTCCAGCTCCTGTTCAGCCTCAGTAAGTGGAATGCATCAAATTTTGGACTTCAGTGGAGCCAAGATGTGACTTTTGGGACATCAGTGTTACCATAGATCCACCCACCACCACAGGGTGTGTGAAATGAAGTTAATTCTGGACTGTAACAAATGAAACACTGGTTTCAATGATTTTGAGAACAGCACTGGCACAGCTTGTAGGACCTGGCAGAGTTTGTGGGTAGATAACACCCTGAAATGCTGCCCATATTTGACTGGCTCGTGGTGCACAGGACCAAGCTGAGGAGCAGCAGCAGGTCTGTGTGGTGTTTGATGGTTTTTTGTGTTTGATGATGTGGGCTTGCACTCAGACACAGCCTCCACCTCCCTGAGGACCAGCCTCAAGCAACACCTGATATTGTCTCCTTGCCACACCAGAGCATCCCTCTCTGCATGAAAGAGAATTACAGAATCATTTAGGTTAGAAAAGACTTTTGAGAACATCAAACCCAGTCATTAACCCAGAACTTCCAAGGCCACCACTAAAACGTGTCCCCAGGTGCCACATCTACATGTCTTTTGAATCTCTCCAGGGCTGGTGACCCCACCACTTCCCAGGGCAGCCTGTTTCAGTTTGGTGAAGGAATTGTTCCAGCCACAACCTCCCTTAGTGCAACTTGAGGCTCTTTCATCCTATCCTTGTTACCTGGGAGAAGAGACCAACCTCCACCTCTCTGTGCTCCTTCCAGGCAGTTGTAGGTCAGTGATCTCCACCATGGGCAGATGCTGCACCTCACTGGGCTCCTCTCAGTGCTCACAACCTCCCGTGGTACAACTTAATCCCAGGGGTGTGAGCCCCCCTTCTTAGAACATGACTCCTCTCCCCAGAATGCTGCTGCCTAAACCCTGCTTTGCCCTGCTCCCAGGTGCATTCTGTGCCCAGCCCCTTGGCTGTCTCCATCTGAGGGAACCCTAAGCTGGATCCACCCCTCCTGGATCCACTGACTGACCATGGATCTCCCAGGCTGATGTTTGGAAGGGGAACATAATCTTTCCCCCACACAGCAGGAAACACTGCTGCAACCATGTCTGTGGATCAACACCCCAGACTTTCCTGAGTTGCTCTCAAAGTCAAATGACCGTGCCCCAAATCCCCTTAATGTCTCTTATACCTTTCCATTGGTGTAGGTCACATCCCCTAAGTCTTCAATCACTTATCACTGCCTGTTTATGTGGAAATAAGGAAGAAAAGAAGGAAAGAAAGGAAGAACTAGAGCTACCTTTAATTCTGAATACAATAATCCCATGCAGCTAAAAGCTGGGTGACTCTCCTCATGCTGAGTGCTCTGCTCATCCCAGGCACTGCTTTTTCTCAAGGGAAAACCTCATTTTTTCAATCTTTAGTGTACAAACCATCATATTCTGCCTGTATGGGGCTGCAGTGTCCCTTCAGGCTGATCATGTTTTTATTTCACAGGCTTTTCCCCATGAAAATGGGCGATGGTTTTATGAAAGTGTTCAGAGGTGGATGTTCCTTCCACCCTCTTTCCACCCAGCAAAACAAGAAACCACAGATTGTTCAGGCTTCAGTTTCTCATTGAAAAGTATCTTTTTTTATTTCCCCCCTGGGAAGCTCTGAAAATTAAAACCAGCAAAAATACATTTCTTGTGAGGAGGAAATATTTCCTGGCTGTCTCTAAGACACCATGGGGGCTCTGTGTGCGTGTGTGTGTCTGCAAACTGCACAGTGTGCATTCCCTGTGCTTTCCTACTCTTTGGGTGAATGTGGGGCAAAAGCCACACAATATAAGGCTTATCCCTGTTTTTTTAAGGGCCTGGAGCATATACACTTCCCTGATTGATGCTAAAGGAAGGGGAAAGGCAACAGCAGCCTTTCAGCATCCCTGGTAAACACGCCCATGGGCACAGTTTGCAGTGTATTTTTGGGTTGTTTGAAAAGGGTGCAAAGGCTTGGTGACCACGAGTGTGTATTCTTTTTGTTTTTTTGTCCCTGTGCCTGCACTAGAAGTTCTTGGCAGCACAAACTCTTGTACCTGATAATGCAGACTCAGAGGAAAGGGAGCAACTCTGGGAGATCTGGGGAGATCTTGGGAGATCTGGCTGAACAGCAGCTGCCTGCCAGCCCTGACCACGAGCCTTGCAGCAAAGAGGTGAGAAATCTGTTAAGATCTGCCTGGGGAATGTGAGCAAGGGTGTATCTGGTGAGAGGGAGCTGCTCCCTACTCCAGGCTGGGCAGAGTGGGCTGGGAGCCAAGGAGCAGCTCAAGTCCTGCATCACTGCACTGCTGCTGAAACCCCGGCAGCAAACACGGCTTCCTCTGTCTCATGAGGAGGAAAATGTGTTTGAGCTCTCAGCTGGGGTCTGAGCACATCTGCAGCACAAGGGCTGCATCAGGATCCAGGGATGCTGGGAGGTGCTGGGGCACTCCCCAGGGCCCAGCTCATGCAGCCCTGCTCCACCCTCAGCCTCTCTCCAGCTGGCCAGGGCACCTGGCAGCTGTCACTGCCTCCCTCCCCTTGGTCCGCGGGCTCAGTTCCCTCCTGGTGCATGGTTAGGAACAGGGAAAGGGTTTTGGGCCAGGGGATGGGGAATGGGGCAGAACTGCATCAGTCTTCCATATGCCAGGACTCCAAACTGCTCATGTTAGCTTAAAAACCAGCTTTTTATTTTTTTCCTTCCATCAAGCCTGGTTTGACCTTCAAGATCAGACATCAGATGGAAATGTAAGGTTGAAAGGTGCAGATGTTTGTTTTTTTTGCAGTGAGCTGCAAGGACTTGCAGACTATAGATGAACTGTCTGGATATCAGTTTTATTTCACTTTAATGCCTGCAAGTCCTCACTGAGGAGCTGTATTTCTGAATCCTATGTAATTATCTTGAAGGTCTTCACATGCCAACCTTATGCAACTGTTAAGGAATAGATCTGGTTTCATATCTGCGTGCATCTTTGGAAAGATGCAAATAAGGAGGAATCATTTGCATACCAAAGCAGGCTCCAAGTGAGATTTATTCAGCATTATTATTATTGTTATTATTAACAGTGGCATGCTTCTGCGAGTCTCTGGAAAGCAGAAAAGGTAAAAGTAAGAGATTGCTTCCAGCTCTTCTTTTTTCTGTAAATAGATTTGTGAAGCCTGAAACCACCCAGCCTGTGGTGCCACCATTAACTCAGAATACAGAAAGTGCTCTCTGGCCACAGGAAATGGTGCACTGAGGGATTTGGGGGCTGCCTGTGTGCATCCCACAGCTGCCAAACACACGGAGCCCCGGGGATGTCCCCACCAGGAGAGAGAGTCTGTCTGCAGCCACAAGAGGACATAAAGAGCAGCGAGTCAGCAGATGAGTGCAGCGTGTGCCCTCAGGAGCTTGTTGTGCCTCTGACAAGACAAAAACCCTCTGGGATATGTGGGCTGTTGATGGAGAGGAGTCAGCGAGCCCAGAGCACACACAGCAGGGAGAAAGCTGGGTTTTCTTTCTGCTCAACCAGACACTTCTGCTGTCAGCATGGGAAACCCGGGGTTACCTGTGGGCAGATGTTGTGGATAAACCCCCAGCTGCAGAGGCTCAAAGCCCTGATTCATTTCCCCTTCTCTTTGCTTGTGATCTCTTTGCATTCCTGAGCTTTGTTTCTCTGTTTACAGTCCTGTTCTCTGTCTTGTCTTCATGCCTGTGCAATAGCTAAGGGTACCCCAAAGTGCATTTGGGAAGTTTGTCCATTCAAAGAAGGCAGACAATTGAAAATGGTAATTTCAGGGGCTACTAAAGTGTTGTTTCCAGGTAAGTCTTCTCCAAATAGACTTTTTACCATGAGGGTTGTCCTGAACCACCTGCCCAGAGTTTGCTTCTGCCTTTGCATGGAGACCTGCACCCACCTGCTCCCCCTGATGCATCTCAGCTGAGTGAGCACCAGGGACAGAGCCCAGAACGTGGCTCCTCCACTGATCTTCAAGGGTTCTGCTTGCAAAGGGGTCCAGGGACAAGGCAGAGCCTTGGTCAGGGCATTTTTCTGCCTGGAGGCCATCAGTGTTCCACACCTCCCTGCTCTCCCTGTACTTGAAGGAGAATTAATGCTAAGCAGAGAGTGGGGAGTGGGAAGTACTAGAGCAGCTTAGCTGGTTCAGAGCATAAAAGCTTCCTGGGCAGATGCCCTGAGCCAGCCTCCCAACCACATCCCACTCTGGAAAGGATTTAGAAGGCAAAAATACTCTGAAAACATAATTGTAGTTTATTTTAACTTTCGGTGCAGTTTATTTTCCCAAATCCCCTCACTGCTGTCCCCCATCTGGCATTTTCCTGCCCACAATTCTCTGCCTGTGTGTGGTGGGCTCCTTGCAAGGGCGCCTGGATGCTGTGATAGAACCCATTTCCATTCTACCTCTGCACAACCTTTTCCACTGCGTTTGCAGTAAGAAATGGAGCTACGGTGTCATACTGGGAGCATTCCCTGCCCTCCACCTTCTATCCTTCAGGTAGCCAAGGTGTTTCCTACTTCTGCAAAACGATTTGCAGAGAGCGGGCACTCGCGTATTTTTGCATAACAATCCCACGCGGCCTCCGCCAAAAACACAAGAGGGCGCTTCCACCTCATTTTTTGGGAGCATTTCTTTGCCAGGATTTTCTCTAATCTTCACCCCATCAGCTGCGGAAGGTTGGGTGAAGGTCCTTGGAGCAGGGAACTTGTCTCTGTGTTTGCAAGGCCCTCGGCTGAGAGGAGCTTCATCCTTGCAGCATCCCCAGGGCGTCACACAGAGCAAATTAAATCATATTTATGTGTATGAAACAGGGATTGTTCCACTTCAGGATCTGGTGGATTTTCAGAGGATGTCTCAGAGGATCTTAGCACTGAGATATGTGATTGGTTTTGATTATTCACTGTGAGAAACACAGGCATGTCAAGGCATCATTTCTGGCATCCTCTCTGACTGTAACAGAACTGACAGATCCGGGGGAAATTTGGTTTAAAAACAAGAATCGGGAGCCTCTGAA
Source organism: Anthoscopus minutus (assembly GCA_013399455.1). Taxonomy (NCBI): domain Eukaryota; kingdom Metazoa; phylum Chordata; class Aves; order Passeriformes; family Paridae; genus Anthoscopus; species Anthoscopus minutus. Next base: position 146,188 of record VWYI01047189.1, read on the forward strand.
GGGAGAGGGAATGGAATTTTTACTCACTGCCCCACAAGGTGTGGCAGCAGAGGGTGTGCAGTGAGCAAATCACACATCTGACATGCCCCCACCAAGGAGGAGGCTGAACAGGTAAGAAAACTGCCAGAGGTTGGGGAACCTGTCTGAACCCATTTCATCCAGGCCATTTCCTCCCTGGTGTTCTTTTCCTGAGAAGGTCATTACCTGCTGGTGGCTGTATCCCAGCCATGCTCTGGAGATGGAGAACACAGCACCCCTGACCCCCAGACTGATCTGCAGTGCACTCACACATCATGGCACTGGCAGTGAAAGGAAGTTTTTATTCACTGCTGTGCCCAAGTGCTCTGAGTCTGAACAACAGCCTGAAAGTCCAGGCTGTACAACAGGGGTTGTACATGGGCAGTCTTGGAATTCCCTTCCTGTGCTAGCTCACTCCTGGGACTTGGAGTCTGCTTTCCCTCCTCCATCAGCCTTGCAGGCTGTTCCTAGAGAATCACAGAGTTAAGGGACATCCATGGAATAGGAACATGTCCCCCATTGCAGCTATGACTACTGCAGCTGCACCTAATTACCTGCTTGTAAATAAAGCCCAATTAGCCAGAGCCCAGCTTTCTTCTGCACCCTTGTCCTATCACCTCTGTCCCAACACAGGGAAAGCAGTTTTCCCTCCAGGTGTTTGGAGTGGATGTTTTTGCTACAGAGCTGGCAGAAAGGGACAAAGTGTTTACAGCCAGAGCAGGGCTGACCTGGAGAAGGCACAGAGTGTGTTGCCAGACACATCTCCTCATACATCCTGCAGGAGAAAACCATAGTGCTGGGGTATTTTCATCACAATAGTAGGGCTTTAGGTTTTCCTGGGGCTGTATAATCTCCAGGATGTGCAGGTGGAGGGCTTTTGTGCTGGGTGACACTGGATGGGTTGCTGCCTGGTATTAGATTTTTTTTCTTAAAGACTATTGAATCCAGACACTTTTAAGATGCCTGTCTTTCAAAAACTGCTCTATGGGAGGAAAGGTCTTTCCTGCAAATCTGACCATTTTCAGATGTGTAAAGCTGTGTTCTGGAACAGGATGTTCCCCAGACACCAGTTACATGTTAAAGGTTTTTTTCAAGTGTTCTACTTTCAAAAAAGCAATAAAGGCCATTAGGAGAAAAAGGAACTAAAAGTGCTTGGAACCTTTGAATATCAGAGTGCCTCCGTTTAGTTTTTCAAATATGGAACTTGACACAGAGAGGCTCTGATTTCCACAGCATCCATAGATCCGTGGGGGAGAGGTAGTGAGGAGCCCTATGAGCAGCATTGCTGGGTCCTGAAACTGAGTGTGTCCCTTTCAGCCAGCTACAAGTGACCTGACCAGAACATTCCTCTCTGCTGTCCCAGGTCAAATCAAATGTTCATCAGAAGAAAGAAGTCAAGATGAGGCTGTGTGTGTCTCCTCCTCTCCAACCTCAGACTAGGTCTAGTAACCTCTGACCTCACCCTAATCTTTGGGCCTGGGAAATCCTCTGGTAGGACTGGATGTGGGAGGCAGGACAGAAAGTTCAGCTGTCTTTGAGCCCCCCTTGTTGTCCTGGTGCCTTCTCTGCACGGTTACCTTGGGGGATTTTGGAGCCAAGGCCAAGGTAGTAGCAGGGCAGAGCGGGGTATGGTGTCATAGAAAGTTCCTTTCTTGAGACCAGCAGGTCACAGCTCAGCTCATTTCCATCAGCAGCACACAGCTGGCACTGCTCTGGCCTGGGACAGAGTGACCCCAGACTGTGCTTGAGTCCAGTTTGGATGTGGCCACGCTGCTCTGGGCTTCATTATATGGATGCCATATGTGCCATGTGTTCAGGACTATGGGCTGATTTTTTATTAGCCCAGAGGACTCTCAAACTTGTGGACTGCACTAAAAACATCCTTAGGCCTCTTTAATGTGCATGCAAGGGTCCTGCAAAACCCAAACCCTTCTACTGGATAGCTGATCCTTTCTGAAAGAAGGTTGGGTGTGAGAAATCAATGTAGTGAAGAGTCAATAATTAGGCAAAAACTGCCTTCATCTGAAGGCAACCCTTCAGATGTGTCTTGTGCATGAGGTATTGGTATTTAAAACTCCAAAATTCTCCATCAGCAGAGAATTGTGGCAACATCTCCTTCTTTATATCCCTAATGCTATCTGTTGGAAGTATCTCCCCAAAGGTCTTGTCCATTTTTCCCTGGAGAACTTGTCTCCTTCTTCCTCCTAAGCCTCCACAATTTCAAACCTTGACCTTCATATCAGACAAGAAGATGTTGAAGAACTTCATTAGGGGAACCTGAACCTATTTGTTTTAGTAAGGACTGGTTTCCTTCTGGGTCCTTTGAGGATCTACATGTCCCATTTTAGTGACTTCACCAGGAGTTGGCCCTGCAGTGTTTTCCTATTGTTGTTTCCACATTTGCAAGGCGCCTTTTCCCACTGGGCTCCAGACTTGCATGGGAAAACATCCCAGCACAGATACCACAGACCCATGGAGCAGTGCTGCTTAACGTGACTCATTCTGCAGTGTCTCCACCCCTATCTGTTCATCCCCCTTTTCTCAGCAGGGTGGAGGCATTTTGCTCCTCAGCTCTTGGCAGTTCCGACCTCTGCATTCCCAGGGACGCGCTGCCAGGCTCAGCTGAGCACAGATGTGAGAATGCACTGCAGATATTCCCCACTTCTGCTTCACCATATAAGGGAACACTGTCCTTCCTAATGCTGGGTAACAGGGATGGTATGAATAGCTTTCAGGATTAAGGATGAAATCTGGAGTCTTTCCCCTCTTCTACTCACGGGCTTGTGGGCTGGAAAGGATTGTTACCATCTGAAGATGATGCCTGGAAGAGCTGGAACAGAGGCTAGATGGAGTTAGGGGAATAAATGATCTTTATTGAGAGGTCGCCCCCAGACAGCTCCAGTGTTACAAACCAGGCTCTGTCTGGATGGCTCCAAAGATGGAGGCAAAAAGGAGGGGGGAGCCAGTCCTGAGATCACACTCTTTTTATATGTTTGGGTCCATTTGCATACAGGAGCTTAACTTTCCCAACCTCTTCCTTCTATATTGTTTTACTTGGAGCCTGAAGTTTGGAAAAAACATCCTTGAGTCCCAATTGAAGTAGGATTGTTGTGTCTTCATCACCTTGTGAAAAGATCTCAGTAACCCTGAACAAAAGCCACACACCAATGCAGAATAGAAAACCCAAAAGCCCAAGGCATCAGAGGGCTGGTGAAAGGGGTTGGCTTCTCGCTGTTCAGCTCCCCAGACTTGTTCCTGCAGTCTGTTGGCTGGGCTGAATGGATCTGGAGATCCAGCCTGGATGGAGTCCTCCAAACCAAGGCTGGAGAATACTGAGACAGCCTGCACACAAAAACTCACTGCACCCCCACTAAATAGGGCACTCAAGTCTTCAGGGCTAAAACCCATCTGGCCCTGCACAGTCACTTAAGCAGAGCTTTCAAAAATGCATGCCAGGACACCCTCTTCTGTGCTTTGTATGCCAAGAAAGTCCAGAGCAACTCTTGTCTGCAAGTGACTCGAGTTCAGTGCCTATGAACCATCCTCAGCAGCTGGGGAAACCTCATGGATGTAGGAAGAGTGTGGGGAAAGGATCCTCTAGTCCTAACTCTGCCCTGGGAATCTGTGCAAGAGGGATAAACTGGGAGATAATTTTAACAGCATCTTGGAAGTGAGTGAGGTGCTGACAGAACATGCAGAGTTGCATGTTCCTTGATAAGAGAGGAACCAGAGGTCTTGGACACTGTGTTAGGATGGTGCTTTGAAAGGTCCTCCAAGGTGTTTCAGAGGGAGCAAAACTCTTTGGCACTGTGTTGGGATGACTGAAACAACCTCTGAGGTGTTCCAAAGGGAGCAGAGTTCTTAGGAAGAGTGTTGGGATGACTAAATCAACCCTTGAGGTGTTCCAAAGGGAGCAGAGCTCTTAGGAACTGTGTTGGGATGACTGAAACCACCTCCAAGGTGGCCCACAGCACGTGAGAGTCTCACCTGTGACTCGAGCTCCTGCTGCCAGGCTTTCAGCGAGCTGAAGGCGCAGCCTGGGACACCTGAATCCAAACCAAGGTGACCCAGATTTACCTCTGAGGTTGGCCATGTGCCTGCTGTGTCCACACTGCCTGGTGTGGGCAATATTGCCAGCTCCTGGCTGAAGCTGGGCCACCCTCCTCTGGCTGTATTTTGTGTCCCATTACTCTCCAGCCTTCTCTCCTTTGTCCTGTCAGTTCACCCCTGCTGGGAGCTGAACCTCTTTCCAAAGCTTGGCTGGTCTCCCAGAAGCAGCACAACACCATTGTAATGTGTAATTAGGCTGGAATTCTCCTCCAACCCCCTTTTTAATTTAAATTACACCAATGCCTGAGTATGCAAGAGGTTATAAACCCAAGGAGAAGAGGCTCCTCACACCTTTTAGTATTTTAAAAGACGTAACCTTTTAATATTTTACCTCAACACAGGAAAAATATCAACAGTAATAAAGCCTAACACTGAAAGAGGACAAATGGAGTGGAAGATGGAGTAGGGCAATGCTCCTCTTGTGAATGAGATGTGGCAAAAGAAGTGTTGAGTGAGTTTACCAAGGCCACCTGGCACAGGAAGAGTGACTGGGATAAAAAAGCAGTAATTCCAAGGCCAATCCTAACCCTTTGTCCCCTGGCCAACACCTAAATGACTCCAACATATGATCAGGGCTGCATCTTTCATAGACACTTATTCAAAGCAGACTGTAGCCAGACACCAAAACAATACAAAATCAAGTGCAGTAGTGCCAACCTGGATCTTGCCTGTGGTGGCCAAAGTCCCAGGAAAGCGCTGAGAGATTTCAGATGTTGGTTCAGACAAAATCCCTGGACTATTTAAGCTGACCATCTCTGATAACCTTTTCCACCAGCTGGGAAGTGGCAGCTGCATCTGTAAGGCTGGTTACTGCAGTCCCTCCTTCTGAAAACAGCAACTGTTTAAATTCATTAGGTGTTCTGACCTAATGTAGGATAGGCAGATCCCATCAAAAAGCCCAGGACGCTTTTAATGCCTCACAGGAATAATTACTCTCCCTCTTTGGTATCCAGTCTGCACAACTTAAATGCTCCACACCGATCTCTGCCACAACAAAGACTCTAAGCTGCATCTGCAATGGAAACACAGCATCATTGAATGGTTCAAGTTGGAAGGGACTTCAAAGATCATCTCATTCCAACCTCATGCCATAGGCAGGGCTACCTTCCACTATCCCAGGTTGCTCCAAGTCCCACCCAACCTGGCCTTGGACACTTCCAGGGATGTGGCAGCCACAGCTTCTCAGGGCAGCTTGCTCCAGTGCTTCCCCACGCTTGCTGTAGAGTTTCCCAGTGAAGCTCCATGTACTCCAGTTGATGATGTGACCCTGGAGACAGAGGGTCTTAAAAACTAAGAGGTATTTCTATGATTTTCCCACTTTGTCTGCAGATTTTAAGGGTATATAAATGCATGGGAAGTTGATACAGATATAGGCAAAGATGCCTGGAAATTGTCAGGTCCCACTTATTCCCATTCCCTTGTGCTGGACCTGCCCTCTACACTAAACCAAAACCACCCCCCCAAAAAAATATGCTGGTTGGTTTAAACACCATCAGAGCAGCTCTCCATCTGTCTGACATGGTTAGACTCCATCATGTTCCTTGTCAGTGTTGATCTAATCTATATTAACAGGAAGGCAAGTTACTGTGAAGATAAAGCCAAAGTGCTAAAGGGTAACAGCCACATGAGATTTTTTCCCTGTGTAGCAGTTTCTGTAGCAGTGACAGATTTTGGATTACAGGTCCAACTCAATGTCTGTCAGGAGTCTGTAATTCTTGAGCATCACCTGCTAGGAAACACAGCTGAGATCACCTGGGAGTGCCTGAGCTGACTCCTATTTTAGATGTTTGTTGGAATCAGAGGTACAGAAAATATCCCCTTATCTGTGCTGACAGGCTCTGACAACTAGGAAAACACAGAGTTTAGCTTAAAACCATGGAGAAAGCTTTTAGAGTTAAGCAGAGAAACTAACAGTGTGAATATGTTAGACAGAACTGTGTTGAATCACTGAGTGAAAAAGTTAAAGTTTGAGGTTTTAGTTATATTAATATGTGAGACACAAGATGGGGGACCTGGGTGTTGTCTTTTTCTTCTTCTTGTATCCCTTCCTTCTCCTTCATCTTGTTCTTCTAGGATTTTTTGGGTGTTCTGGGGTGATTGGATAGTGGAGGCCACATGCCAGTTCCCAAGTGCAAGGTCATTGGGTCATTAAGGAAAATAAGTTACTTGGCATTTAATTATTGGGCAAATAAACACATAAAAGATGTGGGAGAGATTCCTCTCAGCACCATTTTGTACCCTGTTAACCCAGTGTATCTAGCTCCTCACTGTCTGTAAATATGTAATATAGATCAGGAAGAATAAACAACCAGGTCTGGGCTCAAAAACAGTCTCTTGGCTCTCCATCCCTGATCCTGGGGGAGAGGAACTTGCTCACACTCCCACAAACTGAGGTGCCTCTTTAAACCAGAGCACTCTTTACAAGTAGAACCCCCTCAACAAGGGAGGCCTTTTTACAGATCTCCTTGCATCTCATCAAGGTGTTCACCAAGAGGTGGTTGTCACACCAGTGGGGATTATTTGGGGGCTTGGTGCCAGCTGAGAATTTAACCTTGATGTCCCCCCTGCCAAGGATGTGAGTCTCTTGTGCTCTCTGTTTTAGGGTCATGCACAAGAAAGCCCAGATCTTCATCCTGATGAAGTTTGTCATCTCTATCAAACCTCAGAAAGTCCCAGTGCTTAGGAAATGTCACCCTTCCCCTCACTTAAACTGTAACTCACTTAAATGTGCTGTCACTGTACATTGGTACCAAAGCTGGGGAAGGGCACAGTGAGAGTGAAAGGATAAGGGAGGGAAGTACAAGGTCAGTTCAGTCCTCCAAAAAGTTTCTCATCATTCAGAAAAGGAAGAAAGAAGAGAGTTTAGGAGGCTTGGTAACTTTTTGTAGCTCCCAGATGCTGCTTAGCAGCTCATAGCTCTCAGTGACTCTCAGGCTCTTCAGAAGTCCCTCACCTGGGGGTCTGGACATCCCACAACACTGCCTGGATCTCTGCTCCAGCTAACAGAACCTAAAACAGGACCTGAGTCATCTCAGTCTGTGCATCTCTGGATTTTAATTTTTTTGCTTTCTTTGAGAAGACTCTCACTGAAATTTGAGGGATTGTCTTGCAGTGCTGTTTATTATAGTCTTTTGCTGAGTGCAGGTTGTATCTGGAGCATCACCTGCCCATGCATGGAGGCTGTAGTGTTTTGACCCTGACTGGATGCCAGACACTCACCAAAGCTGCTCTATCACTCTCCTTCTCAGCTGAACAAGCTTCTGTGGCTGGGCCTGGCAGAAGAGAGATGTAAGGGCCTCAGCTGTAATGCACATTTTTGTCTCTTTGAGCAAACCAGACTGGTTTTCCAGCGTGCTTGAGTTATTCATCACCCACAGCCAGTCACAAAATTACACTGGACCTTTCCCAAGAATAAATGAGGTCTAAACACACTTCTTTTTTAGTGAGAAGCAAGTGTTTTTGCCTAAATTCCTGTTCCATCAAGCACATTGGCTAAGCACTGAAGTCTTGAGCTGAAAAATGGGCCTCACCTCTCAGAAATCTTCTTCCCCAGTGTATGAGACAATTCTGTGTTGGGTCTGATAAGAGCAACATGGGCATATTGGTGTCATGGATAGATCAAGGCCAGGATATGGTTCTTTAGGGGAGAACTGGCTCTTAGTGGGACCTCTCTGTCCAGGCAGTGCCAGGTACATATCCCCAGGTGGAAGATTTCAAAAGTGAGGACATTGAGGCACATGAAGCTAGCAGAGAAAAGAAGTAAAGGTAGAAGACAAGCAAAGTAAACCTCACCCAATATGTGCTCCAGCTGGGTGAATTTAGGCACCTGTGTTTTAGTTTTGAGATACTATAAGTGCTTTCGGATTTGAAATTCAATTCTTTGGTTCTGAGAAGAGTCTTTGACAATCTCCTTTCTTTACAGCCCAAATAATTCTTAGGGCTCTTGCCCAGCAGGCAGAATATCAGAATATCTGAGAGCTGTACCACATCTATTGAAATTCCTGGTATCTCCAGGAAAGCAAAGAGAAATGGAAAGCCATGCTCTGATGATTTTTTTCCAAGCCATATCTGGGACTATTTTCTCTGTTACTGTTCTTGCTATAACATTTATTATCATGTCATAAACGAGGATAAGGATTTATTGCAGGGTGGCTGTACATCCTGATTTGGCTGGAAATTGTTCCATGAGACCAAGGACATTCCCACTATCCTGAAAATAACCCTTGGGGTTCTTGGTTTTAATCAGTACATGAACTTTCTCCTGTATCTCTTGAACTCACCCCTGGGAACTTTCCCATCACAGCAGAGCTCATCTGTGGCACATAATCTGATAAAGTGTGAGCCCCATGTCCTGGCACCTGGTGTGGGTGTCATGGTCCATGTATGTCCACTTTTTAACACTTTTTTCAATCTGTTATAAACCAACCTAAAGAGATCAAACCATTTTGAGGTGCCCATTTTGACTGCCATTGCTTGTTGGCTCTGCTCTGGAGAAAGCACCATTGACAGATGGGGAAATTACCTATTTCTTTTTTATCTACATGGACCATGAAGCGGAGCAGAGAAAAGTACTCCAGATAGGAACAATACTAATGATTTTGTGTTTGCTGGCTTAATGGCAAAGCCAGATCTACCTAGCTGTGGGAGAAAAGCTACCTGTGCTACTCCTGCTGAGGGCTGTAGGGAACATCCCAGGGGCGTGTACATCCTCACATGCACTTGCTCGAGTGACAGATGTCCTAAAGCCCTGTCAGCCTCAACAGAGCTCAGTCTGCTCACAGCCACAGGGAATCCATCACCTTGCACTGGGAATTCTCCTGCCATTCATCAAGAGATACCTCAGCTGTGACTACTTGTCAGAGAAATTTTACTGAGGATGCTTTATCTCCTTACAACCTCCACTGGACACCTTGATTTACAGCTTCCAGCTCTCAGCCCAGATGGAGCAGGTGATGCAGCCTGAGCAAGCTGGGGAAATGCTGCAGTCACCCACTTGTGGGAAGGCAGCAAGAACTGTCTGCTTTCCCTTGTCCCTGGGTCCATGGTGGCTCAGCAGTGCTGGACTGTAGCAGGAGAAAAGAGGATTAGTGCAGGGGACCAGCTCTCTGCCCGTGCCTCATCCAGCAGGCACCTCCTCCTGCACATCCACGTCCTGTGCATGTCATTAACAGCAATTTCCCCTTGTAGGCTCTGGAAAAAGGCCCTGCTCCCTCTGCTGACCCCTGTTCCCTGTTCACTGTCCTGTTCTTGCTTTGCCCTTTGGCAGAGGGTGAGCAACTCTGGCTCTGACTCCTCCTCCTGCTGCTTGTCGAGGCTCAAAGGCAGAGATGTGCCATCCCCGGAGCAGTTTCCCCTCGGGAGTCAGGGGCTGTGTGGACATGGGCTCTGGCATGCCCACACATCCTTGTGCCAGAGCAATGGGCTGGGGAGTGCAGCCCCACCACAGGCACCAAGAACCTCTCTGTGGCTTTGCATATCTGCGACCCTCATCCATCTCTGTCCCCTCTGGCTCTGGCACAGCTGAGCCCACACGTGCCTGTCACATTTGCTGGTGTATGTTGGTTTATGCAGGGGCTGGGGCAGGCTGTGGGGATGTGGCTGGCCAGGGCAGGGAGGGAGGAGAGCACCACCTGTATTCACAGTCCTCTGGGGCAGGTGGGAAGGAGATGATTGTCAGCTAAAAGGGTAGTAAATATTAATTTCACATCTGCCAGTGAGACTAGCGCGGTGTTTGCAATTCTCTAAAACCACGAGGCAGATTCCCTGCTCCCCCTGGAGGCACAGGTCAAGCCCTTGTCAGCACCTCTGGGCACAGCTGGCTCTGTGAGTACTCCTGTATGGCTTGTGGTGAGCCAAGAGCCCCACAGAGAGGCAGGAGAGGTTAATCCAGCCCCAAGACAGGTATTGCCACTGTGCTGGCTGTCTTTGCACAGACCTACTCAGCCCACAGCACGGGCTGCACTGGCTGAGAGCTGTTTATGAGACACTGTGACCCTCTGCCTGCAGAATCTGGGCTCTGCTGCACTTGTACCACCCCTGGAGAACTCCTGAGAAAGGGGCTAAGTCAGAGGGCAGCTAGGGAGGAACTAACAGAAATGACCGGATTGCATATACAGGTAATCAGTACAAACCACATCAGGTATGCAGAATATGAAGAGCGGGTCATTGATCATTATTAAAAATCCCCATTCCTTTATTTCCCTACCCAGGTGTGGGGTGTGAGGAAGTATTTCTTGGCGTGTGTTTGGGCCATCTCATTATTCAGGAATGACAGAGAGAGGCAAAGGGAGTGAGTTATGTTGGCCTTTGCAGACGAGTGGCAATAAAATAAGTTTATGGTACCGCCTTCTGTACCATCACATATTTATATCACATATTTATCTTGCTTTTTAAGCTGTTTGTGCTTGCTTGTCTTGCAAGGCCATCCCACCTCCATTCCCTGAGTCCAGCAAAGGGATGAATTGTGATATTGCGGCTTGTGCTGGGCAGCACTGATGCTCCCTGGAGACATCCAGGCAAAAATTCTTCTGGCATCAGTGAGGAACAACTGAGCTTTATGGTGTCTTCCTATAGGTTCAAGCCAAGTGGCTCTGGGCGTGCTGGGGCTGAGGCCAACTTCTCTCTGCAGTTTGGGACAGGATCTGCCCAGCAGCCTGCTGAGATCTTGAACCATAAGTGATGCAGCCCATGGGCCTGCTCAGGAAGGAAGGGATTGGCTGATGTTTGTGTATCATCATGTCCCCATGACCAGGGACAGTTTGGTTCCTTGAAATCTGGCACTACCAGAGTTTCTGCATCCCATGGCAGGTCCAACACCCATGGAGTCAAATCCAGTCAGAGGGAAAAGCACTGAAGGGAGAGGACATGATTTTGTCGCCTTTGAAGCCAACAATGAGATTTTGGCTGTGTCTCCAGCCAGAGGGGTCAAATGTATGGTTTTCATTATAGATCCCAACTCTTGTTTCCCCCTCATTTCTCTGTTCCCTGGCTGGCCCACCATGTGCAGCCGCCACACAAAGACATGAAAGCTGAGCCCTTTGTGCCATCTGACAGCAGCACAGAGCCCCCATCTGTCCCCTGGGGTCCCTCTGCAGCATGCCTCTCCCATTGTGCTCCAGCCCTGTCTGCAGGCCACTGCTCATATGAATTACCTGTGGAAGGACAGACATCTGTAAGGTGCAAAGCAAAGAACACTAAATTACAATAAACAAGGCTTTCGATTTCACTTCATGTGGGTGTAGCAGTGACTCTTCTCCAAGTTGTCTCTGCTTCCCTTTTCTAAGTTATTGACATATATTCCCTTTTGCTGCCAGCTTTGACAGCTGCTGCTAGCTCAGCCAGCACTCATCTCTCAACCCTGAATAATCAAGTGAGTGGGACAGCTAACAGAAGGACAGTCTCCCTCTAGGACACGATGGTCCTGATGTACAAATGTGTTCACACACAATGAGGTTGAAAAGGACAGGACCAGGTGGGAAAAATGTGTATGCAGGTAGCTTGTGATTTTAAACGTATGATAGCAAAATTTCTGCTGCAGTATTAATCCTTGTGACTGCCTGTTTCAGCCTTGCATACTCAGTGTGCTTCTGCTCTGTCCAATTCATCTGCATCCCCTCCCCAGCCCTCTGCACACAGGAGCAGGGGAGAGGCTGCAGGACAGACAGATTTATCCTCTCCATGCCCTTCACAGGGGTGCTAAGGTGGTAAGACAAACAAAACAGTGGAGTCCCAGTTCCTCAGCGTTCTGTCAAGAGGGAAATCCCGTCCTGCCTGCAAGGATAAGCCCCTGGAGAGAAGGGATTCAGTAGCATTTTAGTAGTGATTGCCTCACTCTATCACACCAACTCATGCTAAGTCCTAGGTCCTGCTAATTTTTACTAAGAATGCTGATATCCAGATAATTGGAAATACTATGATATTTCCTTGATGTTGTTACTGTGCAAATCTCAAGGAGTGTCACCAGATGCTTATTATAACCTTGCTCCTCCCTTGATGCTGTCTCTCATACTTGGCACTCCTGACAGCCAGCTCCAGAAATTCTGCCCTGAAAGACATCATGGATGTGCCCAGCAGGACTTGCCTACACACAGCAAGTGTTTATGTGCCTGCAGGAGCCAAGATATTCCCTTTCCCTCACAGCCCCCGCAGCACAGAGCGAGGCGGCCGCATCTACCTGGAGCTCTGGAAATTTTTAACATAAAAATGATTTGATTGATTTGGGGAGGGAGAAAGAAACACAAAAGGCTTTAAGATTTCGCTGATTTCTCCTGGGACTCTTTTCTGTACACAAAGTGTTTCCTGCTCTGTTCTTGGAAGCATTACCCTTGGCTGGGCCTGGCCTTTAAAACATTACCAGCTGTATGCAAAATAGAGTGCAAAGTGCCAAAAAGCCCCGCGGGCTATTTACATTTGGCTGGAGCTTGCTGTGTTGGCCAAGCTACAGAGATACTTTGTTCATCAGCCTTGCAAGGAAAGCAGCTACTTCAAGCTGTTTGGTCCTGTTTATACACAGAGTAACCATGGAAGTCCCCGTGCCCCACAGCTTTGCATACTCGCATATCCAGGGTGTATTTTTCCGGGACCTGATTTGTCTCCCATCTCACTTGGCCAGGATTTGGTAGGAAGTTCTGGGATGAGGTTGCTGGGTGGATGTGGGATGCAAACTGATGTATGTCTGTGGTGAAGGATTTCCTGAGTGCTGTATGGGTCCCCTCGTGATGCAAGCAAGAGCAAGGTGGAGCAATGGGATACCTGCTGTGTTAGCAAGAACATTTTTCTAGGGTGAATTTGGGGAAAAGTTGTGCTATCAAAAAAATTTCATCACAAACTCTTGCAGCTGCATGGAAAGAATAACTTATAATTGTATTGGGTTTTATGCTTACAATAAATAGGTCCACATTACCTAAAGTGTGATAATAGCTGAGGGCAACTTCAATTAAAATACATAAAATCAAGGGAGCTCTACATCATTTTCTTCAGGATAAATTGTTGTGCCCTTGTATCAGTGCATTTTAAATATTATATTGTAGGCTCTCTCTCGGAGTATTCATTATATTCTAAAACCTCAATCTAGATTAAACCTCTATCTCATCAAAGTCAAAACTATGAAGCAAGTGGCAAATCCTGCAACAATGGGCATAAGAATAGCTGGGTTTCTTTTTAGGGGACTTTAGAAAAAAGGTAACAACCATTGCAATATTTCTGCTTAAGATCGCTCAAGTTTTCTTTAATCCTCAGGCTACCACCTCAGCTAATAAGGATGTGGATTTCTTGACTTTTCTTTCTGCTATTGTTACTTTAGCCATTTTATTAAAAAGACTTCTCACAGCTGAACCCTTGCCAGTGATCACCTCTTGCCACCATGTCACAGGCAGACTGACTATTGACATAGCTGGATATGAGGGTATGGCTGGAGATCCTCTCCTGACTGGCTCTAGGTATCCAGCTAGGGAATTTTACACCTCTGCCCTGGCAAGCAGTGCTGAGGAAGACTAAAACTTTGCTTCCTTGGCTTCATACCAAGGCCCGGGATTATCTTGTGTGCTCGATGGAGAAGTTTGAATATGTCCTTCTGTACTGCAGGGAACTGAGCTCTCAGGGAGGGTTCAGAAGGGAGTGGGGACACATGGACCTTCAGCTGGTGATAAAAATCCACTCCTCCCTGTGTCTGAGACCTCATCTCAGAGCCTGAGTGAGGCCAGTGGGGACTTTTCCCACTCATTTTTGCAGGACAAGAACATTGTAAATGTGTGGAAGGGGACCAAGGCTGAGCACTGCAAGCTGCCCAAAGTTTCCAAATTGAGTTGGCTGAAGTGGAGCCTGGACAACGCAGCTACACCTGTGAAATGAAGGTTCTCCTTCTGCTTTGGCTTTCAGAAATCCCCATTCACGAGCAGAAACACTTGGGAAGTAAACCAGCAATGTGTCTGCTGTCTATGCACTTTCTCTCTACCAAAAAGGGAATCAGCCAAGACTGGAGTTCACTCTGTCTTGGCCAATAGTTAATAATAACCCTGCAACAGCTTTTCTTTTTATTTTTAAATTTTTGTTTTGTTTTGTTTTTTGTTGTTGTTGTTGCAAATTAAGGGTAGATGAATGGCCTGGATAAAATTAGAAATCTCTTCCTGAAAGGCTGAGCTGAGTTTACAAAGTTATAGCTCCACAGATATCCCATTGCAGCTGAGATTCCCTAGCTGCTCTCTGAAGGGTGAATAGCTGATAGCAAAGTGCAAATGTGTGCTCTGGGACAGAGGGTCCCCCCTGCACTGTGCTGGCTTCACATCACAGCAGATTTGAGGAGGTGGGTGGGGTGATTCCTGGTTTCACCTTCCTTTACTGCCAGGACAGGCAGTAGCTGTAGCAGGGAAGTGCCCTGTGAGGTGTTAAGAGTTGGGGGCTAATGGGGTTGGATGTTGGATGTGCATTGGGTGGGCCAGAGCACAGGAGAAGAAAGGAACCCAGGCTTGGGAAGGAATTTGAGTTCCTTTGAACGTAATGCCCAGGTACCTGCTGGATAGGGAACTTTCTACATGTGGATAGCCCAGCAGAAAACTGGGAGGCTGTCCCTCATCCCACCTGCTGAGTGCTGTGACTCCTCCCGGGGCCTTCTGCATGGTTTTGATCCACTCTGGCCATTTATCCTTGAGGCTGCATGATGAAGTGGCACCCATGTTTTCAGTGCCCCTGGCCCTGACAATCTTTATAAAAAACTGGGTTTTTTTCCTAACTGTGAGATCCAGAGCTCTCAGGAGTCTCACCCATGAGGGAGGTTAACAGCATGAGGCTCTTTGTGGCAAACTCCACCTTTATTTCCGTGTCTTTTTTGGGTGAGGGGTGTAAAGTCACAGCTGGATATGACTGAGCTGCTGTGACAGACTGAGTGTCCCCTTCAGCTGGGTGCTCCCACGTCATTCCCACCAGTGAGGCTGAACATGTGAGCTCAAACCAGATGGACAACAGCTGGCAGCCACTGCTTAAATCATTGTAATTCCCATTTGATGGTTCCACCACAGATCTGGTTAACGTGGGCTCTGAGCCATTGACTTACATGCATTATTTGGATTTTGATGGTGTCAAAAATGACCCACTGAGGTCAGGGGAGATGATGTGCACCAGCTCAGTATCAAGCTTAGCACTTTCTGCACAGTATATCCTCTCTGGAAAGGATGGAGAAAGGACAGGTTACCTTCATAAATAAGGTATTAATAAAAATTCTCCAAACAAAACAGTAAATGTTTGATACCTAGAAGGTCTGTTGATTTCAAAAGTTGTTCTGAACCCTTACATAACAGTGCAATTAGCTGATACTATAAACTTGCTACGCACCTGCTGGAACACAACAGCTCCTTTGAAGCAATTCAGATCTATTTTGTAATTATAGAATTAGGCTACATGCCATACTTGGAGATTGTGCAAAGGGGGAAACTTTCCATTTCAAAGTGACTGAGAGCTTTGGTGGCTACAGGCTTTCTTTTTTTTTCCATCTGACCAGCAATTAAAAAATGTAGAAGTCTTCAATATGTTATTCTTTGGCTGAGTTAAGCACCCCAGGAATCTCCAAGGGAGTCTGCAATGTACTGACAATAAAGAAATTTCCTGGGACAAAGCAGAATTTTCACTGCACCCCATCACATGCGATGGGATCTGGCACCTCCAGCTGCAATGGAAGGAAAGCAGAAAAAAACTGGTTAAGAATTTCTTAAATAATTCAATTATATTGGTTTCAGACTTTCTTTGCAGGCACTCCAGAATTACCACACCTGGGTTTTGTCCTTTCCTCACACTTTTATGTGTCTCCCTCTTTAGGGGGATGGAATGGTCCTGCCTAGGATGTGACACAAGGCTGGTTATGACATCTCAGCATTTGGAGCGTCTGGTGGCAGCTCAGTGCTTTCGATGTGCAGGATCATGGAGAGGAATTTCTGGGATGAAAAGAAAGTTTGGTGGGCCCCAGCTGTGGTGAAATGCAAGAATAGAATGAGCTGGTTCTTGGTTTTGGTAGGGGATTTAGATAGGCCTCCAAAATGGGGCAAAGTCCTCCAGAGCTCAGAGCCTGAGGCAGGATATGCAGGCACAGTCACTCTGGATTGGATTTGGTGCCCTCAGCCCTTTTTATGGGAAAGTCCATGCCAGAGTGTGACCCTTCTCATCTAAAACGGGCACCAAAGCAGAAGAAAGTGTGCGTGTGTGGGTTTTTGTAGGAATCTGCTTTTCCCTACTGTCTCTAGTGGGAGTCCTGCTTGAGGTGTTCAGGAAGAAAACATCAGCCCAGATGTCTTTCACTGCGTGGCATCTGTCCCAGCCTGGTTTCCAACACATCAGCTGTAGGAGCCCCAGCTCACCACTGAAGGGAGACAAGAACACTACAGTGGCCCAACTTTTTCCCTTGTGAAGGATAAACTTGTCCTCATCTCCCAAGCAATCTGGGTTTGGGGAATGACTGTGTTTCTTAGCTGGGATCTGTATCAAACCACATCACACCTGGTGTGAGGGACACACAGATTTTGAGCAAGACAGCCTGACCCCTCAGTGTCCACCTTCAAGAGTCTTGGTTTGGGTGCAGAGGGACAGTGGTTTGTGGTTTGGAATTTGGCACTGCTGGGGCTGTAGGACCTGTGGTAGCCTGGGACACACCTGCTTTGGGAGCAGAGAAAAGACACCCAAAGGAGTTAAGCTGTGGGTTGTCTTTGTGGAAGGGTTTTGAGGATGTGCTGCAACAGAGCCTGGGACTTTCAGGACACCAAGCTCTTGCTCTCAGTCCCTGCATTTGAAGCCTGGCCCAAACCCTAAATGGAAGGGATTGTTTCTCTTGACATCAGTGCTCTGGTGGGATGAATCCTCAGCCTGGATGAAAGCTGAGCTGCCAGCCCAATTGTCATTCATCACACGGCACAGAAATGTCATTTTTTAATGATCAGGCTTCCCTCTGGAGGCTGTGCTGAAGTGATTCCTTGACTGAATGTCTCAGAAGATGTGCTCCAAAGGGGGAGTGTCTGTGGTGGCATAAATCCTCATTTCCTCATTATCTGGGCATTAGTGGAAGCAGGTCACTTTCTGCACAGTACTTTTGAGAGTGCATTTGCATATAGATGCAGTGGGTCAGATTCTGGTGCTGGTTTAAATCCTGAATAAGTTCATTAACAGTTGTTCATTAAACCACGCTATTTGTGAAGTCTGAACATTCTGAAAGGACCATAGCCAGGGTCTTGCAAAACAGCAAATAAATGCAAAAATACATCTGGGACCTTTACAGACTATTTCAGCAAATTGTCCCCATCCAAGATTCATTTTTGCCTTTCTAAAGCTACATATTTTTAGTTTTTTTAAGCTTGTGCATGGATACAATATTTTCTGTTAAGCAAAGCCATGCAAATTACTCATATGAATTAATCTGACCTGCCTAAGAGCCTCAAATATGGCATATATATGTATATATATAAAAGTATATGCATGCATACCTATGTGCACATATAGACTCCACAAAAAGATGTTAGCTAGGAGATGATAGAGCATTTCCCCCCCCCAAATCTACTTTTTCCCTCCTAGATTTACTGAAAGATTTTCTTTGTTATCTCCTGCTGAACTGTCATGGCAAGAGGACCTTGAAGATGAAGTCAAGCATGAGGTTTAACTGCGCCCATTTTGGCAGCCCTGGAGGAGCCTTTAGTGCTTTTCTTCAAGTTGCTCCAAGATTTTCTTCTGTGTCCCCAAGGGCAGTCCTGCAAAAGAGTAAAGGGAGGCTGCCAGCCTGTTCACCTGGGGTACGCAGGAAATGAAAAGCACAATTTTCCCAGTGTACCTGACTCTCTCCCTGGTGCAGAAAATCTGTCCCACCCTTGAGCCCCTGAAACATGCAGAGCTTCTCCAGGAGTCCTGAGGTCTGTGCTGTAGGACACCCCTATGAAGAAAAGCTACCAGAGGTCTAAAAGTGCTGAAATCTGACTGACCCCACACAGGAAGGGGAAGTAAATGTGAAAAAGGGTTTGAAACAGTGAACAGTGACAGTAGCAAAAAAAAAAAAGTTTCTATTTTCCCCCCTTATCATTTTAAATCCCAAAATGATGGCATGGGTGTGTATTTCCTGGGGCTCTTGCTGTCCTTGAGAGCTCTTTCAGCTGATGTGGGCAAAGGAGACATGAGGGCTCTGGAAAAAGGGATTATTTATGTGGGTATCACTGTAATCATCCCATTTCCTTGGGAAGATCTCTGAAAGGGCAGGGTTTCCATTTACTTTTTCTCTTTCTTTTCTTTTCCTTTTTTTTTTTTTTTAAAAAAGGAAAAGTTTCCTGCTCTTAGCCCAGAGCCTGGATCTCTGCAAACTGAGGACCAGAGTCCCTTTGCCATGTGTGTGGTGCCTTTGTTCTCTCCTTGTGCTCACCTGGGTGTTTGGATGATGTCCTTGGGGAGGGATTTTCCATTCAATGATGACGATCCTCAGTTTCCTGCTGTTTTTTTCCTGCTTCATTGCTTTGATCAGCTGAGCTGTTTTTGAGACAAGGCTTGACCCCACACCAGAGATGTCTTGGCAGGGCCTGGCTGGGACCCAGCTGGAGGATCAGAGAGCAACCCTGGGCTCCCTCAGGACCCATCACAGGGACGTGCCAAGCAAATCTTAGCTCAGCAGAGAAAATGGCCCATGGCATGGGCTTTGCAGTGCTTGTGCCAGCTGAAACACAGCCTTGAGGCTGCTTGCTTCTTGTTTGCCCAACAGCCCTCACAAAGCTGGGGGATGCCATAAGAAAAGCTGGAAAATTGCAATACCTCATCTTCTACCCATTTCTGAGCCTGAGCATTCAAGGAAAGACATGAGTGGCTGGTTCCTACAGGGCCAGGCAGTGGACACAGGTTTATTTGTGCCTAAACAGCATGGAAATCATGGGATAGAGGTTTTAACTGGGCTGCTGAGCGCTGTGATTCCGGTGGGCTTGCATCTGGCTCAGTGCTGTGCAGAGCTGGGGGCTGATGGCTGCAGGAGCACATGGATAACAGGGTACTGCTCACTCTGAGCAGGGACCAAGCCTGGGGTCCCAGCACCACATTCCCAGGATGCAGGAAGATGCAGATGCTTGGATGCAATAATCTTAAGAAATAATGATTGCAGTTATAAATTATTACAACTGATATATACTACTACTATTTATACATCAATTATTATCTCAATAACACTATTTTACTAATAATTTTGTGATCACTTTTGGACCAATACAGGCAGCCATTCCCCAAGAAATGATTGCTCTGTATTCTGACTGGAAGTCAAGAAGTAGAAAAACACAGGCTTATAGCAACTACAGAGATAACTATGGGATAGGCTTCCATATAAAGATGGGAAGCTCCTTTCCATCCACAGTCTGCTGCCCTCAGGGGACTTTCCCTGCAGGGCTGTGGCTTAAATCTGTTTTGGGACAGCACAGTATTGCATCTATTCCATACATCTGTGGTGGTTTTCTCCAGCAATATCTCTGTGCTGAATAAGCCCTTGGTTCCTCTGATCTCCTCTTGGGTGGCAGTGGCTTGGTTTGGCAGTCTGTGTTTCACCAGGAGTGGCTCAGCGGGCGCTGCGCTGTTGCACCGGCCACGATCTCTCCATCTCTTTGGATCTGTTCTTTCCTGGTGAGAGTTTAGTTTTCCTTGCCTTAAAAGGAGACAGCCTTCACCACTGATATATCTTCTCCCCTTGCTCCTCGCTGTAGTTTTCATCAGCTGATGGCACATCTGTATTCCCGGGAAACTGAGCTGTCTTTAACATCCAATTCCTCTCTGTCTCCTGCTCTGCAGGCAGTGATGCATCTTTGCCAATTTACTGAGGTATTAGCTGGGGATAAGGATCTGTATACACTTTATACTTTGCTTCCCAACACTCACCATTAATAATGAGCATGTCCTTTATGACCTGAGCCTTGTTTTAAGTGAATGCAAAGTATTGGCCCTTTCCTTGGTGATCCATAGCCCTTGCCACCACGCACTGTTATCTGGAAAGATTCCAAGGGTTTTGGAGCAATGCACTGGAATACATCACAAATGAACCAGTTTTGTTTGTCTAAGTTTTGTCTCTGGGGATTTGGGAGGGATGGCAGGGGAGGAGAGGGATGAATATTTATTAGCTTTTAATCAAAGAAAGTGCTCTCTGTTACCAGACAGGCTACTGTCTGTATCTGATCCAAGAGAGACATCAAGATCCCTGCTCTTTGCTGCTCTGCAGCTCGTGCCCCTCTGAGCTGAGAAAATGGGTTGTAAAGCACTCCAAGAACTGCCTCTCTCTGTTGAGATTTTGCTGCATCCAGTTTTTCCTGGCTACATTCACTCAGGATTCTCCTGGAACAGTTGCTGGATGAGCGGAGATGAACAGCGAAGTGCACATGCCATGACCCTGAGAGAAAAGGTGCATTTTGGGGAAGTTTGCACACATTTGAGCAGCCTGGCCTAGTAGAAGGTGTCCCTGCCCATGGCAGGGTTTGGGAAGGAGATGATCTTTGAGGTCCTTTTCAACCCAAACCATTCTGTGAGTCAGGCAATTTGTACACTGAATGTATATCCTGGGTATCCTGAATAAACCCTCCAGACCCCATCCTGGATACCCTGAGCAGGGAAAAATAACACCTCTCAAGTAGAAAGGAGAGAAGATACAAAGCAGCAGAGACCTGGAGCTGTGGAGCAGAGCTGAGCTGGGAGGCAGGGTTTTATGGAAGTGTTTTCCAGACCCAGTCCAGCTTCTGGACTGTGTGTGACAGCCTCTGGTCCTGTAGTCTTAACCTGCTGGGATTGGGATGCAAAGTCAGTGGGGTTACACCATCCCTTTGCACTGCATGGTGTCAGGATAAAAGGTTTGCATCCTGCTGCTCTATGATGCAGGAATTCTATGCAGACACACAAAGAGAGTTTAAATGCTTGGTTCATGCTCGGGTGTGCCCACTTGAAGACCTCCATGTCACGAGTGGACAGGCACCAATGGGGAGCCCCAAATCTCTAAGGCAACATTCATAATTCTGCACCAAGCCAGGCACCAGACGTTCACAATGGTCCATACTGTTAAATTGTCATCAAGCTCCTTGGCACAGCGTCCTCCTCTCCCAGAGAGGGCCTGGGGACTCTTCAAGGGCTGGCATGGGGCAGGGACCAGTCCCAGCTGTCAGCATGGCTGAGGCCACCCTGGTTAGGGCTTGGACAGGAGAAGAGGGTTTGGTTTGTGGGCCTGTGTTTGTAGGCTGCACAACTGCTCTTAGCCCCTTTTATTTACTGGTATAAACATGGTCTCCTTGTTCAGCAAAATTCTGACTGTGAAACTGAGGGACCACATATCCCACCCTCTTGGAAATGCAATCCCAACTAAAAACATCTGGCAGGAGCCCTGCATTTGTGGGAGGCCAAACAGAAAATGCCAACAAATCATGCTGCAGGGGTCAGATGAGATCAAGTCAAGGCTAGATCACCCCAGTTTGGGGCTGAATTTTACCCTAAGAGACCATTGCAGGACCAAAGCCTTGGGTATGTGCTGTCTCTTTGTGCCAGACTGCTCAGGCTGCTGCCTCAGCATCTCACACAGCTCTCCAGGCAGAGTGGGATGGGGCACACCAATTCCTCAGTCACAGACCAGGAGCTGAAGTGTTAAGTGACTGGGAACCTTTGGCACATCAGAGAAAAAAATCTCCCCGTTTGCAGGGCAGGTGTTAGACAGAGATTTCTCTCACTTCTCAGATGGAATGTCTACCCCACCAATGTTCCAGCAGAGGACCTGGTGCAGGAGCACAGCTGCAGCCTTTTAGGCTGCCTCAGATGTGGACTGGGGGCTCTCTGCAGCAGGAGGTCCTGGGGGTGGGAAGGGGATATGTGTGCCCTGAATACAAAAGAGGCAAATATTTTTCTTATTTCCAAAAGCACACTTCTGTCAGCAGTTGCTCTCCCACCTAGGAAGTGTCCATGCAGGAGGTCTTCTCCTGACCAGAACAGACTGGGGACACTGACAGGGCAAAGCCTCTGAACATCTGGTATAAACAAAGTCAAGACTCTGCTTCAGAAACAGCCACACAAAAGAGCCCAGGCACTCCAGTGATGATGCATGGAGCACAATTACGCTGTCCCTGGTCACTGACTCCTTGGGGCTTGCAGCAGGGCAGCTGCAGATGTGCTGCAAAGACCAGCAGTGTGACAAGAGCATCACTGCAGAGCTGAGAAAGGCAGGGTCAGATGTCTTGAGAGTGATCACAGGGAAGCAATAATGCAACCTCCAGATCTGCATCAGAGCAGTGGCAAGATTGTACCCAAGTCCAGGGCAGGGGGAAATCACATCCTTAGCACTAGGAGTGCAGTGAATGTCAAAGTAAATTCCTAATTAATGTTGGACAGTAAAAAATAAAGCAAAGCTTTCAGCATCTTTGTCTTTGGGTTTGCCTTGAGATGCTGGTGCTTGGGATAAGGGTTTGGCAGCAGGCAGTGTGGTGGGGTCCTGCTGGGACGTGCTGGAGGCCACATCTCCCTTCTCTTCAAACAGCCCAGATGGAAGACTGGGCACTACAACCAAGGGCCCATCAGCACCTTGCAGGAGACAGGATCAAGGTGCTGAGGCACCAATGGCAGCTCCCATGACCCCTCAGAGCCCAGCTGTCAGCTCAGCCTGAAGATATCCCTGCTGTCTCTATTTGAGGAGCCTTTGGCTCTAGTACACAGCTATGTCAGACAGTCTCTTCCCTGGCATTTTGCTCCTGCCTCAGCCTTCTCCTGCTGCCTTTTCCCAAGCTGCTCCTCAGAGCAGCCTGTCTCCACAGCACCTTCTGCAGAGCCACACCACAGCTCATCCATCTCCTGCCAGCACTGCTGCCTGACAGCTCTGACTAAACAGCATCTCCCAGCCTCCTAAAAAGGTCATAGGGAATCAGAGTTTTCTGGATCAGGGGAAAATGTCAGACAATCCTGCCCTACCACCAGGCCTTTTTTTACTCCCCTTTCTCTTCTTTTGCTTTTCCAGAGGTATTCAGGGGCTTTTTGCTACGCTGCCAAGACACTACTCTAGTAGAGGGAAGCGGAAAAAATCTGGGTGTTACATGAACTGATGCCACGTTGGGAAGTTTTGGAAACAAAACTTCCCAGGGAAGAGCTTTAGGCTTTTAAATTTTGGGAGAGCTCTCTGTGGGGGAGGTGTGAGGTTGAGGCTGTCAGCTGGGAATGTTTACCATGGATGGAGCACTGGTCACTCCCATGATCAGCACAGCTCATGTTCAGTCCAGGTGCACATTCCCAAATGGATTTGCTTCAACCTATGGAATCCTGCCTTTGTGCTGGGATTTCTGGAGCTCATGCTTAGGCAGCCAGCACAGTTAGTGACATGGACACCTGCAAGATGCCTCTCAGGGGAGATGGCTCTTTAGGGAGCCTGTCCCCTGAGAGGCTGGGGAAGGTCTGGATCAAAGCCTGGGGTGTGTGATAATCAGCCTTTTAGGAGCTGTAATCCCACTGAAAGGCTTTTTCCTCCTGTTCAGCTGGAGGGCTCAGGCTCAGGTGTGAAATGTCAGACTTGGGTGCAAAGCAATTGAAGAGGGTGTTGTAAAACACACTGGGGTTTTGCTGTTGCATTTCCTTTATGCCTCCTGTGTGGCTTGGTGTGGCTCAGGGGCCTTTTGTGACCTCACAGGCTCTGACATTTCCTAAACACATTCCCTGCACCGTCTTGGTGAGGTTCTTTTGACTTCCAAATGTCTCAGGTGAAAAGTTTTTATGCATAAATATAGGCTTTACTTGGCACTCCCTTGATAAAATTTAAAAAAAAAAAAATAGAACAAGTATATTTTGATGCAGTGTTTTACCTACTGCTTTATTCCTAAGAGGACAATTTTATAGAATCACAGAATACCAGGTTGGAAGGGACTTAAAAGATGAGCTAGTTCAACCTTTCTTGGCAAAAGATGGCCCAGCTGAATCTTAAATATGTCCAACACTGGGGAATCCACCTCTCCCCTGGGGAGATTATTCCAATGGCTGATTGTTCTCATTGGAATGGGATGAATTGGTGATGCAAAACCCGAGAAAAAACAAATCAAATGCTGTAAAACACTTCATTCCTCAGGGAACAACAATCCCTCCATGTGACCCAGAGGCAGCAGCACATCCTCTGTCTGTGGAGGGCAGAAGAACATTAGAAATGCAGGGCATGTACTGGCATTAATCACCCCCAGGGGATTTACAGCCAATCCCCATGGTGAAGAGGAGGCATCAGATCAACCAGGGAAGGACTGAGGCAGGACAGAGCCAGAACGGAGTGACCCCTTCCTCTCCCATCAGAGACTGGTCTGTGGACAGGCTGATATTAGTCCCACCCAAACAGGCACAGGACAGCACTGGGCAGTCCCAAAAAAAGCTTTTCTCTGGCCTGACCAGCAACATTTCACCACTTGTCATCTACCCCTCTGCGAGTTCTCACGCTGTGTCACTGGCACAGCGGCTGCAGCGGGAGCCTCAGCAGGGAAATGTTAATGAAAATCATCTATCAAAGGCAGGGCAGGACTCGAGGCAGATAGATGAGGGCACTGAGAGTGAGTCTGTGCTTCCAAGTGTGGGAGCTGCTGGGGGAAGCCTTTGCAAGAAGCTTTGTTTTCACTGCAAGGCTCTTGTCCTCCCAGCCCACACCTGGATGGGGGAGACAGGGCCTCCAGCAGCAGGGTTTGATGGTGGTGATGGGTTTAGGGTTGGGCACTCGCCTTTTTCCCAGCTGAAGGTGTGGAGAAAACTGTGTTCTCCAAGGGAATGGCTCGTGCACGATAGATTTGGCCTCCAGATCCCTGCATTCCTCTATCTATCCCACAAGAAATTAATCACTTGGGTAGAAATGTAAATGTAGCCCAGGGGTGGTCTGAGATCTCCTCCTGAGGGGTGGTACCAGCAACAGTCCTGAGTCTCTGCTGGAAAGAGAAGGGTGGAGATGACAGAGAAAGAGCCAGGCACTGCAGCCCATGGCTTTTCTTGGTATGGGCTGGATTGGCACCCAGCAGAGAACAGACCCAAGTCTGAGGTCACTGATCCCTTCTGCAGCCTTGAGCCTTCCTCGAAGGGCTCTCAGAACCTTGTGTGGGTCACACAGTGCTGTTCAGACCCCCTTTGTTCAGGGAAATAAAGGTGTTTTTCATACCTGTGGGGCCATACCTGCCTTCCTCCTGCCAGGTCTACACCTGAGCATTTCTTGGTGTCTTTCAGCAGAAATGAGGTCCTGCAACCTCTGCATCCCCTGTGAGCTTCTCGATGGACCCTGATGCCTTGAGTATGGGTTTTCTGCTCTGCATTGGTGTGTGGCTTTTTATTCAAGATTACTAGGATCTTTTCACAGGGTGATGTACACACAATAATCCTACTCCAACTGAGACTCAAAAACGTTTTTTTTTCCGAACTTCAAGCTCAAAGTATAAACAACGTGGAAGGAGGAGGGCGGGCAAGTGGGATTCCTGTGTGCAAATGGACCCAAACATATAAAAATGTGTGATCTTGGGACTGGGCCCTCCTTTGCTTCCATCCTGGAGCCATCCAGGCAGACCCCCAGTTGTAACACTGGTGCTGCCCAGGTGTGAAGGCCTCAATAAATATCCTTTATTCCTCTTAACTCCATCTAGCCTCTGTTCCAGCTCCTCAAAGTATCACCCTGCTGGGCTCTGCAGCCTCACAGACTGAGGTTCAAGCAGTCATGAGGACTTTGACTCTGCCTCAAACCCTGTGCATAATTTAACAAAATGTGCTTGAAATCATAAGGACGAAGCCAGCCCCCAAAGAGAGGTCTCACCAGGATGGCAAAGTTCCAGCAGGTCATATCCATAGGGAAATATTCCTCACCTCCCAGGCTGCACAGTCTGCATTCTAAGGCTCCTCACCCAGAAATGTCTGTGTTTTCAGTGCCACCTTGCAATAGCTGTGGGGAGGAACATTAAAAAATAGGCTTTTTTATCTTCTTCTTCTTTTTGTTTTGACAATCAGTTGTACTTTCCTGAATTCAAAGGGGGTTTTCAAGTAAAATGAGAATTTCCTTAGAAAATGTCAACTTTGGTAGAAATGTTTTAATACTTTTGAAAACAACAAGCTTAAAAACATAGGGTTTTTCCCTTCTCTTTCCTCCTTACTTTCTCCCAAACACAGGTGGGCAGGGAGGGGGAGGAAGATAGAACATTTTCTGTTCTCTTTTTCTCAGAAAAAAAAAATGAGCGAGAGAGAGAAAGAGAGAGAGAAAATTAACACATTGCCAAGATTTTTTTTTGTTATTTTGTACAGAGCAGGGCTTTTTTTTCCATGGAAAAAGACCATCTTTTTTAAACCAGCTTCAGTTGCTGTTTTTCTATAATTATACCCCAAAGTCTGGGAACTAGGGCAGAGGAGGCAGTGAGTAGAGACAGCACTACAGTATAGACAACCCATGTAGCAAGCACGTTGTGGGATTTTGCAACTGTCCTGTCTCAGCCATATGGCACATGGGGCTTGTTCCAGGGTAGCACTGCTTCTTTCCCTTTTAAACATCCATCAGGTTTTATGCCATTGTGCTGAAAGTTGTAAAGAAGGAAGGAAAAAGATCATGTAGCTGCCATTAGGATGAACTATCTAATTAGTGTGCAAAAGCACTTGCCTCCTGGAGGGAGAATAAATTAAATGACCTGCGGCGGAGGGTGATTCATTTCTGCTCTGCTCTTGCATTTCCCCTCTCATGACATGAATCACTTGTCCACCAGCCTGGGCAGGGAGGAGGGCAGAGCTCCTGCATCAGCCTGTGGGGCCAGTCTGAAGGACTCAGACCCAAACCATCACAAGCAATCAGCCAAGTTTCCTGGTCTTCAGTGAGGAAGATGTTTATTCAGGTCTCATGTAGTCTTTCCATGGCTCTTTGCCTCGTGGAGAGAGTATCACACCTCTCATGAGGTATCAGCTCTGACTGGAGCATCCCCAGAGCAATTGTCTCTCACCCAGGAGGCTTCTCTGCTCTTTGTTAGTGCCTCTAGGCTTGTGTTGCTTCTTGTGCCTCCCTCCTCTCCCTGCCCACCGGGATTCATGAGCTGGTGGCAATCTCATGTCATTTTGGACTGGTAGTCAAATGGCCAAAAGTGCTCAAGGGTTTTGGAAGTTTTTGGAAGAGCCAGGTCTGAGATGTGTGCAGATAGGTACTGGAGTCACAGAAGCCCCAGGGAACTAGACCAAAACCCTTCCTAAGGTTGTCATGAAGCCTCTGGAAAGGTCTTGAGGTGGTTTTGATGCAGTTATACCCTGACATGACTTCCCAAAGCAGAAATTACAAGGCAAATTGTCATCAGTGCCTTCTTCCACCCTATGAGGTTGGTGATAGGAGCAGAGGAATTCCCTGATGTAGGGATTCTTATGTGGTTTCTATGACACCAGGCTGCTCATGGGATAAATGGTTTATTATTAAGGTAGAGGCTAGAGGAGCTCCATTTTTGCTGCCAGCCACAGCTTAAACGTGCTCTGAGATAGAGAAGCAGGGAGAAAGACCACGAGGGAGGAGGACAGGGGATGATAGGTGGGAGAAGAGAGATAGGAAAAGGCCAAAGAGGGCCAGCAAAAGAGCGGAGCATTAGGAGAGTGAAGCTCTTGTTACAATACATTCTATCTCTTTCTATACTAAATATTCTAGTTTACAGTAACCAACCAACACCTGACACAAAATCCAAAGGGTTTTACATCCAGCCTGTGAGAGACTCTATTATCATACTGTGTTCACATTCCTCAGATTCTTCTTCATTTGGCCAGGCTTTTGCCAATTAACATCAGTGATTCATATCTCAAAACTAACTTTCATCTCTCTTTTGACCTTTGGATTCTCTGTCAGCAGAAGAGTATTGTTCAATCAAGAGGATTCTCTTTCACCTGGTTAAGCTGTTGTTCTTGGGTTATATAGTAATTAACACTCAGTATCCTAAATCTCAAAGCTAACTTTCATTTCTCTTTCGATTATAGGTTTCATATTTTCAGAATCTTTTGCTAAACGATCATATTTATAAGGTTTCTCTATTTTAGCTTCTCCAACACCCTGATTCTTTGCAGCATTCAGCCCTTTCCCCTGGATCAGGGTGATGCCCATGTCATTCCCCCACACACAGACAGTCTCTGGACCATAAGTTTGACCCAGAGAAAAACCCCAGCCTGCTTCTTCCACAGGACTGGTATGAGCAGTGACCACCTTCCTCCACAACCTGTATGGAAAAGGGTGCTCAGATTCTGCCTGAGCCACACCAGAAGTTACAGGGATATTTTAACCTCCTTCTGGGTGAGAAATGAACTGTTCATTGGAGTAGTGTAGGGTTTAACAGGGAAAGTCAAGGTCCTTTGCTGCTTGGTGGGGTTGAGTTTCGTTTGTAGTGTCTGAAACCAGGGGTGGTTTGGGTGAGAGAGACTCTGTTCATGGGGTGGACTTGGGCAGAAAATCTTGGAAAAACCTTTTAGGAAACAACAAAGCTCACTACCTCACAAATCTCCATCTGACCTCTGCTTCCTGCTCTGGATGTGCATACCCACAGTCACTGGTTTGGCCAGGTCACAATTGGAGTCCTGGTCAAACTTGTCTCAGCTCCTCTCCTTTTGCTGAAAATATTTATTGGTTTGCAAATATGGCTGTTTCTGAGAGGATCCTGTTCTGCTGATGTGCAGTGCCTCTCGATTTGGACATCATGGTAAAACTGGGCTGGTCTTCTACCTTAATCTACTGCCTTTGTATCATGGGTGACAAAAAAGGCACTTTGAAAGGACATGGGAATGCAATTAGTAGCTAAAACATACTCTGTCAGGAGAAAAATTTGAAATATGTCACCACCAGAGTTGAACAAAAATATGCTGTTGTGCCTTTTGTTAATTTTCCTTTGTTCTTGTCAAAAAAATATTTATGGTAGACAAAAATGACATACTTCTGAAACCTCCAGATGGCTGTTTCCACAGCTACTATTTCAAACTTCTGAATGGACTTGATCTTCATGCTCTAAGGAAGCAAAATTCCCTGTTGTTTAAAGGAATTTTTCATCTACCCTCTCATGTCCAGGAAAACTCCCAGACTGCTGGGCAAAACAAGGGTTTTTTTTCATTTTCCCACTGAAGCTGCTCTGGTTGTGTAAGACCCTTAAATCATAGAATCATAGAATAATATCATAGAATCCTAGTGTGGCTTGAATTGGAAGGAACCTTAGAGATCATCCACTTCTAACTCCCCCACCATGAGTTAGGATGACACCCATTAAATCAGTTTGCCCAGGGCCCCAACAAACCCAGCCTTAAACACTTCCAGGGACAGGGCATGTCTGTGAGAGCACGGACACTGCACAGGGATGGGTGATGCTGTTTCATTTCACTGAACAGAGCCATATTTTGGGGCTGCAGAAAGGTGAGTGCTTCCCTCACCGTGTCAATGACCCCAGTGAGAGGTTGAAACTGTGGGGTCATTAACTGCAATTCCCAGGTGGTCCTTGAAGAGATTTCTTACTTGTTAGCAACTTCCCTGATTAAACACTGACATTTCCATTTCTGTCTGTAAAGAAGGAGTTAGTTCAGCCCCAGAGTATAAGGAATGAGAGAGGACTCCAGGCCTTGACCTGCAGGCAGTGGTGCTGGCACCAGGTGAGTGATGGGGAGGCAGCCGGTGCTTGGCATGAAATCAGCCCCCCAAAACTGCTCACCTCCAACCTGCCTGGCCCTGACCAGACAGCTCTTAAGTGCTCCAGATGGGGCCCTGCCAGCACAACGGGCTCAGCTTGGCAGCCTCAGCCTGCCCCTTTCTTCTGACTCAGCCGACCTTGCCAAACAGCCATCGCTTCCCTTGAGCATCAAAAGTCTTCATTAAACCCGGTCAGTCACAGGGCCTCATTCCCATGATGTGTGACCACGAGCACCAGGGGATCCCCAGCCTGTGCTGGGAGGTCAGCCTGTTTTCAGAGGGGGGACCATTCATGTCATGCCACTTCCAATTTAGGATGTGCTCTTGGAGGCAGCGAGGTGGAAGGGGAACTCATACCAAGCCTGTGAGGCAGGTGCTGTAGCTGTAGGACCCCTGTGCTGCCAAAAGGGAGCTGCTGGATGCAACAGCCCCCATGTGTGAAAAGGCAGCCTTTCCCCCCTAGCCTGGTAGCACATCCCCAGATGGGGAAGTGGTCTGCAGCCTCTGTCAGCTCCACTCACATCAGTCATGTCTCGTTGGGTCCTGTGACGGATGGAAATGGGCAGGACCCATCGCAACCACTCCCTGTCAGCCAGGGGCTGTGTCTGCAGAGATTCTCTTACAGAGCTCACATGCTCTGTTCCCTCCTGCACCCTTCTCCCACTGCTCCATTCAGATTGCCTGGGGGTTCATTCTTAGCCCCTTTTCCAGCTTTCTTACTCCTTTATCGCTTTACCTCAGGGCATTAGGAGGAATTTCCTCATGGACAGGGCTGTCAGGCATTGGAAGGGGCTGCCCAGAGAGATTTGGAGTTCCCACTCCTGGAGTTGTCCAAGGAATGACTGGATGTGGCACTCAGTGACAAGGTGGGGATCGGTCATAGGTTGGACTTGGTGGTCTTGGAGCTGTTTTCCAACACAAGAGGTTTACCTTCCTCTCAGGAAGGCTCCCTGGATAATGTGGGATGTTCCCAGACAGCTGATTGCCACATTAGCTGTGACAGGGTCCTACATGAAGGAATGGTTGTAGTGACCATCCCTCCCTCCCTTTGTGTTCCAGGACTGTGAGATCCAGCCTAGAGGCTTTTCAGTGCTGGTGGGCAGCAAAAGTCGTGTCTACCATAAGTTCCAAAGCAGTTTTTCCTCCTTCAGTTGGTGTCTACAAGCAGTATGTGGCACAGGGGACCTCTCTATGTCCTATTCACTAAAATGATTCCTGCAGAAGCTGCAGGAAGGGCTGTGAGTACAGAGAAGGTTTTGAGCAAGTTAAGGACAGACTCTCCACAAGGACAGGTCACCCTCTTGGCAGTAGGCTGTGGTGTCATGGGGACAGCTGAGTACGGGATCTGAATGCCTGGCTTGTTCTCTGAGATGGAACTGAAGATGGGTTCCCCACTTGTGAATTTAATTAAGAAAGATGCACTCTTCCCGTAAAATGTCCTTTCCATTCAAACACGCTCCTTGCAACAGGTCTGTGGTGCCAGATGCTGATTTAATACATGTGCAGGAGAATCCTGACCTTAATGCAGGTCTCTTTTTTTCTCCCTTGCTGGAGGAAACGCTTGCAAGTAATGTACCATGTTACAGCCCCAATAATGTTTAATGGTTGTGTCCTGTGACTGAGGTTAATGACTAGTTAGGGAAGCTTTTACACTGAGGACTAAAAAAATGTATGAAATAAAGCTGGCAAAGAGCAAGAAAGAGGATAATGACAGATTCTGGCAGTTGCCTACACCAGCCTTCAGTCCCAAGGAAGTGGATATTGTAAAAGCCAACCCAGCAAAGCCTTCTCAGGGCATTGGCTTTGCTAAATCTTTGGGAGGGTGAGCAAGACACATAAGCTTTGTGCATGGACCCTGCTGCAGATGGGTGAGAATTTTCTACTGCAAACAGATCTGGATACATTTCTTTGGTACCCCATGGATTCACACAGGTTCCCACAGCCCCACCCTAAGCCTGGTACAGCAAGCCAAGCCCCTCCAAAAGCCTCACAGTGATGCTGACCCAGCCATCCTCGGTGGGTCACTCTGTCTCCTCCCTGAGTGCCTTCAGCAGGGCTCCACAAGCTCAGGTCTCCTTTGAAGGGTCACACAAACATAATGGAAAATCTCACCTGACTGAGCCTTTTTGCTGGCTCCACACCAGCCCTGCACCAGGAGGTTTCTGTTAAGCCTCACCCTCCTTATGGTCCCCTTTCCCAGCTGAACTTCCAGTGTTCTGTAACCAGACTCCATTTATCTGTCTGTGATTGCATGCTTGCCTCCTCCCTGCTCCCTTTTTTTCCACATTTGTTACTAAAAGGGTTTTTTTCCCTCCCTCCTTTCTTAATGATTTGCTGCATTAAAAAAAAGGGCCTGCTGTGCCTGTACTGGTGATAAATGAGAGCCAAGGGAGAAGCCAGGGCTGGTGGGTGACCCAGGTCTCTCCTTTCCCAAGCTCTGAGCTGTGCCCAGGGTTCCAGCTGCGGGGCACTGCCCTCCCAGCTGCTGCCAGGTGTGGGAACCCCTCCATCACTGCCTGCTCCCCCAGGCAGGCACAGGGTTGGTCTCCAGAGTGGGAAGAAAAGGCTGAGAAAGGGAGAAGCCATCTCTGCTCTGTTGTGGGCTTGCTGGCTGGGGACAGCAGGCCTGCAAACTGGCTCCAGAGGCAGGTCCAAATCAGGGTGGTGTTGAAATTTAGTTCCAGCTGGCAACTAAGTACCACACAGCTGCTTGCAAACATTCCCCACTGCTGATGGGGGCAGATGAATTGGAACAAAAAAGGTGAAATCCGTGTGTTGGCATAAAAATTGAAATAAAATAAAATGTAATAACAATAAAATATAATAATTGTAATTGTAGTGAAAAGGCAGACAACAAAAAGAGAGAGAGAGAAATAAAACTCAAGAAAGACAAGTGATGCACAACACAATTTCCCACCACCCAGTGACTGGTGCCAGCCTGACTCTGAGCAGCACTCAGGGTCCCCCAGCCAGCTGCCTCCAGCTTATACACTGAGCAGCATGTTCTGTGGTATGGAATGCCCCTCTGGTCCATCCAGGAATTCAGGTCAGTGTCCTGGCCATGCTCACTCCCAGTTTCTTGTGCACTGGCAGAGCATGAGACACTGGAAAGTCTGTGATTTAGGGCGAGCACAGCTTAGCAACAATCAAAACATGAGTGTGTTATCGAAATTATTCTCATCCTAAATGCAAAACACAGCCCTATACAAGCTACTAGGAAGAAAATTAAAAAACTATAGACAGAACTGTGTGGTCTGATCCTTTTGCAATGCTGAAGGGCAGGGATATGCCTGACCTTGGCTTGACATTAAAACTTTGTGGGGATTGAGACAGGAGGACAGGCTCTAAGGATGTGAAGTCCTGGCCAGCTGATCAGTGCTCTGTACCCTCTCCCAGAGAGTCTGAATCCAGTGTCCAGTCCTGCCACAAGCATCCAGGTGACTGTGTGTGACTCACCAGGTGAGTGCACTCTGTCCTGCTCAGCACTGCCTGTGATGTCCCACAAGGGCAGCCACCCCAGGGTTAGCAGAATAAGCATCATCAACCCTAAGGGTGCTGTAAACACCTTTGCCTTGGAGCATCTGAGCCCCAGAGCCTTTTCTGAAAGTCACCTGAAAGGTAAAACCTCTTTCTTCATCTGTATTCATCCATGTGTGTCAGCACTGGACAGAGCTGAAATAGCCTTTGTGCACCCAGCCTGTGATTAAGATGCTTTGATATTTTCAGTGCACCGTTCAGTTTAAGCTAAAATACAAAACCTGAGGGGGAAAAAAAGCCATGCAAAGCATGGCATACAACCTCATCTCCTTCCTGTGAGGCTTTTGTGTGATGAGCCTCAAAGAGAGAAATTAGGGTCTAGATAAGGCTGCCTCACTGGCATTCAGAGAGCAGAGTGGTTTCATTGCTGTTCACTGCTCATAGCAGCATCTTGACCCTCTTTGGGATATTTTTATTGCTGCTGGTTGTAACTTGGACACACATTGTGTGTAGTCTGCAGGATAAAAATAGCTGCAGTGCCTATTTCTGTCAGAGCAGAGCGCACCAAACCTTTGTTTACCAGTTGCCTTTGGTTCAAATATAGCAGGAAGCCGAGCACTCGAAAGCATAGGGAAGCTGTGTGACATGAAATCCACCCAGCTAATTTTAGATCACTCTGCACAACACTGCAGTGGAGAGGTGGGTGTAGGAGTGTGATTCCACACAGGTGGAAGGGGAGGAAGGAGAGAAGGAAGGAGGGAAGGAGGGAAGGAGGGAAGGAAGGAAGGAAGGAAGGATGGGATTGACCCAGTGTGTGCTACCACCAAACCTATCACACTTGACAGAATCTGCCTGGATAAAGTGAGTGTCCCAAAGCTGCCAGCTGGGTTTAGGGAGAGCATTCAGCCCCCAGCCTCATCCTCATCCTCAGGATAGGGTGATGGGAGTGTGTGGTGCAGGGCTGCTTGTTTTGGCTGATGTGGTGGTTACAGCGTGAGCTTTCAGAGAGCAGTAGGAAAGGAGTGTTCCTCTCTTTTTTCAACACCCACCTCCTGCAGTCTTGAGATTTTCGAGGACTATCTGTTTCCTTGCTTTGTGCAATATATATTTTAAGAAAACTCACAGCTTTGCTCTCTGTGGGAAAAGCTTGGAAATACAACTCCGAAGGTTTTAAAATCAGTTGCAAATGAAGAAATTGAGTACAAATCTCAGTACATTTTTATCCTATGTTCCCATGAAATCAAACCCCATGTGATCATGACCCCTAGTCCTCTCCCTCAAGGTCTGGCAGGGATGACATTATAAGAAATAATTTTTCCTGGCAGAGGAAAAGAGTCACTGGGAACTGGAAGCAATGATTTCTGGTGGATGAACCTGCAAGATATAACATCCCTGCCTCAGTTTCCCAAACTTCAGACTGCTCCCTTCCCCAAAGGGTCCTGTAAATACCCTGACACGAGGGAATTGTTTCCAGCTCTGGAATTCATGTCCTTATCTCCACCATTTCTTCCTCCACAGAGGAGATGCTAAGGTTGTCATGGGCCCTTAGTGAGGGGCTGTGGATATACAGGGAAAGCACTGAGACTGAGCAGCAATTAAATCAGCTTTGCTAGGAGGGTGATTTATATTGTGGCATTCTCAATATTATATTGTGCCACATCCCTCTGCTTTCATGAACTCTGCAGGGCTCCCACCCAAGCCCCAGAGTGTCAGGATTCCCCAGCTGGTGCCAGAACAGTGTCTGTCCCACCAGGGAGGGGCAATGAGCTCTGCAGCACTGTTTGGCTTCTTCTCATCTGCTCAGGTCAGTGACAACCCCTTGTGTTAAATTTTCGGCTGTTTTCAGTGTCTGCCATATGTCTCACATATATAAATTATTTTGAAATTAAAGCCAGGTGCTCAGCTAAGGTGAACCAGCACAGGCTGGTTTGCTTCAGTGGGCAGACACTCATCTACACCACTGGAAGATCTGGCCCATTTCTTGTAAAATATCTTATTTTAGGGGAGCTTTGATACACTTGTTGTGTTAATTAATTAATTAATAAATAGCAGGACTATATTTCCTTGAATCCATTATATTCTCAAGTCAGAAATAACTCTGCATATCCTCAGAGGTGTTTCAGCGAAGCAAATAAGCTTTTAAAGATGTTTCAATTATTCTTTTCAATTTAGCATGATGTTGGCATCATATCCAGGTCCTGTGTGAAATTCTGTGAACTTTAAAAACATCCCTGTTTAGAAGACCAACAGGAGTCTGATAGTGAGGAGCTCACACCTGGGTTAGTCCAAGGAGGCTTTTACGGATTTCATTTTCTATTATTTTCATGTCTGCATTTTCCAGTTTGTGTGTCTGTGTGGGTTTAGTTGCTTGGTTTGCTTTCTTTTTCTGGTCTTCACCCACCCAGCTGAAGTTTAAAAATCAGAGGTGTAAGCATTTTGAAACGGCAATATTTAAATTTGGGGATTGTTTTCCCAGTTAAGTGGTGTTTTTGTGTACTGAAAGGCAAAACACCCCAGTAACAGCAGCACATCCACTCAGGAGAAGCTGTTCCTTGTTTTCTGGCACAAAGAGCCCTCCCTGAGCTCCAGCTGCATCCCTCTCTGCTCGCTGGAGTACAGCATCACCCCGTGGGAAACAGAAGGTGACTCAAGTAACTTCATCTCAGCAAAAGAATCGAAGATGGCCCTTGTACTTCCAAACCTGGCAGGATGGGGAAAAAAAAACCCAAAACCCCCCCGTGCTTTCGTCTAAATATGGCTTTTTCAGGGCAGCTCCAGGCAGCTGGCCGCGGTTCATCCCCGAGCGCTCTCCATCCATCACATCCGCTGGATGTTATTAATGAGGATGCGAGCGTGCAGCGGCAGCACGGACAGGCTGGAAGGGGCTCCCCCGTCCCCGGCACGAGGCTGTGGAGAGGCCGTCTGTGTTCCAGCTGCCATCCCCTCGGTGCCGCTCCGCTGCCAGGGCCCCCTGAGCCGCCGCTCCCCGCCGCGCATCTGCTCCGCCGCTCCCATCGCTGCGCTTTCAACCGCGCCTCCTGCTCGGAGCTGATTGCTAAAGGACCGGGAGGTTTTCAAGGGGTGCAGAGGCCCTTCTGGTGGGCTGGGTGGGACCTGGGCAGCAGTCAAGACAAAGGGTGTCTAGGAAATGGACGCATGAAGTTTGGGAGAGGCATGAAGGCGTGAAGTTGGAGGCATGCTGCTTGGCGAGGCTGAAGGACTTTGAGAACAAAGTGAGCAGGAAAAATCTCGTAGCAGCATTGCACGAGCCCTCGCGAACCACCGAACATCAGGCAGAGCAGATCTGCACCTCACCACGCAGCATCCCTGGAAAACAGCATCTCCTCAGCTCTCACAAAAGTGGTGGCAGAGGGGATTTGGTTGGGGTGGCGGCTGCAGGTGAAACGTAAGATTTTCAGCTTTGCAGGGAGGGGTTGGTGGAGCAAAGTCTTCTGTACCTTTTGAGTGTTTGGAGGAGAAGCATCCTGCCTTTCTTCATCAGTGCCAGGAGCAGGCACCCAAAAGGGTACTTTGGGGTGTTGTTTGTGGGTTGGTGAGGTCTCTGCTTCCATGCAGGAAAGAGGACAGGCTCAAAGAAGAATCATTAAAATCCTGCGTGAGCAAAGAGTGGTGCTGGGCTGCCACTGACAGAGCTGCATCTCCTGAGATCATTCCCCCAACAAAGCTGGCAGGTGAGGCTGCTGAAGAGAAGGGCAAAGGCCTGGAATATCCCCTGTCTTTCTTGAGGGAAGGAAGCCCAGTGACACTGAGGAATGAAAGGATCTCTTCCCTCCCAAGACAAATTTAATGTAATGAAAATAGAGACTTAAGAGAAATATTGCATGCAGAACCCAAAGTAAATGAAAGTAAATTGAAATTCATCCACTCTAGTCCCACATTGTAGCAGAGCAATTTACTGGTGGATGCATCTTCAGCAAAACCTACTTGTTAATGAAACTGCTTGGTTCACGGAGAAAATATCAATGGAGAGGGTGAAATGAAAAGCTTTTCTGTCCCCAATGCAGATACCATAAAATTAAACCTCTTTGATTGCACTCCTTAATGGAAATGCAGTAAGTAAAGGGCTGTGCTAGATGGGCCATCCATACCCCTCCCCACCTCATTCACTGTCATTCTGAAAAATGCCCTGAAAAATAGTTCTCACCTCCTGATGTGGTGAGAAATATTTTTCAGTTGTCCTGATTCCTGGAGACTTCCCCACAACCACCAGACAGGCCTGGGAAGGTCTGCCCTTGGGGACATGAGGACAGATAATTGTGTTAGTGCTTCCAGTTAAGGAAACCTGCTGGATTGCTCCATGACACGTGAATTTACAAACGCATTTGTGAAGCAGCTAAGGACAAGACACAGCTCTGGGTGATGCTGAGGGCTGGCAGGTATCTGGCCCCTGTATCTGTACCCCTGACCCTGGTACAGGCCAGCCAGGGAGGAAATATGGTTGCAATCTGCAGGAGCTGGTGAACTGAATTTGGGGAGCTGATGGACGAGTGCCAATTTCCACTCTGAGGCAATAACAGACGTTTAATCTGAACTAGTGATCACGCTCATAGTTTGGCAGAACAACCATATCTGTAAATGCCCAGCATCTGTAAATCTACTGCTTTTGATGTCAAAGGGTTTTCATGTGTTTTGCAAAGTAAAATATTGACTAAATTATGACCTATTGGAACCTTCTCTGATGACTGCTGTGTGCTGGCAGGCGATAAAAAGGGTGGCTGAGCTTTTTTTGCTCAAGTTTGGTTCCAGCAGATATAAAAGAAGCAATTGAATTAATTGGCTATAGAATGAGGTTCAGAGGTTGTTTAGAGTGAGCTGTGAGATGAGTTGCTGCATTAAGGCTTATTTTTTAATGCACCCAGTACAGATAAACCTAAAATTTCCCACAAGCATTTAAACAACAGCAGGCTGACATAAACTTTGCAGTGGTTCTGGCCTTTAACCTCATGCACATGAGCCAAAAATTTCTTACAACTCAGCTCATTCAACCAGCCTTTTCTTGGTTTTCCAGCTCTTTCTCTTCCTTCACAGCTGTTCAGTGTCATGTCTGAAAGGCTCCTAGAAGAAAGACCTTCCCAAACCTCAATAAATGCAGCTTTTTCTGCACTGAAGCAGTGCACAATACATCGACCTGCCCCTGCTGCAGAGTGTGAATGCAGGGCTGTCCCCAGCCCATGGGGCAGCACTTCACTAGGGTGCAAATGGTTTTGTGATGGAAAGGCATCTGGGAATGCTGAGTTAGAGTGACTGACTCTGGAAGAGGAGCTCTGAAGGCTGAACTCCCCTCCCTGGTGGATGGAGAAGTTTTCTTTGAAGGACAGGCCTGACCCTTGGTTTGGCTGTGCTGGTGTTGCCAGGCCCAGTTCAGATCCAGTACTGCTGGGTAGGAGTTTTCTGAACAGCCTTTTTTTCACTAGGAAATGATCATTTTCAAAGCCAAATCTTTAGCTCCCAAGTCCAGCTGGCTTTGGGAACAGATTAGGAATTAAAGCTGGAGAAAAAGGCTCATCCCTTTCCCTTCTTGTGATGGGATAACTGGGTCAGCACTGAAAGCAGTCACCCCTCCAGTTACAGATGGGGTCAAACCCCCTCTGTCTTGTTCAGAGCAGTGATTTGAAAATCAGCCTTCACTCACCTCAGCAGAACTTCCTTAGTGTGTCACTGTCTGGGTCATTCTGGGTTTTGCCAGAAAATGTAAAAATGCATGGGTCCCTTGAAATGCTGGGTGGGAAAATCTTTCACATCTCTAAACCTTTCTCAGAAGAGGAAAAAACATCTTAAACATCTGGGACAGG
This sequence comes from Anthoscopus minutus, assembly GCA_013399455.1. NCBI lineage: Eukaryota > Metazoa > Chordata > Aves > Passeriformes > Paridae > Anthoscopus > Anthoscopus minutus. The sequence continues at coordinate 185,215 of VWYI01047189.1, forward strand.
ATTTTTTAATTGTTATTATTTCAAACCAAGGAAAGGCATGACATAATATTTAATGCTGATTGACCAGAGAAGAAAATCAGTTGCTTAGAGTGTAATGCAAAAAAATTCCAACAATGCATGAGAAATCCTGTAATAATAGACCTTCTTGAGAATTTGAGTGGCATGAAATGTGAAGAATACTGTTATTTTAATTGCATTTTTATGCAGACATACTCAATTCCTATTAGTGGCAGAGTTTTGTTTGCATTTGGCCAGAGGCAAAGAATTACTAGTGGACAGTTTAATCAGGATGAAAGAAGGAAAATAAAATTAATATAGCATGAGCTGGGCTCAGACATTTGTGCTGGAAGAATTTTCACATCTGTACTGTGTGAAGCTTGGTCCTGTTTATTTAAAAAACCTGAAAATGAGGGTTGAATGATTTCACACTGGAGTTATGGTTGCCAGTCATTTTGTTTAAGGGCTGAGGTTAGTAAATGAATAATTCCAGTTTGTCAGAAGTCTTTGTTGGTAGCCAGTGGTTAAAAATCAAGGGCTGAAGATGTTGCTGCTTTACTCATTGTAAATCCACCTGTCTGTTATTTATATAAATACTGCTTTGAAGCCAAATGTAGGTGGGGATCCTGCAGGGCTGGAGAGCCCATAAATACCTGCAGCTATTTAGCAAATGCCCTGTAATATTTCATAACTCCACAGGACAGAGCAGAAAGTGGAATCAACTTGTCCCTGTCCTGCCAGTGGGTGCCCAGTGTCTGATCCAGGAGGGGAGCCCCAAAAAAGGGCTGACAGGACCAGAAACTTGTAGCTGTGTGGTTGCAGCTGAGACCATTGAGATGAGCCAGAAGGTGATTCCTCCTGTCCCCAGACAGATCCCTGAGGTGAATGTGTCAGATGAGGTGTCCCATAGTGGTGCTACTTCTCTATAAACAGAGATGATGAGGACTATGATGAAGACAGGAGGATTTTTAGTCTGAAAATTCTACTTTCCAGGTTTTTGAAGCAGGTAATGGTGATTCCGACCATGACTTCTGCCAAAAAAAAAATCCCAGCATTTTTGGATTGGCTCTGCCTGTACTACTCACCTACCCAGACCTCCAGCTGACATCATCTGCAGTGACATTGACAACACTCTCTGTGCAGTACTTTCTGAAAAAACAAAATTACTTGAAAAAAATCTATTACCAGAATAAATGGAAAACTGGAGAAAGTTATTCTGCCAAGTGGTAGAATTTGTGTTTATGTTTCTATCAGCTCTGGCTTCCCTACAAGAATCTTGCCCTGATGTGATCAATCAGAGAAGAGGAATTTTCTTTGCTTGGCCTTCATTTATTTTACCATTTAATGCTGAGTCTGTTTAGTCAGGAAGGACTTGCTTCCAGACTGCACAGTCAATGAACGATTCATCTTGTCCAAGAGCAAATTAAGCAGAGTGAATAATTAAATGGAAGCACTCAACCAATATTTCTCAGAGCTCTCTTAAACAATTCCCCACAGTCTCCTTGCATCCTCACCCCTAGACAGCTTCAACCCCTCTATTCAGCAACACCATGTCCAGCCCATGCCAACACTGGCCAAAGGTTATTTCCATCTGGGTGGCCACTGGGGAAGGCTTGGTGGTCTTGCTCCTGTTCCTATGGGAAAATCTTCTGGACTGCAAACCTCCCTCTCCATTCCACCAGGATTAATAAGGCCTCCTTGATGGGAATGGGGTTGGGATTGATTGGGCAGAGTGAATGAGGTTGCCAGAGGAGATGGCTCTTCTGGGAGAGAGGGTTCCTCGTGTCAGTGCTGCCCTTCAGGGCTGTTGGTCTGGCAGGCTTCCCGTGTGAGCAGGAAGGGGAATGCTAAATGAGGGCTTCCAGCCCTTCCAGCCAGCTGATTGCATCAGGGGGCTTCAGACAAGGATGCTCAGGCTTTTCCAGGTGAGAGTGGGGACAGATGTGCTGTGCTGTGCAGGCTGGGAGCTGCAGAGGGTGTTGGTTCACTGAGGGCAGGCTGAGCAACATTGGGAATCTGAACTCTTCCAGTGAAATTTCTTTATGGGATTCACAGGTTAACAAGCAGCAGAGGTTTCTGCAGGCATGAAGAACCATCTCCTTCCTCACCATTTCCTTCAAACCACCCATCTTGGCAGGGCAGAGCACAATGGGTTTCATTAAAATGTTCCCAACTCCAGTTACCATGGAAGCAACAAAACTCAAAGACCCAGCTAAGGTCTGAGACGAAAAGAGCTGAGGCCACCTGGTTTGTGACATCACCTGAGACCACCACGATGGTGGCCTAGGGCAGAACATGATGACATAGTTGCTATATTTAACTTTGAAGGTATTTTAAGAGCTGAAGGGGACCCTGACAGTGATTGTTCCCTGTCAGGAAAATTTTGGAAAATAAAGACAGCAGGTAAAAGATGGAGGGGAGGAAGACTTTGCTAATCACTCAATACATGCAGTGCTTGTGTGCTATGCTGTAACTAGAGTGGGTTGGGAATTTTTCAGACATGTATTTTCTGCAGACAATTATGATGGTCATAAGCCTCTTTTCATGAGATTTAGAAACATATATCCATAGAATCATTTGGGTTGGAAAAGACCTTTAATAACATTGAGTCCAACTGCAAATTTATGCAGTCTTGGAAATTATTTTAGGGAAAGGCAGGACCTTGCTCAGATCTGCATACCACTGACCAAGTTATAATTTTTCCAAAACCTCAGTGCCAAGGGATGTGGAAATCCCTGCATCAAGTTGTGGATTCAAAAGAACATTTGAATACAAAACGAAGCACCTCCAGCAGGCAGTTTGAGAGGCAGAGCCTCTTCAGGATAGCCAAAAGTCACTCTGGTCCATTCATCATTTGGACTGGACATGTCAGCAACAGGGGCCTGAGCCCCAGAATCCCAGAGTGGGGCAGAAGTAACCTGTCACCAAGCTGGGTCCTGGCCAAGAGGATAATTTCATTTCCATCTTAAAGAGTGGAAGTTCTGGGCTTTGTCTTGCTGAAGAATGGAGAACCTTTGGAAATCATAAGAAGTTGTAATGGGATCCAGAAACCTTTTCCTGACAAGCCCTAATTTCCAGTACCTTATAACAAGCACCTCTGAGAATAGGAAAAAGGGAGAAATCTTGGTTTTCCTATAATGCTCTTGCTGTCAGGCCGACAATTTTTCACCACTGTGGACGCCACTATCACACAATTCCTTAGCTGAAGGGGGCCCAACAGAGTGAACAATATCCCAATTGGGAAGATAAGCTGCAAGACATTATCCAGAGAGATACAAATTGTAGTAATCTATTTGTTCTCTTGCCCATGGGGTCCTCGTAGTAAACAGGGAGTGCTGGGAAGCGGGTGAGTTCTGACACATCATTTCTCATTGTTCCCAAGGGATGGTGAGCAATCCTAGTGCTGGCAAGCCAGACAGGCAGTAAATGTTTCCTAGAATACAAACAGAGAGGGAGCCAGTACATAAAAGCTGCAGAATCACTGTCAAAATGTAATCAGATGAAAAAAGAAAGCAAAAGCAGAGACCAAGACATGGATGTGACACCCCGGAGAGGGTGAGGGAGGAATGTAATGAGAACTTGTGAGAAGGTGAAACTCACTCCTTGAAGGATTTGAGGAACTTCTGTAATAGGAACATGGAGTGACAGGCAGAAGAGTTTTCCAATGTCTGTGTCTGATGCAAATCAGAGGTGAATCTCTGCTGATGACTCAGTTCATTAAGTCTGAAGATGCTCAGGACCTTTGTGCCCTTTTGTTAAAATCTCCTGCTTCCAGGTTGTCCTGGGGAGAATTTTTGATGCTTGTATGTGGGAAGCTTAATCTTCTCAAAACACCATGAAGAGCCAGGGAGGTTAGGCCTGGAATGGAGCCATATTCCAGCCTTGCTTTCAAGTTGGTGGACTTGCACATTTGCAGGTGCTGACAGCTTTTCATGGAGAGGCACTGGAAGCTGGCAGCCCTGGAGCTGAGCCCGTGGTCACACCATGGTCCTGGGTCCCAGTCTCTGCCTGAGGAAATCACCAATGTCTCACCTCAGTGCCTGGCAGCATCTCAACGCAGCTTCCAAATGTGCAGAGGGGAACTTTGGACAACTTATGGAGACACAAAGGATGCCAGCAAGGACACTGACAGCCTGGACAACACTCTTCAAATGGGTTAAAAATCAGTGTATCCCTACTGAGAGAGAGGACAGAAGCCACCAGTGGGGTTGAAGGTGGAGGTGAACACAGAGTGTGCAGAGAGATGAAAGTGAGAGGAAAGGAGGCACCTGGAGCTGTCAGCTTGCACCCTCTCAGCCAGACCTGTGCTGCTCAGCTGTTTGTTTTGCTGCCCTGCTTCCCTTCTGCTCTGCCACCCCTCTGTGTTTCTGCCTCCCTGCCCCAGCACAGCTCCAAACAAGCGTCTGCCAGGTGCAGTTTGTATTTTGATTGACTTTTGCCCAAGCCTGAGATGGGGAAACTTGTTCTCCAGCCCTCTGCATGACTTTCTGCTTCCCTGTGGCAGCCAGCAGCACCACATTGTGCCATGACCTTCTGAGGGACGAGGCAGGAAATATCTTCCTGGCTTAAATAACGAATCTAAAAATCAATTTGTGGAGAGGTTGGAAAGCAGTGAGCATACAAATTAACCAGTGTATGAGTAATACATTTGCATCTTGTGGATCCAGTTAACTTCAGAGCAGGCAAAATTTATGACCTACTGAACTCCAAGTATGAGGCTTAAAGAAATTACTGGAAGGAGAATTATTGGGTTGGATACTAGACATCATTCCAGCCTTCATTAACGTTTTCATGTGCTCTTGAAGGTTTCTCCCTAGCAGTACCCATTACTGAGTTTGGAAAAAAAATCAGCCACTGAGATCACTTGGAAAACACTTTGCCTCCTCCCTCTCATTTCCCCAAGTTGCATTTTTATTCTCCACAGAAACCCGATGGTCAGACAAATTATTTTACAAGTGAGATTCTGATAACAGAAATCATGTTATAAGCCAAATGCCGATGATGTGCAGATACAATGTCAGCGAAAAAAATATTTTGTGGGTGTGTGTGCATGTGTTTAGATGGATGGTTCTACTTTATGGGTGCATTTATGGCACTTTATGACACTTGCTGTACAGTTGTGCTTACATAGAGCCCAGGCAAAGCTCTGGTTTGGTTCAGCCCTACTATTGAGCTAATCCTAGTGGTTCTGTAAAAGGAGGGAAATTGCATGAAGCCATCAGGTCTCCAAGGTTTGGGCTTGTTTGAGATTTCACAGACCAACTAATCCCTGTGAATAATTTTTATGATCCTGTCCTGAGAGTGGACACCTGTGGACACCAGCTCCATGGATCAAAGAGTCTTACTGGTGTCTAGGCCACAGGGGAATGGCCAAGGAACACCAAGTGTCAGATATCTGGACTCCCCACCTCTTTTTCTCCTGGGGATGTTGTCATTCAGACTGTGAGGGAGCAGCTCATTTTCTCAGCACCTCTGCACACAGTTCCAGTCCTTGGGGATCCCCAGGGAGAAGGAGATGGGAGAGGACACTTCTCTGCCAGGAGGTAAAAAAGAGGAGAGGAAGCAGCTGCAATGCTGCTGCAGGTGTGCATCTCCTGCTGGCTGTCCACACCTGCATTCCAGCCTGGAGGGTCCTGCACTGCCCCAGTTGATGCTGAACCAGGGCTAACTGCAGGTGGGGTGGGTTTAGGGCACATGGCTTGATCTTGGCCTAACTCTTGTGATGTTCTGTCACAACACCCTCACACTGGAGCTCTTCCTCTCTGGAGAGCTCTGGAGATGAAGCTGTTGACACAGATTGGGCCTGAGGGTTTTCTCTGTGTCCTGCATATTTTGGAAATGAATTCAGACCTGTGCTAACCCTGCCAAGATGAAGAATACTTTTCTCCTGCAAGTGCCATAATTTCCATCCTGCCTTCCCATTTGAAGTGGGTTTCCTCCACAGTGGTGGCATCCAGAGTGCAGGTTAAGTGCATCTATGGTGTCCTGATCATCCAGAAGTGAGGACACATTGCACCTCACCACTGTGGCCTGGAGAAAGGCACATGCCACTCTCTGCCTCCTCCCAGAACACAGCTGGGGTGTGGATTGAGTGCAGAGATGGACCAGGGCACTGGAAAGCAATTCCAGGCTGCACAGTGCTGTCTCTGATGGCTTTTTATCCATCCTCAGGAGCAGAGAAAATCATCAGAGGGAGAAAAGAAAGGGTTTTTAAAAACAAAGCCAAACAAAAATAGGTCCCAAGTTGTAAAATTTTTATCTGAACTTCCTGGAAGCTTTGAGACTTTGTTTGAGGTTTTGTTATGCTGCTGCAGAGAAAATGGCATATGTAAATCTCCTACAACATGAAAGATCACGTTCCCTTGTGATCCAAATAGACAGGGACAGATTCCTGGTGATGGCCCAAGCAGCTGCACCAGGGCAAGGATGTTCATGAAAGAGAGGATTGCTGGATATACACAACCTTGCCTAACAGATTGCAGTCTTTTCAGTGAAGGGATTTGAGAATGAAAATTTGAAAGAAATACAAGGAAAAGAACCACAGGTTCCAGCATAGGCCAACAAAGGGATGCTGCACACTGGCTACAATATGTGATAACACAGGGACATAATCAGTTCTACAATATGTGATAATACAGGGACATGATCAGTTCTTTGGAAATCCCCTTTCCATAACATTTTAAAGGAACTGAAAGCATGAGGGTGAAAACCCAGGAGGTTTTTCCTCCTGTGGAAGATGGTGCTGTGGACTGAGAGCAGAGTCTTGGTGTAGGATCCCCAAGCTCTGAAATTTCCCAGCACTGCCTGGGTGCCCGAGAAGCCTTTCTGGGCTGGCTTTGGTGAAGTGAAAATGCTGTTTCCCACCATGGCCATATTTCACATAGCACTCTGCCCCTCCCTGCCAGCTCCCTGTGTTCAACAGGCCGTGGGAAGCTGAAGTCTTCTCTCACCGAGCAAATAAATGGTACATGTGTGACCTCAGAGATGTGAAACGCCTTTCTGTAAGGAACACTGATGTCCCACCCTGAAAAAGCCAGAAAGACATGAGGGAGGTCTTTGGGGACAAGCTGCAAAGTCCTCTTGCAAATGCACTTCAGCCACAGCTCTGCTCCCTCTTGTCTGACAGTGAGGGATGGCAGGAACACATCTGCTCAGGTACAGCTCCTGCCTGGGCAGCAGGCAGATATTTCCCAGCACAGAAATCCACCTGAGCTTTGTTTCTGGCTTGTTACAAAGGAGAGGATGCGACATCCATCATTTTCACAAACAGCACTGCCACATGGAGTGCATTTGTGTGGCCAGATCCTATGCACAGGATTACAGCTCAGCCAAGGAATTTCTTCCCTGTTGTGTCTCCGGGCATTTAGACTGGGAGGTCTTTTCAGAATAAATGATCTTGCCATTTGTTTTCCATCCATGCTGTGCCCAGCACTGTGGCACCAGGGCTGGAGGCAGCAGCCCTGTGTGGTTCCTGGTGCAGGGAGGACTGGGTAGAGTCTCTGCAGCTGATACCTGACTTGCCCAAGGCAGAGCTCTCCCTGCCCAGCCTGCTCTGCCAAGGTGACACTGGCAGCTCCCTTACAGTGCTTCGTGTTTTAGCACTTATTTATTTTAGAAGTCTCTGAATAAGGCAATTTCCCACTGTTCCTCATTTTCCCACCCTTTGATTTTAGCCTTTGCATCAATCTCCTGCTTCAAACAGTAGCCTGCAATGTTATAATAATGCAGGAGGGATTCCCAAGGGCTGATTTAGCCTTGGGTTCCCAGTCAATAAAAGGCTGCACACTCTAGTGAAAAGGTCCCAGTAGAAAAGGCCGGGGACAGCTGTCTTCTCCCAAATCATGGTGTTCCTGCCCTTCTGTTTGCCCATCCACCCCTGGTTCCAGCTGTGAAAACTTCCTCTCACCTGTGTTAGACAAAGTGAAAAGCACCTTTTCCCGAGGTGTGAGCCCCTGAAGGTGATCAGTCGGTATCCATGAGCTGGCAGAGCTGTGGAGAACAGGGCTCATGGGATCAGCTTGATAACACATGCAACACAGCCTATTTATTCTATTTTCTCTGTCCATTTTTTTGCTCTCCCAGTGAAGAGTTGTGAACATTGTACTGTAAACGAAATGAGAGGATTTTTTTTAATTAATAGGCAATTTAAAGTAGAACAAATGCTCATTTTCCCAAATGAGGCAAGGAAAAGGATTCTTTTGAACCAACTCTACAGAGAAGCTACATTAACTCTTCCATCATGTGACCCAGAGCACTCCTCAGTTGTCCTTGAAGGGAGCTACAGCTCCAGCAAAACTCAGAGTCTGGAACAACCTCATTTATGATGCAGCCACTGGAGGAAAGCAAAACCCCTGGATGCATCAGGGTTGCATATATCATGTTCTGGTCTAGATTCCACACGTGGGTAGCTCAGCATTTTCAACCTGCTCATCTCTGACCACTGCTACTCACAGCATCATTCTTAACCCTGGCAAAATTCCCACTTTGTGGGAGCTTTAAAGCAAGGGCTTCTGGGCTCCTGGGAGACTTTCAGGTTTGCAGTATCCACAGGGAATGCAAAGGGCCATTCCCTGGAGGATTCAGCTCTCAGGCTATGCCACAAGGATGTGGGGATGCAGTTAAGGAAAGCTCAGCAGTGGTTTGTGCTGGTCCTGATAAAGCACAGAACAGAGATAGAAGTGATGGATAAGTTTTTCTCACACCATCTGATACTGTTGAGAAAAGCAGGTAGGTTTGTGGGCACCAGTCTTCAGTGAAGTCTCCTTCTACCAAATAGTTGCATGAAATTAAATAAAGCACTCACAAATTGTGGTTTGTGGTTTACAGTTCCAGTGATCAATGCTTTAAAGGACCCTTTCTTCCCCTGCTCCCCAAGGACTTGTTTATAGATTTTGGGAGCACTTGAGATCTATTAAACTCAATAGGCCTTTTCTTGAGCAGGTTGTACAGAGCAGACTCCTCTACACTCACATTTTCAATTAGAGCATGCAACAGCCCCTGGGTGCTGAAGATGAGGAATGGGAGCAGTTGCTCCATCACTCTCTTGTTAGATGGCACTTCTGGCACTCAGTCTGCCATCATTTGTTGCCTATGAATTATGGTTTCTTTAGCATCTTAAATCCTTAGGCTTTTTGGAAGTTTCCTGGAAGTGTGTTTCCTTTCTACTAATAAAATACTGCATTGGGGCTCCTGTCTGCACTGCTAGAGGGAGAGAGGGATGCCAGGAGTCCTGCATGGTAGCAGGGCCAGTGGATCCAATCATGTGTGATGCCTCCTTAGTCCTGGCCTGCAAGTCACCACAAAACATGGAATAATCTCTCAGGAGGTCCCAGAGAGAGGGGGTTTTAAAGCTGTTATTGCAGTATTTTCTTGCACAGCCTTAATTCAGTGCAAATGCTCTTTTCCTTAGGGAAATGCCATCCAAAATGGTGAAAATCCTCCCTACAATCCTGTCCCCTGTTGCATTGTGTAGAATAGTTATTGTTTTGTATTAATGGTTTGGTTTACCCCACACATCTCTCCCCCTCCCCCAGACCAAGGTGGTGGGTTACCTGAGATGTCCCCTCCCTTCAGGTGTGTCATTGCCCGTGGCTTCACCCCAGCCCCCTCTCCCTGGGTTTATCCCAGGGGGCCTGGACCCCCTGGCTCTTTCCCTCCCTCTCNCGTCTTTTACCTCTGCACTTGTTGGGGTTGTTTAAGCTGGGGTCCTCAGCGAGCCGGAAGGGACCCCGGGCTCCCTCCAAAAGGGAACGCACCCCACCAGTCCCCAGCAGGAGGTGGTGACACACAGGAGCCAGGGCACTGGATGCCTGGAGAAGCTTGTAAACACTTTCAAGCCTATTTGTGCTTCACTCTGAAGTTTATTTGCCTGCTGTAAACGTGATAACAAGACAGTAAATTGAAAATAATTATTTGCCCGTATTTTCGCAGAAGCAGCTGAACTGTGAGCTGGTGAGTTCTACACAGCTACAGTTGCAAGTAACCCTTGCAACACTCCCAGCTGGAGCAGGTAAAATGCCCACAAGGTAGGGAAATGGGCAAGAAAAGTTGGAAAATGTAGTCTCGGAGTGAGGATAGGAATTGATGTTCAGCCTGATTAAAGGCTAATTAGCCAGGACTGTAAGAATGAGCAGGTTTAAGTGACGAGTGGTGAGAGCTGCTGCCAGAAGTTGTGGGGAAAGTGATTTTGGATCTGTTGTTCAGGCTGTGACCCTTTTCCAGCAAGGAAGAACTGCCTGATGCTGCATGTTGTGAGCACATGAGAGAGGGACAGAACTCCAGAGCAGAGAGAGCAAGGGGAAAAAAGCCACAGTGCTCTGGTCTGTGCATGGAGCTCTCCAGGGCCAGTTACTGGGAAAGAGAGATGAGTGAATGCAAATGTCAAATGAAGTTACTCTCATTCCTGATGGACTTGTACAGTTTGTGTCTGTGCTGTGCCTTCTGCCACGTCCCACACTCTGCCTGCTTGTTCTCCAGAAGAGCTCTCTGGGCTTGCTGCAGGGCAGACTCACCTGGAGCTGTGCATGCCAAGGGCTCTGGCAGCTGCTGTGTTTAACTTGGCCACAAGAACCTCAAGGCCACCCCTTTGCTCATGAGAGCTCACTTTATGTGACATAACTTTGCAAGGCAGCGGTGGGGGCTGCTCACCGCAGGGCCCCAGGGGAGGAGAGCAGAGGTCTTAAGTCATGGTTGTTGTAACCACAATATATATTTTCATTATTTAAAAACCACCCAACTATGATTCCTAGTGAGGAATTTTCTGGTGGATGCCAAAATATGAGAAAATGGGCACAGGGGAGCTGTTCTGAGTGCTGTGTTTGATGCTGGTAGCCCCAGGCATGTTGGACAGCCAGCCACAAGAGAAACCCCTCAACCCTGAGTTTCATGGGGTCACCAATCTGAACACTCCACACCCAGTCAATATTAGCATAAGCCCTCAATTTTCCAGTTCAGTGTCCTCCTGCCCTTCACTTTCTACCCCACCTCACACCATCTGGGCCAAAATTTCCAAGAAGTGCTCATTCTTGTTACTCACTGGTTTCTTCTGCAGTGAGCAAGCAAAGTAATTGCTGACACATCCCCAGTTCCACTTTTCTACTCCTCCACAGGGTTCCTGGGGACTGCCCAGCTTGTCCATGAGAACAGAGGGTCAGCACCAGGCAGATCTTTGCAGCTCTGAAAGGCCAGAACATCTTCCCTGGGCCACCTGACCAGAGATACCCACAGCTGGAGCTGTGCCCTGAACTTCCAGGGAGCACCTCCCAGAGGTGCAGCTCACACACAGGCTGTGCCAGCCATGGAGCACACGACTTTTATTTAATTCCTGCAGGAGTGGGATGGGCTGGAGGTAAAAGCTGCCTTTGCTGTGTCCTCCCTCAGTGATGGTTGCACTGAGGCTGTTCAGGGGCCTGTGGCAAAGAGGGCAAGTGGTGTTTGGGCGGTTGCAGAGCCTCTCCTGCTGTCAGTATCAGCTGAAGATGCTGAGTCTCAGCCCAGCCAGGTTCCTTGGGAAATTCCCAGTGAAGCTCCAGGCCTGAGAGTCTCCACAAGTTGACACATTTGGAACCCCTAGGGGAGGAAAGCTTCATGTCCCCTGGAAGGCCCTGGCTGGGAATCCTGCTGGTGACTCAGCACTATGGCATGAGGAGCGCTGCTCCTGTCTCCCTCCTGCAAAATCCTAGTGAAGACAGGCTCAGAGAGAGCTGCTGCACCAAGGATGTGTAGAGTGGCAGGAGATCCAACAGCAGACCCTCCTGCCCAGGACCAGACATCTTCTCTCATTTCCCTCCACCAAGGCACCAGCACCAAGGCTGAAGGCTTCCTGCAGCTATCTCAGGGAGCAGGCTGGGCACTTGGATGTTGTTGTGGCTCCAAAGAGGGATCACAGGTCCTTGATAAGCTGCAGACCAGGGCACTCTGCAGCCTGTCCTGACAGTGGGGGAAGAAGAAGGGAAGGGCATTCCACTACAAGGGCAATGGTCAGTGGAGAGTAATTCTTTATCACCAAAAAATGACCTAAAAAAAAATTAATCTCTTTTGCTGAGTTCTGTTTAGCTAAATTTTACTGTTTTGATCTCCAGCAGACTCAGGTCTTGAGGTGGCTCTGAATATGAGTGTCAGCTCTGAAGAGTGTTTGAGGCACATGCAGAGGTGCTGAGCTTTACAGCAGGATTTCACCATGTGCATGTGCACAGGGTTGGAAAGTTTGGGAGGAAAACTACTCCCAGCCTCTTGTACAGGTTCCTTAAGTAGCAGCACAACAGCTCAAAGGCATTGCCACATGGCTTTACATGGCTGGTATTAAAATACACAAGGGAAGAGGTTTCTTTGTCTGAGAACATGCATGGGGTTTATGCAGATCGGGTGATGACAGAAGAGTCCCAAACACTGAAGGGTGTGAGGGGGTTTGTGCCTCCTTTAAGGCTGGCTCTATGCTGACCTACAGCTGCAGGAAGGTGGTGAAGGGTCTTTGCCCCTCAGACACCAAGCCCAGTGAGTGCAAAGGATGGTAACATTTTAGGAGAGTTTGTCGAGGGTCCTGCCTCAAGGTCCCTCTAAAGAAACCTGCAAGAAAAACAAATGTTTGACCTTAGCATGCGGGATTTAAATGGGAAAAGTGATCCCAGTCAACGAGCGCTGCATCCTCGGGGAGGCTGTGATGCCTGCTTGCAGCTTGATATTTTTGTTTCCCTGCTCCATCAGTCAGTCAGCAGCTGGAGGCACCCAGATCCGGGTCAGAGCACCCCAGGCCCCTCTCTCGGTGCTCGGGGAGCTGGCAGAGCCCACACGGTGGCACTGCGACCCAGCGTCCTGGGCTGCCACCGCTGCTCTCGGTGGGGACAGGTCGTGGCCGCAGGGCGCTGGGAGGTACAAATCCGGCAGCAGGGCTGGTGTGGGACAGGTCCAGCCTGTCTGCGTGATCCTTGAGCCAGGGAGCAGGAATCCCAGCTCCTCCTTGCAGCAAGGCACCAGCCTTCTCCAGAGCTTGGCTTCGTCTTCACCAGTGCTGCTGGCAAGAGGCACATCTTCCCCATGCTGCAGGTGACACAAGGCACATGCTGCGTTCGGCAGCTGACCAGGACGTGCCCACTGCTCCTTTTGCTGCTGCTAAGAGATTTAAGTTTAAGGAGGATGAAGATCCTTCCTCCTCCATGTAACCAAAAGTCCAAGCAGCTTCTGGATAGAGGTGAGGGTTTGTGTGTGACCTTGGCTTCTTCATCCAGAGCAGATGCCACAAAACAGCCCCGTCCTTCATCCGCGTGTTTCACATGGGGTCTGTGGCCAAACTCTTCCTTCATGTGCAGGAGCAGTGAGACCAAACTCGATGATCCTGTAAGCCACCAGGGTTCAGCCTCAGCCAGGTGTCCTCCCACAGGATGCACACGCTGCCAACTGATTATTTAGATAAAGTCAGCAGTGTTTCTGAAAAACAATTCACCCTGGAAGGATCCAGCTGGGGTTAGACATCCTTAGACTGCAGCCCCTTCCCTGGAGAGGAACCTGGTGGGAATCACTATTCTTCTTCCCTGGAGCTTGTCTTGCTCTCAGGCACTCCGATGGAGCAACAAAACAGCTCTGTGCTCGTGTCCTGGGGAGGGGGTGACTGATGCATCACCTGCAGCCCCAGCTGAGCACCTTTTGTGACTCCTGCCGGCAGACAGGACCACAGATCATTCCAGATGAACGGAGCCCTAAGTAGTTACAATTCGTATGAATTAATCAAGCTGTTCTCCATCACGTACATCATTTAAATCACTAAAGCTCTCCTACTGGCATCACTCCGTGGTGGGCTATCAGCATGGCAGGGAGTCTGTCCGCAGCAGAGCAGAGTTCTCCCCTCCACCCTCCCACCCCGGCAGGGAATGGGGAGAGGGGTGATTAGTCAAAATGCTGTCTGCCCCCCTGTGCTCAACCCACAGAGCCGGGAATAAGCTCCTCGTGGAAGCATTCCATTAGCACTATGTGCAGTAAAGCCCAGGGAATGCAGATAAACGGGGAATGAGCTGCCTTCATGAAAAAAAGCCCTATTGAAATATTTCCCCCCGCCCCACGACTTCCCATCAAGCTTTCATAGGAAATGCTGTGGAATGGGGGGTGGAAAAGAATAAAGAGGGGAGTGTGGGGGCGTGTGGTTTACTCCTATCTGTGCCTTGGGAGGAAGCAGACTGCAGGGAAGATTCTTCCCTTTACCAGCAACTTCCTCTGGAAAGAAGAGACCACAGGGATGCTTGTGCACAGAGAGGGGCAAAACACAAGGATGAGCAGGACCTATTCTTGCCCAAAACCCTTTTCCTCCCCTTTCTCTTTCCCAGGTTAAGTCAGCTCTGCTCCTAAGGGGGATTCTGTCTCTGTCAAGCATAGAATCCATCCCTGGATCCTCCCCCAGAGCCCACCTTGACAGGCTCTTCAGCCCAGGTGAGCTGAAAATCTGCCTGAAGCCAAGTTTGCAGGCTCAATCTCTGATTGTAGTCCCAGAAAAACAGAGTCGTTCCATTGTCCTCTCTTCCTGGGCAGGGTCAGCCCAGCTGCATTTCTTGCCATTTGCCTTGGGCTGACCTAGCTAGGTAAAGGTTGCTCAGCCAGGATTGTCCAGGAGATGCTGTTAAAGATGCACACAGATCTCAGGGGTGGGGAGAAGTGCCCTTCAGCAGAGGGTGTAACAAACTGCTGAAGTGACAGCACTTTAATCCTTCCTAACTCTTTGTGCCCAAAAATGTCTATCTATGTCTTGCTGCTGATCTCTCAGTTCTTGGGAAAGCACTGCATTAACATGGGGAATTGTTTTGTGTTCCCAAGATGTTTCTTGTGCTTTTGCTTTGCTCTGCACTGTGCAGAATAAAAAGCCCTTACACACCAGTGTGAGAGACACTTCCTAATCCCCTGAGAAAGATCTTCTCCTACAACCTAATGGTAAGATCAGAAGAATTCCCAAAAATTCCCACTACCAAGAACCTAACCGTTGATCCTGCAGTGGAAGTTGCACAGGATGCATCTATATGCAGGACCCAAGATGTCCTTCAGTGTGACATGTGCTTTGCCACAAAAAGGCTTTAAATCTTTAATGGGAAAGTGCACTTTGTTCTTTTCTATGAACACAGTAAAAGGCTTTAAATAAGAACTGTTCATGTGGCCCTGAAAAAGGTTGCTGTGTGGCTGAACTCCATAAATCTGGACATTTGCTGAATTGATTTTGCCAAGAAACATACTAGAGCTGAAAAATGAGCTGGAGGGATAAGACAGTGGCTTGCAGATGCCATGCTGCTGCTGCTGCTACTTGCTCTGCAGAGCTTTGCTTGTCATTTAAAAAACATATTAAAGCCCTCTGTAGTAATGGGAAGTTTGCTGCTAGCTTGAGGAATTGCTGGGTGAAGCTAAAACATTTTCACTGTGTAGGAGCAGGATAAGCTTCAACCCAGTCACTGGGAGAGAAGGAGAGTTGAATTAGATGCAAATCCAGGTCGAGTGCCATGATTCATTCCACTCTGGTTATGAGAGCAGAGAGCAGCTGCTGTCTCTTGCTTCCACAGCTGATGAGCATGGTGAGGGGTTTTCTGTTGGTTTTTTGTCTTGTTTAGTTTTGTTTATTTTTTTTCTGATATGCTGGTTTAATTAGAAAGCTCTTGTTTTGCCAGTAGCACTCCCTTATGCAATACTGGTTATACCAGTACAGATTTATTCCAGGAATAAACAAACCATCAATTTTTTTTTTAATGAGGATATTTATGCACAAAAGGAATCAAGCTGGTAACTGGAAGAGTTTAAATTCCTGTGTCCTTTAGAGATACAACTGCACAAGTAGATGAGTGCTAAGAGCCTTCCAGTGCATTGGCTCTGCTTTTGATCCAACACTGAGTAGCTTCTCCATCCACCTCTGGAACCAACGTGGTGTTTGTTCTCCTAAACATCCACATGTTTTAAGTGAGCAATTCCATTGAGCCCACAGCTGCCCATATTTGATGAGCTGAACAGCTCCCAGGCCTTGTTGACACTATTTACTAGGCCTTGGGGAAGATATTCTGTCCTGCTCTATTTTTTCCTGACCCTAAAATGATGATGAGGGTACAACTCATACCCATCTTCTGGAGGGAATTTCCTTGGTGTGAGAGGCTCCAGAATCATCTGTGTCTTGTGTTTTCTTCACTCCTGACACAAGGGGATGGATCTGGGCAGGAAACCAAAAGATCTTACCAGTTTGGCTGTACTATTGAGTCAAATAGGATAGCAAAGTCTACCAGCATAGAATGTCCCATTTTCATTTCAGTAATCTCAGTTAGCATTCGAAGAAAAGGGAGTTCACAGCTGACTGTTGGAAATGGGTTTTTCCAGGAATTGTTTGGGACAGTGCTTGTTTGCATGAGCATAACCCAGCCAGGGACTGTGCTGATGATCTAAAAGTATGGCTCATCCAGTTCCACTAGCAGGGAACATTTCCTGGCACTGCTTAATTTACTACCACAGATCAAGCCAGAAATAGCAAGAACCCTATATTTTGCTCCTCTCCTGTTTACTTGGTAATAGAGGCGTGTTCTCCACTCAATGTCTTTGGAGGAGCTATTTGTATTCTTCTGTTCACTTTGGTCTCTCACACAGCATGGTAGAATATTCATCTTTTATTATCTTATAGCCTTGTTTCTGTGTAGAACTCCTGAATGCAAAATGTTTGTGCAGTCAGACAAAGTGAAACTGTCCTGAAATAAGTCTCTGAGAAACCACAATAGAACAACCTGCCAGACAAGGTGTGTAATCAGTGCAGAGAAGATGCAAGGTCACAGCCAGGCATCTTATTACCTCTCTCTTCCCTGTTCAGGGCTACTTGAATCCCTTGACATGAGAAAAGGGATATATTGCACCCCATCCCTAGAAGGCCAGGGATGGATGGGGCTCTGAGCAACCTGGTCCAGTGGAAGGAGTCCCTGCCCATGGCAGAGGGGTTGGGACAGGGTGATATTTAAGGTCCCTTGACTCAAATAATTTGATGGCTCTGTGATTCCATGGTATTCAAGTTTTCAGCCAGCTTTCAGGTCCTCTAGTCTTGTCTGAAACCTCCATGGAAAGTCATACCTTGGAAACCAAGTGATGGTCCAGGAAACTGAGAGCAAAGGTGGTGCAGGGCTGACTATTCCTCTTGAGTGAGGTTTCCCCACTGCTATGGAAAAAAGCCTTCCATCCATCTTCCAGTGTTTCAAGCTGTGCAGGGCTTGTTTCTAAGTCACCGTGCCCAGTGATGGATTCACAGCCTGCGATCACTTTTAAAAGGCTTTGTGGATGATTTTAGCAGCCAAAATGTGCTTGTTGTTCCAGTAAAATAGCATTCTTCATTTCCAGCCAGAGCCTTTTATTTCTCTATAAATATTGACAGGAAGGGTGACTCAAAAGATAACTGTATCCAGGACTGTGTGCTGCAGCATTGCTGCTCTGGATCTGTGGTCACTCCTCACCATCATGTTGTTGTTATGCTTGCAAGAAAAATGTGGTGAGGCAAGCACGATTCCTACATGCAATCACATTATCTGTGAGCCAGGAGTTGATGGTACACTGAAGGGCCCTCTGAGTTTGCTTTATCTGAATATGTTAGGGTTTTGACCTCAGGAAAACACAAACAAACTTGGGAGGAGAGGACAGTTTTGTTGTTAAAGCTGGAGCGTGTGTCAGCTCCTCTTTCCTTCCTGCATAGCATGTGGCAGATCCCAGTCCCATCTCCAGTGGGCTTTGAGCCACCAGCACAGTGGGGCAGTTCCAAGAGGAGAGGCTAAAGGGACACCTGTAGGACAAGCCATGCTGGAAGAGAGGACGGGCTTATTAAAAAACTCCCTTGGAAGCCAGAGGTGCAATTAACTGGCACTTTCTAAGTAAAATATTTAGCAGATAATCTGCATCCAGGCACAGTGTTGATGTGGTTCTTACAACAGGACACTCCAGAAATGAGGAGAGTCCTTTGTGCAAAGAGCACTTCTGCACAATTCTGCCTGTTGGAATGGAGATGGCTGCCCCCTTCCCCTGTGGTTTTGGAAGAGAATTTAGACAACTTTTCAGCATCAGGCTGTACTCTCCTTTCCCCTCCCCCTCTTCCCACTGATGTTTTTAGCTCTAAGTCTCAGAGCTGCAAGAGGTGACAGTTGCATTTTGTGGCCAAACAGCTTCCCTCTTTCAAACAAGGCAACTTCTAAAAACAAAGCACAACAGGAAAAACCCGACAAAACCAAATGCTCTTTTCATGTCAGCTTTTACAAGACCACTGCTACTTTTTTTTGCTGCACCTTTGACAAGACACACATAATTTCAGCTCTAGCAAAGACCCATGCCACAGTTATACAGAGTAGTCCTCTTGCTTGCTTGCTTTGCTTTCTTATTTAGAAAAGGAAAAGGAGTGCGTAAGAGGCTGAAAATACTAATTTTCCTAATATACTGAAAATACTAATTTGCCTTGTGAAAGGTGTATTTGAATACCAAACATGACGTGTAGATCTTGAAGTGATGAAATATTTAGTAGTTCTTGGTAACATTGATTCAAAATCTTTTTAAGACTAGAAAAGATGGTTCTTGCCATACACAACAGAGGGAAAAGGTTTATGGTCCAGGGCCACTTTGTGTCTGGTTTTCACCTTCTGACTGAACTACAGCATTTTCTGTTAGAAATGCTCAGTCTTCATTTAAAATCCCTGGATGATGGAGAATCCACTGTGTCCATAGATATGTTACTGCAATGGTTCATTACCTTTGCCATCAGAGGGTGTGTACATCATTTCTAGCCCGAATTGGTGGGATTCATCTTACCTAAATTTGGGTGTTTACAATGCAGATGTGCACAGTTGAACTGATTGCCTGAGAGTCCTTTCTGATTCAAAGGGATGAAAAAGAACACTTGATCATGGTTTCCATCTTCCCAATTTCACATGTTTGCTTTAGGCTGGGAGGAATCTCACTCTTGGCAATACCAGGGCCTGGGATGACTAAACTGAGATGTGTTTGCCTACACTTAGGCAAATGCTGTCTGACACATCTCTAACATCTGGCTGCTGCCAGCTCTTTCTCTGGTGTTCACCTGCAGCCCCACACAGAAACAGAAGGGATACTCAAGTCACTTGTTACTGTCTTGGATAAATTAAAGGGGTTGATATTTCCAAGTATTTTCCAGATTTCTTATCACTGGAGATTTTCCCTGATCTCCTGGGTTCCCAGACCTGTCCTGCTCATGTGCAGGTAAGGCAATGCTCGCTGTTGTACAGCCTCTCATATCTTTCCCTCTTTTTACACACCCAGTGTTAATATTTGCCTTCTGAACAGTGCACAGCACTGGAAATTCATCCAGTCTCCACATCATCTGGGGAAGTTGTGATCACCTACATCCCTTTCCTGACTCTGCACAGAGTTGTTCCCATGAGCCTCAGTGGGCCATGAGATCTTTGTCTGTTTAATTACCTGCTCCTCTCTCCCTGTTTTATCTGTTTGTTTAATGCTGCCAACACAGGCTATCTGGAGTGATTTAGTTTTTATTTTTTTGTTGCATTCTTGCTAAATCCACCAAGAGCGTGTCCCATCTCCTGGAATAAGTCCTGGAGGATGAGAATTCCCTAATTTAAATAAATTGCTGTGATGTATCATAAAATACTTCTTTAGTTGAACTGGGTTATGCTGACTGCACAAGTTTGGGTGACCTGCAGCCCAACTGCATAGACTGAAGAACTTTTTGCTGCTTGTTTTGAACAGATCTTCTGTTCCTTGCACTTTGATGCCCCCAGTTCTTACATTGGAAAAAACCCATGATCATACTTTCATTGAAATTTTACTGCTCCTGGACAAGCCAGGCACAGGGGAAAGGACTTAATTGTGAAGTGGATTTGACTACTCAATGGTTTCTGCCAGCCTTGAGGCCTCAAAGAGGAGACCAGCAATGGAAGGATTAGCACATACCCTCCCCTTCCCACCACAGCCTGTACCCCTTGTGCAGATATTTTCACCAGGGTGGGTGCCATATCTAATCACACTTCCACCAGGCCAGGTTGTTTTGACAGAAAGACTCATATGAAGCAACAAAAGCCACTCAGTGAGAAAAGAAAAAAGGCTTTTCATGGTCCCCACACTGAGTATCTGCTGTTCAACACACACACTCCCTCCCCAACCACAGATCCTATCAGGCTGGACTGAGAGGTGCCTCGCTGCTCTTCTCTATCAGCAATGCACATGCAGCAGTTTTGGAGTTTATAGACTACTTTATTTTTGGTAAGTAATCTCCAGATCTTTGCACTGCAAAAGGTCACAAATTCCTGACTCTTAATAAGAAACATGGCAGCAAATGTTACTGTGCAAAGGAGCAGAAAGCTCCAACAACTCTGGCGTGCTGAACCAAGTGGGGAAGATGTTCTGGAACCATGGGTGTCTTGCTGGCAATCAAGGTCATATCCTTTCCAAGGATGGGATATCCAGAATAATCCAGAGAAATTAATTGCTCTAACTTGGCTGACTGCAAGGGCTCATGACTTTCTGCACATCAGAGCCAGGACAAGTGATTGGTATGGTCAATGTTAAGAATTATGTACTACAATCAGGTTTAAGCCTACTGGAGTCTTCTCCATCTGCAGGCATTCCTGCCTAGACATCATGGGCATCTGGACTTGGCATTGCATCATCCTAAAATTAAACAAAGAAATGTGTGTCTGGCAACAGGAAAGCTTTGTGTTTGCACTTTGTCCTCAAAAATATTGACCTTTGCCTCCATTTTGCATGGCTGTTTTGTTATATTCAGACCAAATGAGGAGGAAAACTGAGTCTATTTCTGCAATATCCCCTTCTCTGCTTTACATGGTCCTTGGTTGTGTACACCCTTGCAGCCAGGACAGATGAAGATTGGGGAAAGGAAAGCCCATTCAAAATTTGGCTAGACAGGTGAAGCTCAGCACGTAGCTCCTCCCTGCGCCTGCAAAGGGAGAGAGGTGAAGATTTAACCATGTCTGTACCAAGCCACTCTTGTGTGTGTCCTGTCTGGAAATCCCAGCCCAACATGTGGTTTCTCAGACTGTAACTTCTGTAGGAATCTCAAAAGCATCAGCAAAAGGAAAAGAAAGACACATCTAAACAGCCTTTTTTTAAAGCTGGGCAAAATGATGGTCTCCCATCTTGTTTGATGCCGACTTCCCAGAAACTGCTCCCTGCCCCTGTGCATTCCCCTGTGGGCTGTCAGATCAGATTAGATGATGCTTAGAGGTAGGAGGGGGAGGAAAGAGAAACAAAGAAAGAATTTCACCACCCAGCTCACGTTATCCTCGCGCTAGGGCTGGGGACTCATGCCAGGTACGGCGCTGTTCCCGCAGGAACGAAGCTCTGGCCCCAGGCAGCTCCGAACCTTAAACAACGACACAAGCCCATCACCTCTGAGCTGGTGCTTGAATCAGAGCTTGAGCGGGGAGCTGCCAGAGAGTGCAGGGGGTGTCGGATAATTTATGGGTAAGTTCTTCAAAAAGAGCTCTGTTCCCACTCGGGACAATGGGAGCTACCGGGGGCTCCGCCTGCACTTACCACTCCGGTCACGTCAGCACCAACCCCCCGGTTCGGTGTGTGAAGAATACCCTTCAGTGTGACACTGACCTCTAAAACAAATAGAGTATTGCGGCGCGCTGATGCCCCATTCATCACCGGGTGACAATGGGAGCCAGGCCCGTGAGCGAGCAGCGCTTGGTTCAGGCGCTGCCGAGCGGCTCCGGAGCGCTCGGTGCCAGCCCCGCGGGCTCGCTCCGGCCCCAGCTCGCAGGGAACCTCAGCACCGCGGGGAAATCCTGCTTCACAGAGCATGGAGAGGCTGGGCTGCAGGGTGGGATGGCTGGAGACACTCAGGGAAGGTTCGGAGTGAGAATGATGGGGAGGTCCAGGATATTTTCTCTCAGTCGGGAGTGTCTCACTTTGCAAAAGGTGCGTTCACAAGGGGCTGCCCCAGAGGAGAAAAGATGCCTGAGGGATCTAGATAGGGTCCTCCACTGTGAACTAATGGAGGAGACCAAGAGCTGGGAGCACAATAGAGCTGTGGTGAAAGGTGATGGAGAATCAGGGCAGGGAGATGGGCATGAATCTTGCTGGCCACACTGTGCCATTGAGGGGAAGGCATTTGCACACAGATGCTAAGAGGGGCACTAGATCCTCACTAGCTGACTCCTGTGGCTTCTATTCTGAACTCATGAGCTCCAGGATGAATTTCTTGCAGTTGCTTCTGCTGCTCACAGCTCTCTGTTGTTTTTCCTATGCATAAGGACAGAAGAGATGGCTGATAGCAGGAGAAAATCAATGTCAGGCATCAGAGTAATGTGCAGGGGCCATTTGATGGCCCTCTATGGGGCACCAAGCCAGAGGAAGGCTTTCTTCCCCATTCCTGATCCAGGCTGGGCTGAGCAGTAAAGCCTGGAGGTGCACATGCTCACTTTGTTGAATTTTTTTCTTCATTCACATCCTCCATCAATGGTTAATTCCTCCTGAATGAGCCTTGGACTGTCTGGTGATTGCATTTGCTGGTCACGTCTCTGAATCACAAAAGCAATCACAGTTCTACATATGTTCCTCATAAGGACCTCTGCAAATGACCAAAGTGAATATGCAGGGAGTCATTCCCACGTGCAGACTGTAGCTTGAAGAGTGCAATTACACAGATTCCTCGAAAAAATCGCCTGTGTAATGTACAGATGTGTACATTCACACTTTTAACAAGCCTGATCTTATCTAGGCAGGCATCAGGACTGAGAGAAATGCTCCCACACATTTTTCAGAGGGAGTTTCAGGGATTAATTCTGCCAAGGACTTGCCTCTTGGAGAAAGTGGCCTCGTGCTGGTGCCTGAAAGATTGTAATGTGCAACATTATCTTTCAACAGACATCTGTGTTAACAACTGAAATGAAATGATGGCACATTAAAAACTTTACTGTGCTGTTGCAAAACACTTGCCAAAGAACTCTGAGCTGCTGCTGTAGGTTACTCTGAATCACGCCTGAAAATAGCACATCCAGCATTACTTGGAAGCAGGCACACGGTTGCTAGCAAATCTAATTATCTCCTGGGAAATAAAGCACCAGTGCCTGTGTGAAAGGCTCAGAGGTGAGTGTAGGCATTGTCCCACCATTCAGGGGAATGATATGTGGATTTGTGATTCCTGTAGATCATGGAATCACAGTGCCCTTGCCAATTGTGCAGTTGTCTGATCATGTGAAGGTCACTCACCTGGCTCTGGCTTGGCCTGTGAAGGATCTCAAATAAAGTAAGCAAGGGCAACATGGTGAGAATTCATGCCCTGATTTCCCAGCTCACTGCTCAGAGGGACAGTGTTATGAGGGTGAAATGACTCATCTGGCTAAACGTGGTTGTTTCAGTACTGCTGATACTGGTAGGTGCAATTTGCATCTTCCTTCTCCTTTGAGTCGTCTGGAAAGTGTCTGTCTGTCCCCAGGCTGGGCACACAGGGCTAGAGGACACCTGAGGAGATCTTACACAGGTGAAGCAGCATCAGTGAGGCTGCTCAGGCACTGCAGCAAAGCCTGGATGGTGAGCACTGAACTGGGGACCAAAGGTATGGCCTCCATTCTGGAAATCTCTGTGGAAAGCTCTGGGGTGTGGGAACACCACAGTGAAAGCCAAAAGGGATGAGAGATGAGAACAAAGGATTTACAGGAGACCTGTGGAGTTTTGGAGCAGCAGCTGAAGACCAGAGAGCACATGCAAGGCACCCAAAGGGACAGTGCATGACAATACATGAGGATTGAATCCAGCCACAGCTATCATAAGAAGACGCGAGTGGAATGCAGCTCAGAGGTTATGACATCTGCATGAAGATGTCTACAAGCATGTGAAGAACTAGGAAAGATGATTCTGGAGACATTTGAAATACCTGATGGCATCCCACCTGAATGTGAAAAAATTACACAGGGTTCTTGTGGCTGGAAGCTGAATCTCAGCTCACATCAGATGACCTTAGAGATGGTTTGACCAAAGGCAGGTGTCTATCCTGGGAATCTGAGCAGCACCCTGGAGTCTCAGCTGTATTAACTGGCTCTTTTTTCACTGCAAGGGGCATTCAGATGCCAGACACTTACCTGTAAGTGCCTAAATTGAATCTGTGGTTATCTTAATCTCAGGGAATTACTGTTGGTCCCAGCTGCATGAAGAATTGTGAGACAGACCTGCAGAGGTGGTCCCAGCACCAGGGAGGATGTGATCTCTGGGAGAAATGATTTGTATTGTGAGGCTGGGGAGCAGCATGTGATGAACAGCTCCCTACCTTCACAGGCATATCCCAAAGAGTTACAAACACAAACCACAGGGAAAAATCCCCAGCTTATTTCATCCCTTCAAACATCCCGTGTGAGAACCACACATTGTCCAAAATGTTATTTCTCAGGATTAGTTATTCCCAGGATTTTTTTTTTCCTGGATTGTTTCTGGAGGATTTTTTTTATAGACTATACTAAGAATAACCCTAATGGGAAAGAAGTGGTTTGACTGAGTGAAAAGGCAACCCCCTCTCCTTCAAAGTTTTGCTATCAGTGCCTGAGAGGTTTAATATTGGCACTTGATCACTTAATATGCGTGAAGCCCCCCAAAACAGTGAGCAAGGATTGGTAATGTAGAGGAAGACAACATTGTCATTGTGGGTAATACTCAGTATTTTGTACTTTTGTAAAATTCAAAATACTGTCAAAAGCTCCCTGGCTTGAATCTTGAAGTTGCTGCAAACCAAACAATTTGCTGTGAGATTGCAAGTGCTGTGTTTTTTTCCTCTGTGCCATGTTCCAGGCTCATTCTCAGGGAACATTCCGGACCATCTCCTGGTCTCTGCTCTATTTCACATCAGCAAAACCATGCCTTCAAACTTAGTCCGTTGACCAAATTTCTTGAGCCCTCCGTTTTTTGGTTTTGGCTTTTTTTTTTTTTGCCTGAGCACCAACGGCTCAGTTTAACCTTCTGCAAACATGCAACACTCCCTGGGATAATGCCTGAAGTCTCTGCCTGGTTAGCAATTATTTAAATACTCTGTTATGAATAGGATCAAAGCCTTCTCTTATTGAAACACTCCATTCCCAATGCCAGAAGTTGTCACCGCATGACAAATGGATTGCCTGCTCTCTTCTCACAAGTGTGCTCTAACCAGACAGGGCTGGGCAGCCTGTGGGATGGGGGAGTTTAATTAATAACAATATTTAATTTTTACAATGGAGCACTTAGGGGAGGATGAATATTGCAGCAGCTGTGATGTGCCTGCCAAAAGCACGAGGAGCAAGAGGCTCCATCAGCAAAAAGCTCGGCCGTGTTCACCAGCTCCCAGAGTTCCACGGAATATTTCAGCCAGGACAATTTTTCTTTTCTCTTTTCTTTTCTTTCTTTCTTTTTTTTTTTTTTTTCTCCCCCTCTCAGTTACTGAGCAGCATAAGTGTCATCGTTCCTCCAACTGATAGTAGCTATGGAAACCGTGACATCACCGCCGACATAGCGATACATAAAAATTCAAGCGGCTGGGGACCGGTTGCTAGGAGAGCTCCGCTCGGGAAAGTCATCGGGCAGGCAGCCAAGGGACGGGAGTCTGCTGAACATGTTGTACTTCACCCTGGTGATTTTACCCTCCTCCCACTATTTTCCCTTTCACATGCAAAGCTTTTTTTTTTCTTTCTTTTCTTTTTTCTTTTTCTTTTTATTTCTTATTTTCTTTTTCTTTTCTTTTTCTTTTTTCTTTTTCTTTTTCTTTTTCTTTTTCTTTCTCTTTTTCTTTTTCTTTTTCTTTTTCTTTTTCTTTTTCTTTTTCTTTTTCTTTTTCTTTTTCTTTTTCTTTTTCTTTTTCTTTTTCTTTTTCTTTTTCTTTCTTTTTCTTTTTCTCTCACTATATTCACCCTTAAATTATCTCAGAAATTTTTTTTTGGGCTAATGAGCTTGTGGTGGAGTAGCTGCACGTTATAACACTGTGCACAAGGTCAGGAAAGAAAGCCACATACTATACCTAAGATCTAGTAAAAGCTACCACAAGCCACCTTTTTAGCACCTGAGTTATCATAAAGATGCATTTTGTATCACTTTTGGACATAGGTTTTTCCACTAAGCTTTATGTATACATAAATTGGAGTAAAAACTGGACCAAGAATTAAAGGTGATTTGAACCAAGTGACCTTTGTAGTGGGTAAAACCTATTACAACTGGTCTGAATTCAGGAAGTGGAGTGTTTCCAGCAGTCTGAGTCACACCTGGTTTCTGGAGAGCTGGTGCATCTCATCTGGTGGTTTTGGACCACTGGTGGTCAAGAGAAACAAGTGAGGCAACTCCTGTAGGGCGAGATGTTAATTTTTATAAGACCAAAATTGTTTTATTAGACCAAAACTGTTAGGAAAATCCACAAACTAAGGAAACCCTTCCCAAGGCTCTGAGAGGATTTATTGAGGTAGCTCATTTGCTCTTTTCAGCATTGTTAGTTGGCCTAATGAGGGATTTTGGTCACAGACTTGGTCATTTGCTGGTGTGTGCATCTTTCTTGGATGTACCTGCAATAAAGGACAACTGGTGTGTCTATGCTTGGATGCAATAGGTTCAGAGGTACAGCTTTAAATCTTTCTAAGTACATATAAATAGATACAGATTTTCTTTCCTCCCAGACTGAAATGCCACTTGCAGAGGGAATTGTACAAGTAGATTTCTACATGACCATCCAAGTACTAAATAATTATAAGATCTTAATAAAGGCAATATTCAGACTGAATAATCCTGGTAACTGACTCAACAGTGAGGTAGTGTTGGGGAGCTTTGTCTAGAAATTATTCATCAAAATTATTTGGTAAAGGAGTTTTGGTATTTTTTTTCCAGAAATGTGTGTGCAAAATTCTTAGAATGTAATCAGAAACTGAGAAGGAAACAGAAAGGGCAAAAAATAGCTGTTGATATCTTATTTTCAGACAATTCCTGATTCTGGGAAATGCATGTGCCCTCAGAACACTCAAGGCACTCACACGAACCCAGACACAACCTGAAGATGGGAATATCAAAAGAAAATCCAATTGTTTTAATTTTTATGAACCAACTTGTGACCTATTACACAGGTAGTATGTCTTCTTCCAGATTTTGCTGAGATTTGACATATTCCTGTTTATTAAATGTACGAGATAATGTGTATTAAGCATTGAGGCCTTCTC
The DNA here is from genome assembly GCA_013399455.1 of Anthoscopus minutus. Classification (NCBI taxonomy): domain Eukaryota; kingdom Metazoa; phylum Chordata; class Aves; order Passeriformes; family Paridae; genus Anthoscopus; species Anthoscopus minutus. The sequence continues at coordinate 212,352 of VWYI01047189.1, forward strand.
AACCAAGACAGCAGAAGTTTGGGTTGAAAAGGTGCTTCTGGTGTGAAAGGATGTTTGCTGTTTGTGCATCAGGCTGCTTCACAGGTCACAGTTTGGTTCACAAGAAAGAACAGATAAATCTCCCATTTTATCTGAAGGTGTCTGAATTTCTATGGGATCAAGCTATTGTTTTCCCTGATGATCTTTAGGGAATATGAAGTACTTTGGACAAGCTGCTACTTATCTTAATGAACAAGGATTATTCTTTAGCCATCTTAATAAAAAGCTAAAAAAAGTTAACCAACAGTCTCTTTTAATAACTATGGCCATAGCATGATTTGAACTTGCCTTCCCTAAAATAAGGTAGACACTTTACTGTCCATCAGGATACAAGATTTCTGGCTAACTTCCATGGGAATTTAAATGCATTAAATTAGCTGCAGGAGGGTTTCACTATTGTTCCCTAAACGTAATGGAAGTGGATTTAAATTTACAAGGGGGAAAAGCTAACCATTGAAAATTGAACATAAGGGCTATAAAGTACAAAATGGGCTCCCTTGGACTGGGTTGCAAAACTTCATGAAAAGTGCAGCTCCTGCTGTGTTATGCTTTTCTATAATGACTTGAAAAAAAGGTTTCTTAAAGGTGTTTTTTGTTGCAAATTAATTGCTTGTGGCTTCCATGGATCTTACAGCCTATAAAGATGTCCCCATTGTGGTTTCCATTGATTATTTCATCAAGAGTTCCCCCTCTGATTCTTCCTGTTACCAAAATCACACACAAATCAACAGAAGTGTTGGCGAGGAAGTTGTGAGAGCATTTAGTGCCCCAGGTCTGTCATGCCTTAGGACTTGAGGTACAGATCACAGCAGTCTCCAGTTCCCTCTCAGATTTCATGCATTTTCCCCTTTTCCATGCAATATCCCATAGGCCACTGACAGCCACTCATCCCAGTCGATGTTGTGGTCCTCAGTTGCATGAGCTCCATCATTTGTTGGGATTAGGTTGTTTATCCATTTATATGAGCCCTGAAAGTCAGGAAAATAAATAATCCTAGAGCTGGAGGCAGCTGGAGAAAGGTCTGATGGCAATGCAGGATCTGCCAGCAACCCGGAAGGAGGCAGGGAACTACCAAGGGAACTCATCCTCAATTTCTTCCTTCACCAGGAATTCAAAGTATGCAAGTGATGTGAAACCTCAGCAGTCCCAGCTGCCTATGTAGAAATGGCACAACGTCTCAGAACTCCCTAGCTGGGAACAAGGGCTAAGAAAAAAACCTTGACTTTGGTTTGTTTCTCCTGCCATGGGACTTTCCTTTCTGAGTTCTAGACTGTTCATAAAATAGGTTCCTTCCCAGAAACTTCTGCCTCAGCCATTTTTTCCATCTATGCAGTTCTGTTCATCTCCTCATTCCCTTTTGCCTCAAGCCATCAGTTTGTTATTATTTTTAATATTTAATCATTGCAAAACCACTCCTGCATTTTCTTTGACACTTGTCACTCTTGTCAAAAAAGAAGTTGAATTGTGCTGCCTTTTAGGACTGCTTCTTTCCCTAATTCTAATTTTTGACTGATTTTTTTTCACTCCCCTAGACTTTACCCTGCTCAGACTGGATTTCCTCCTGTTTTTTCACCCCTAGTCTGTTTTCAACCAGAGCATATGAACTCCTGGTTTCTTGGGACAGTTGACCTGATATGAAGAACATCACATTATTGGTGAGAGGGTTCTGAAGTGCCTATGGGGAAAAGAGAGTTAACCAGGCAGCCACTGCTGGATTAATAGCACTTCATCCATAGGAAAATGTTTGGAGGGGATGGTCATTTTAAGCCTGGAAGAAAGCAAAAACGGGACACAAAGCAGGGTGGGGTTGCCAAGGGTAATCCCCAGGGTTTACTTGCATAAGATAAGGTTGTTTATAGAAAGGTTGTGCATTGGAGCTAATCCCTGAGGGTGCAAATGTATTCTCTGATCTGAAGGATGCTGTGAGATATCAGTGTTACTCAGGTCACTTGTGGCTGGAATTGTCTCCTACTGATCCCCTAACAAAAGGGGCCTGAGCAAGGAACAGGGACCTTTTTGCTGAGCAAATGTGAAACCTTTTTTCCACTACTCTGCTTCATCTTGTTTAGTACTCCTCTGCAAATGAGCTGCTTAAAAATATGGGTTTCCCTTCTCCCTTTGAAGAAGGACAATGAAAGTTGGAAGATTTTGTGTTTCAGTTTAAATTCCAAAAGGAGAAAAAGCAGAAATTTAAATCTGTTATTTACTGTTATGCTGCTGCCATATATCAACATATATGACTAAGTGGCACAATCTGGGCTGAAACTTTCATTATCAAGAACTGATCACTTCTGAACATGGAAAAAAGTTTCACCAAGACCTCGTGGACCCTGGCACAAAGACTCAGTGCTTGCAGAGAGTAAGGACTGTGAAGTTGTTGCAATAGTCCAGCAAAGCTGCTGGCAGTCAGCAGGGCTGGAGGTGTGTTGTGCAACTTTTTGCTCCTTGAAGATCAGCTTCTACTTGCTCCCCCAGCACATTAATCATGAGCTGGATTGGAGGTGGATTGAGGGGAAGAGATATAAGTTCAGGCTTTAGCAGAACTTCTATGTGTTGAAACTGTTGATCAGTGGAGAGATGACAGGAGATGACAGAATCACAGGGTGTGCTCAGTTGGAAGGGACCTACCAGGATCAGGTTTAAAGCTGTGTTTGAGATGTTTTCATTGCACTGATGCTCAGAAAAGAGCAATTCAGACTGACTGCTAGTGCAAGCACCCCTATGTCAGCCAGAAGGGATCACTACTATTCAACAACTGCTTTTTTCCACTGACTGGATGGGGATCAGGGATCTGGTGGCCCAGAGGTTGCAGAGAGTTTTGGTTTCTCACTGATTTCTGGAGTTCTGGTTGCACACTCTGAGCATTAATGCCTCAAGGTCATCTTCACCTGGGCTGTCATATGAGCAAAGTCATAGAATTATCAGTTCTATACAGAGCAAGACAACTTCAGCCTGGAGAGTGAGTAGCCCCAGACACTGTCCTGGTGTCTCACATGGGCTCTTTGGATTTCCATTTCTCCTCCCTCTTTCCAGTTTCCCCACATGCAGCAAAAAGATTCCAAAGGCACTTCCCCATGGAGCAGGGACACAGAGAAGAAAGTCACCTAACAACCTTTTTGACATCCCACAGTGCCATATCCTGTCACCAGCAGCAGATGGGTGGATGAAATGAAGCTGCCAGCCTGCATCCAAACCATGAATTCCCAACACATTGGGCTTTTCCAAACCCACGTTACCTGTGTGAGACTCACAGGAGGCAGCAGTCCTTGGACAGAAAGCCTGGGATGGTTCCCCTTTGCAGAGTGTTTCGGTCAGGAGCCAACTAGATTCTTGCTCAGAATTCAGCACTTTATTTTATACAGAAATAAATGGCAAAATTCTCATGATCTTTAAAGGGACAATACAGCCTGAATCCATAAGAAACACATTACTACTAGATGGAAATACATCCACTGGGATCTGATACAGGTGAGATTCAGAATTTTATTCTTTTAGCTGCTTTATTTATTATTTTATTTTATTTTATTTTATTTTATTTTATTATTTTATTTTATTTTATTTTATTTTATTTTATTTTATTTTATTTTATTTTATTTTATTTTATTTTATTTTATTTTATTTTATTATTTCATTTTATTTTATTTTATTTTTTAGTTTAAACAATTTTATTTTATTCCATTTTACTTCATTTCATTTTACTTTTAGCTCTACAAATAAATTCTTCAGTTTGCTCAAAGAAAGAAATAACTCGTCCAGCACAGTTTAGTCTATGATTCTTCCCATAATATGAAAATCCAAAGATTTGAATCAAACTGTATTCCTAAAGAGAGATTGGGGAGAAGAGGGGTGGTGGTGAACTCAGCCCTACTTTGCAGCGCTGATCCCAATTTCAAACAAAATCACCTCCGAGCGTTGCAGATGGAATCTCTGCCGAAACGGAGAGGTTGGTTGGCTGGGGAAGAAGCGGAACAAAACATGTGACATGATCAGGTGAAGCCGCGCTGGCCGAGAGGGAGGCAGTGGCTGCAGCTGCGGGGATGTCGGAAGGGGTTAATTGAGCAGCAAAATTCACAACCCACGGCTGGGTCCAGCCCTCGTGAAACCCCCGTGCCGTGACTGCCAGGAGAGTCCCACGTGTGAGGGTGGGACCCGTGGATGCCCCTGGAGCCAGCAGCTGCATCCGCAGCTTCCCCGGGGCCCTCCCCACCTGAGCACACGCTTCATCACAAACGCAAACACGGACGGGATCCTCAAAGGAGCTGCCAGCCACTGCGGGCTGATTTACGAGTTGCTGTCAGATGCAATGTGATAGGAGGAGGTTTTCCAGCTTCCCAGGGAGACCAGGTGGCTCTGGAGAAACCTCTCTAGGTCAAGGCTGCTGGTGGTAAGTGCCCCTGGCTATGCACAGCTTGGAAAATTGTACTTTGTGCAGCTGAACTTCTGAAGGAACCTGAGATTTTACTTTGTGCAGCTGAACTTCTGAAGGAACCTGAGAGCGGGAGGAAATGGATGGGCGGTGATTCTGCATGACCCCATCTCCTGCAGACAGGAGCTGGATTGCCGAGGGCAGGTTATTCCCTAATTGAGCATTACAGACATTAGTGCTGTAGCTGACCCAGCAGGCCCAGTTAGGGACCGTGGCCATGAACCAAAACCAAGGTAATTGTGTGTGCTTTGAGAGGAGGCAGTGAACACAGCAAGCAGATGTGAGGATGAGGGGCAAAGCAAAGCCTGTGAGAGAGCCTCTCGCTCTCCTCTGGAGTACCCACTTGAGGGCACAGCTGTAAGGGGAGCTCTTGACCCTGGAACCACGGTGATTTCTTTGTGCCTGGCTCAAAACCAACCAGGTTCAGCAGCAGGCTGTGCAGTGCCAGGAGCAGAGGGGCAGGCAGAAGTCCAGAGTGTCTCTGCACTGCTTTCTTTTGAGAGCAGTGCAGATACACCAGGAGAGAAATAAATCCCATCCAGTTGTCCATGGATATACCTCCAAGGGTCAATGCTAGAATTACAGTTTCTCAGCATAGAACCATAGAATACTCTGAGTTGGAAAGGACCCACAGGGATCACTGAATCCAGTTCCTGGCCCTGCACAGGACATCCCAAAAATCTCACTCTGTGCCTGGGGCTGTTGTCCAAAAGCCCCTGGAGCTCTGACTACTCCCTGGGGAGTCTGTTCAGTGCCCAAACTCCCTCTGAGTGAAGAACTTTTTCCTAAATCCAACCTTTTTAGCATGTCTGCTGAAAAGCTCCAGACCAGCTTTGCAGGCAGGGTGGGCAGATGGCATCCAGCTGAAGGACTCAGTGACACCATTTGTCACAGTAAAGAGCCACCAGACCAGAAGCCACCTTCTTGGCTCATTGCAGCCCTGATACTGCAAGTGGTGAGGCCATATGCTGTCTCCCACAACCTGTGAGACTGTTCACATCTCATCAGGACCTGTGCTGAGATGCTCTGAGACCTCCCTATTTGTATGGCATGTCTTATAAGCTTCTGCATTTGTCACTCCACGTGTGAGCCTCATGCCAGGTTTCAAGTCTGGGATGGGTCTCCTTGGTTGCCCAGGAAGGTCAGGATCCTTCTTGCCCAAAACTGTCTCCTTCAGTTTTCATCATATTTCCCATTCTGGTTTTGATGGCAATCCACCTTCCAGACAGCCTTTTATAAAAACCATTTTGTTCTTTTTTTTTCTTGGTCTTCTTCTCTCCCTCTTTTTTTAAAAAAAATATTTTAATTTGAAAAGGTCTAAACCTTCCACACACTGACCCAGACACTGGCATGGATCCAAATGGTTGCACTGGGATCTGACCACTGGTCAGGTGAACACTGAGTTAAGGACTCACAGAAATATTCCCAGAGCACAAACCTTAAGACTAAATGCTGTGTGCAAATTTCCCAGAAGTGGGAGTTTTCCTCACAAGGAAAGTTTTCCTCCAAAGGCTCTGACTGCTACAAAGAAGAGCTCCTCTTGCTGCAAGTGTACTTTTCAATCCACGTCCCTGTCCCTACCCAGAAATGCTGGTTATGGAAAACATAAAATATCCACCCAAAAATAAAATATTAATCCAAAAAGAGGTATTCTGCAACAATCTTTTTCAGCCACATGTTTGCCAGCTCTCATTGCCCAGTTCTGCTTTTTTTTTGTAAAGGCTATGAGGAACTACCAGGATAAAGGAAGGGACGCTGGCATGGCTCCATCGTGCTGCACTCATTCCAGAGGAGAATCGCTCACATCCAGCTGCTGAACTCTACCTCTGATAACGGAGGGCAGCGAATTTGGGCAAACCCCAGCGTCCGTCTGCCCCCAGCCCTGGCGCTGCCCGGAGAGGAGATGCTGCTGTGCCCGAGCCAGCGGGGCCGCTGCCAGCCGTGGGTTCCGGCAGGCTCCCCCTCGCTGTCCCTCGCAGAGGGCGAAGGGCGCTCCGCTGTCCCGTGTGCCATCACCTGTGCTGTCACTAACAGGAGCAGCGGGAGCCCGGGGCGCTGCCAGGGTGGGCGCTCAGCCCGGGCCGACCGGGGCTCAGCGCTGCCGGGAGCAGCGGATGCTGCGCAGCCCCGGCTGCCCCCGGTCCCGTCCGCCCTTTCCTGCAGGGCTGGCCTCTGGAGCTGCTTCACGCCGTCCTTAAGCAGCAATCGCTCCTGAAGGAGGTTTTCGGGGAGCTGTGAGTTAAACGTGACTCCTCCTTGGCCCCCTGCCCGGCGCTGAGGTCAGGCTGTGAGTCAGGGAGCAGGGGAAGGGAGCCAGGGGATGCTGTCATGCTGAGAGGGGAAATTTGGGCTCCACAGCCTTCGTTAAGTGTGGGTGGTGCTTGGAGGTGGCTTTTGTAGGTGGGAATGCCCCCACTGAGTGACACTTCTCGGCCCTGCTGTACTCCTGGGAGTGACTGCAAAGTGGGGGCTTCAGGAAAAGGACTCAAACACTGAGCTCAGCTTACATCCCATCCCTCTGTGTGTGGGAGCACTCTGCACTCTCTGGAATGCTAAACATGGCTTTTGTACCCTTACATCAGCTGTCCAGCATGATCTGGTCCTACCTAGGGGACACACAGAACCCCTGACCTGCCAAGCCCTCGGCTCACCTCAGCAAACACACTCTGTGTGACAGCTTTGGAAAAGAGAAGCAAGTGTTTCAAGCCAGTTACACATTTCCAGGGACCAGGCTGTGAAAAAGCAGCTCTTGGCTGTTCTGTATGGGACCAGCTGGAGATTCTGAGGGAAGCTGGGAGTTGAGGTTGTGTAGCAGATGCTGATTTGTGCCCTTGCTGCTGTGGCTGCTACATAATGGGAGGGGATTAAGGAGCTGTGTGGGGCAGCACCTTGCCCAGAGCTAATTAAGTGACTTAATTTTGATGGGGGCAGATATTTTAGTAGGGCCTCTAGCAATAGGACATGGGGTAATAGTCTTAAACAAAAGGAGTGTAGATTCAGACTAAATATAAAGTGGAACATTTTTGCAGTGGAGGTGATGAGGCACTGGAACAGGCTCACTGTGAGAGATGGTAGATGCTCCATCCCTGAAAAAATTCAAGATTGGGCTGGGGCTGAGAAACCTGACCTAGCTGAAGGTGACCCTGCTCATTGCAGGAGGGTTGGATGAGATGGCCTTTAAATGTCCCCTCCAACACAGAACATTCTATGGCCCTGATCCTGTGAAGTGCATCTTGGCCCACTTTGTGTGAACCAAAGCAGAGCACACTAAAACAAAGTTGGGGGCCAAGGGGAGCCCCCTGTGCCAAAGAGGGAAGCACAGCAGAGATGCTCCCAGCACAGGCAGTTGGGAGTGGCTTTGGGAGTGACCCACACAGGGAGCTGTGCAGGCACAGGTGAGTTCAAAGGGGGCTGGACAGCAAGCTACAAATCAAATCCATGCATCTGGAGCATGGAGTGGCTCTAAGACTCATCAGCTTTGTCTTATTTAAAAATCCCCAAACTGGGACTCTCTGCAATCCTGACCCTTTTCAGGATGCTCCATTTAGAGAGAATACAGCATTCCTCTCTCAAAATCATATAAACTCCAGAAACCAGGGATGCTGGCAGCTGCTTGGATAATTTGGCTGACTGAGCATGACTTTGATTCATTTATTTTTTGAGAGGGAATATCTGGCTCAACTGGAGACTAATTCCCTCCCTCTCCTGAGATTGTCTTTAATATCTAAATCTCAGCTCTCTCCCTTGCTCTCATACCTCTGGAAACAATTGAATCAATTCCTTGTTTATGAAATGCCTGTGTTTATGTACAGTTGACAAAATAAAACCTGTCTTTTATTTTTCTGCCAGATCTCAACAACATCAGTCTTTGAGGAAAATTTTCACTTGATTTTGCGTGTTTTTCTCAATCTCCCCTTGCAAGCAAGAGACACCTTTAAAGAAAAGGGAAATAAAGTCCGGAGTGAGATACACACAAAGGAATTCAGGTTCTGACCTAAATCTATTTTTCATCCAAACTTGAATCCAAATTCACTTTATTTTCAGAAGCTGATAGCTGGAGCTGGACTTGAAACACACCACACAGATTTCTTTATCACAGATATAAGGCCTGAAGGTCTGCTTTAGTAGCTGTGTTTCAGATGTGGCCTGACCCCCCATATCCCTCTAGCTGAGATACATTTTCTCTGCTGTTTGTCATCTGATGATGAGGGGGGATCATGCTCTTGGTCATCTGATGATGAGGGGGGATAGAGCAATCTCTCCTTGCAGGAAGGGTTCCCCTGATCTGTCTGCTTTGGGTGAGAAGAATCACAGCAGGATCTCACAAACCTTTAAGGGGACCAGATGGTAACTTGTTTTCAGGAAGGTATTCACGTGTGGCCTGAAAATGCCATGATTTGGTGCTGGAAAAGCACCTCACAGCTGCATCTGACAGGCACACCTGGGAGTGGGGCTGCAGGAGTTCACCAGGGACAAGGAGAGCTTGGGATGCTCCATGTGAAGAACCCAAAAGCTGTGCCTCTGTGCAGCATTCCAGATGTGCTCTCCTGCTCCAGAGAGTTTTAGAGACCAAGAGATGAAAAACGTGCTTATATTGGTCCAATATAAAATTAAAACTGGTTCAGTTCCCCAGTGGGTTAATCAGTTCATCTCCATGCTCTAAAGTCAGGCTGGCAAAACACCCCAGCTTCTCCCAGAGCCAGGGACAGTCTCCCTTGGCAAACACAGCTCAGCACTAACATGCATGAATTTTGGCTCTCCCATTCAACCTTTGGCCCTCAACCTTGTCATGCTGCCAGCAGCATTCCCAGGGCTCAGGGCAAGTCCTTGCCTGTGCTTCACACGTGTGTCCCTGAGGCTTTGATGTCACCAGAGACCTGCCTGGCACAGCTGTTCTGTCCCAGTCCCTCCCTGAAAGAAGGATGGATTTTGAAAGGAAAAAGGAGCACACACACAGAGCTATTCTGGCACAACCATCCTGCCTTTAATTCACATTCTCCGTTTGTTTGAAATAGCATCATCATGTAGACAAGCTGTAAATTCGGTTCTGCCAAAAAATCAAGTTAATCCCTGCCTTTCTTAGTGCTCATCAGACAGAGTTTGCTCCTGGCTTTCTGGCTCTGAGAAGGAGCCTCCAACAGGTTTTCTGTACCCTGAGGTATCTGAGAGCCAGTCATGTCAGGGTACTTCTTCTGAGAAAGTAACTAAAAAAAAATAAAATACTGTTCATGCCAAGATCTAGGCTGTGGAGAGTAACCTTGGGCAGTTTTTACTAATTTGTGGATTTTGAGTGCCTGGTGAGGTTGTGAAACACTTACATAGGTGATTTTGTGTTAGAAGAAACAGTTTTAGCCAGCAGCAGCAAGGAACCTCCCATATGGGAATTGACACAGACCTTGGTTGGAAAGAGGTCAAACCATTCAGGGAGCTGCTAAATGTCTTTAATTGCTTTCAGCACTCAGTGCCTGTGCTATGGGTGCATTTTTTAGCTCTGCAGCTGGTAACCACCAGCACATCTCACTCCTTGCCTGAAGGGACTGAGCTGCTGCTGTATGGACTGGCTGGAAACTGGTCTCAGCATGAGGGAGTTCGAAAAGTACCAGTACATTTAGCTAAAATTACATGAAAAGGAGCTTTATCTTCTGTCTGATAGAATCTGCAGCTATTTTTACCTTGGCATATCTAAATTTTATGTGCAATCTAAGGTAAACAAACCACAGAGGGAAGGTAGAGCAGTTTCAGCAGTAAACTTCACAGAGGCAGCTCCAAGGAGGGGATAATCTTTCCCTTGTCTAGTTTGTTTGGAAAGAAAATTAAACTTGCTTGTTCTCATTGTGTGTTTATCCATTGTGTGCACATTGGTTCTCATCGGTGCAAAGTACAGCTTTCTCTGCCTTACAAGCAGAGTTCACTTGTTTTTGCTGCTTTCTCGACTTTAGGTGATTAAAAACAACCAAAAAAACCCGCAAAATCCACCCTATCTTTGCCAAAGAAACATTTTCAGCTGACTTTTGCTGTGACTAAAAGGAGAAGCTGAGCTTTGTATTGCAGTGAAAAAGAGACTTTATTTCTATTTCTTGTGAACATTCATGGTACAACTTGTGCAGAAGCAGGAACATTTTCTGCCCCATCTCACTGGAGTTCATGTCACAATCAGCAGTGCAGCCCCCTCCCCTTGTTTGAAGGGAGAGATGTTGTTTCTACAAGGCAGGTGGACAAATAAATAATGTTCAGGATCAGCCAGATGTGCAGCCTTGAAAAACCTATTGCTTAAAGGTGTTTCTGGTCTGGAGATCAATAATAAAAGTGAAAAAAGTGACCATGCCTATGACTAATCCAGTGGTTTGATACAGAGTAAAGTGATAGTGTAGATACAAATGCTATCTCAAGCAGATGTTAAACCCACATCTATGGGAACATTTATTGGTGGCTATATCTATTGGCTGATTAACCATTTACAAAAGCATAATAATAACACCATAATCTTTTACCACCTATTAAAAGTCCGGTGGTGTTGAGTATTCCTGGAAAAAGGCATCTCACCTTTCTTTAAAGAATAACCTGATGGGATTGAAATTTTTAAATTTTTTTTTTATTTCCTTGCATGTGTACTCTGGATAATGCAAACCACATTGACAGGGGGAAGAAGACACGTGTGAGGTGTAGAACCTAAGTGACGCAGCCATCACTTTTCCTGCCTTCTTGACCCTTGTTCTCAAAAAACATCAGCAAGAGCAAGGCAGCGAGGTTTTGGGGTCTGCCCTCAGCAATCAGTTATGATTTTTGAGCCAAATGGTTGCAGGGTGTGCAGGGTGAGATGAAAGGACTGGTGAAGTGACCCTGCCTGGCACCTTCGATGCATCTGCTAAAAGCTGTTCTCTTGGGAGAAAGCTCACCCGAGCTGAATCCCCTGTGCCAACACTTCCCTGGAAGATTTGCAGGGGCTCCAGACCCTGCCGGTGCCACCACAAGGCTACTCCTTACAGCATTTCCACTTCTCCCAGTTACATCATGGGAAAGAGAAGGTGAAAAACCCCAACACAGGCAAATATTTCCTTTTGTACTCTAGGGCTGTGGAGGTGGAATACTCTTTCCCCTGTTGGTTTTCCTCATCCCTCACCTCTTGGTCCCCCTCAGCGTTTCCTCCCTCTCCATGGTTACTCCACACAAACAATTTCCCCGCTGGCAGGGCCGATGCAAAGCTGCCATAAATGCGCAGTGCAGATGCAGCGTGTGACTCACCGTGGTGACTCATCTGGAGCGAGATGGTGCCGAGCCATCCTGGGGCCTGTGAGTCAGCAAGCCCGGCTGCTGAGCTCACACCTCCAGTGCCAGCACATCCCGGCGACTTTTGTGGAAACCCAGGGAGTCCTGCATGGGTGGCCCCGATGGCTCGCTCAGGAGGGAGCTGGAATTCGCGGAGGAAAAGTTGCAGCCAGCTTTGCTGTCGTTGCTGGCAGGGGGAGGGTGATTGTGTAATGAGGAGTTTGCCACCGTGATCAGATTTGGGATTCAAGCCTGAGCCCACCCAGGGTGAGAGCTCAGCCCTCAGACACTGCGAAGGAAGATTTTGGCACCTGAAGGAGGGCAGGCAGTGCAGGCTGCAGTAGCAGAGGAAAGCCACTCAGCTGGGTTCCCTCTTTTAGGGCAGAAATCAGGTTTTATATAGAGTCCATAAACCATGAATTTCCTTAAGGTTCTGTCACTAACTGAGCCACAAATATGTCCTGAGTCTGTACAGTCTCAGCATCCTCGGGGTGCTCCGAGTTCTCCTCTATTTACCTATTTTCCATTGATTCACAGACATGAGATTGTCATTCACAAGAATTCAGGCAGCCTGCCCCAAAATGATTAGGCTTTCACAGTGACAGATTAAAGCAAATTTTGCTCAACAATGTAATCAGTTACTACAATGGGCAAACAAAGGATAAAGCAAGGCAGATATGGCATGAGAAAGTTACTTGTGGAACTGATAGGAGCTATAGGCAAACGTGAACACAAGCGGAAATAAACCAAATGTAAAAAAAGGAAACATGTAAGCTTACAATCAAAAGGGAATTATAGAATTGTTTTGTTTGGTTTTGGTTTGGATTTTTGTTCTTTAAAGGACAATAGGGAAATTGACTACTAGAAATTTGGCATAAGTGTTGTGACTAAATTTCATGCAAGGCTGTGGCATCTGCTGGTGGAGGACATTGTATGAATGCCAGCTTGGGGACAGGAATGCAATTGGGCCATCAGATCCCTCTTTTACTTCTTAAGAAATAATTAAAAATATCCTCATCTAGATGAAACAGATGGCTACAATCACACCATTTTGTCTTAATCTGAATAAGGAAAAAATTGTTTCCTGGCTGCATGACACTCAAGCTGTTCCTCTTAGCCTTTTCCCCAGGAAAAGCCCCAAACACTTCACACCTTTGTCATTCTCAGGCTCTACCTACTGGCCAGACTAACTCATGCTACATTTCCCCAAGATGTCCATAAAAGGGTTAGGTTTAAATAGGGTGTCTAAAGCCCTTCCAGGTAATCATTTGTAGATTGGTCTGGTCATGACAGATCCAACTTGTACTCACTCCACTCTGCTGTGCAAAGCTTAGCCAGAGCTGCCATGCCCAGGATGCTTGGGCTGGCTCACGTTCAGAGAGCCCTGCAGCTCAGCTCTACCTTCATCTAGCCTTCTCTGCTGCCAAGGAGCTTGGTTTGCAGAATGATCTTAAAATTCAGGATTATCTAGGGGCACATACTTTAGCCTCAGCAGCCTGCAGGGAGGAGGCCCCGAGGTACCTCTGGTTGTGGTGCCTTGGTACCTCCAGCTCTTGGCCACAGCCTGCAGCAGTGTCACCTCTTTTCAGTGAAGGACTGTTTCCAAATCTATATTGTCAAGCTCCAAAAGGGGTTGGCTCACAGCCTGTTGTAGAGAGGAGATAAAGTTAGATGATCCCTTACGCGCCATGAAATACTCCATGAAACTTGGTAGGGGATAGAATATGAACCTCCCTTAAACAGACTCGCTGTGACTGCCTGGGGAATGCATTTCTCATTAAGATTGCTTTTGGTTTTGATGAGCAAGGGGTTCTTGGAGAGCATTACTCCTCTTTCCTCTTGCATTTAAACCCCTTCTTCACTTCTCCACCGTGCCATGTCTTGGCTGTTGTGGTGACACTGTTGTGGTGACACCATTGTGGGGACCCTCTTGCTATCCACCACCCTCAAAACAGCTGAGTTGGTTCCCAGACCTACTGAACCTTGCTGGATTCCCTTTTTGTGCCCGTGCTCCTGCCCACATTGGCAGGAAATAGAGCCTTCCCAGAGGAATGTCTCGCTGGTTGGAGATGGAGGAGCAGGAAGGCATCTTGCACTGGGGAGGGCAAAATCCATCAGCTGCTGCCAAAGCTGATATGGTGCAGCGGAGCATGGGCAATTAGCAAACTGGGCAGATGTTAAGTGGACTTGGGTGGAAAGGGATGGCCTGATGCATAAAAACAGCAGGGTTGAAAGAGGAAAAGCTGTCCTGGTAAAAGTGGAAGGGTGCAGGCATCAGCTGGATGCAGCTGCACAGCTGGAAAATGTAATTAGGCCTTTGTGCTGTAAAATGGGCTCCACACATGCTGCTCCAGGTTGAGATTAGAAAGGGAATCTGGGAAAAGGTTGGGCACAGGCTATGATGCAGTAGAAACATTATTAAGTCTAAGACTTGTTCCAGAAGCCACTTTCTTTTGACCTCAACCTTGGTACTACTAAGGCAACCAAAACAGTTTGTTATCAACCTGGAACAGATCTGTGCCCCTCACTTTGGATGGTGAGCTCAACCATTTCTACAGGCTGGAGCTCAAGTTTAAAGGATAAATTGGGAGATGAATGAAGGAGCAAACTTTGAGGAAGAGAATAGAGACAAGGAGGAAAAGAATCTCAAGCAACAGGTCCACCCACACAGGAGATAAGAAGGGATTAAGAAACTAAGCTGAAAGAGGACAGTATGTAAGCAAAGAAGCTCTCTTTCCTGGGAGAGATCCCAGCTTTGCATTTCCTGTGTGTGCTGTGAGGTCAGCTGCTGCTGCTGCTGCTGCTGCTTCTGGAATGTTCCTTGCAGAGCCAGGTGTCGGATTCATAACATTTTGTTTCCAGCATTCTTCTCCCATCCAGCAAGTAAACAGAGCACACAGAGTACTGTGCTCTGCAGAGCCTCCAAACTGGAGATAATCACCTGTCACTACCACAGTCATTCCTTCAAGCTGTCTAGAGCTGTACCTCCATCCATAGGTTCAGATTTTTCTCTCTAGACGTAGTTGGGCACCATCAGTACACTGCCATATAAAAGAGCTCTTGTTCTTACATCACTGCTTTGATTTTGTTTGTTTTTGTTTTTGTCCTAACCTGGAGAAAATCCAACCAAGAACAATAGTAAGGTCTCAAAGCCAAGCACCCCGGTGCTAGAAGCTGCCAGAAGTCAGGCTGCTCACATCAGTTCAGTTTGCTCTCCTATTTTGATTTCTTTTTACAAGACCCTGCATATTTCAGCAGAGGGGCCCAACCTCACTCAGCACACTGGCTGGACAGTGAGTCAGGCCATAAAGCAAACCCTTTTCTCTGGTGATTAATGCACACTATGGGTATCCAGGGGAGGTGAATTATAGTCTTGGCTTTGCTACCACCTTTTGTTTGATGCTGAGTTGGGTGAGATGCTATCATAATGGAACGATACGAGGTGGCTGAGTTATGGTGGGGGCTTGACAGCATGAATTATGGCCTTCTCCATTGTAGCTTTTTTGGTCTGTCTTTTGAAATCTTTGTGTTCTTGCAACTCAGCTTTTTCACAGCACCCATTGTCCTAGAGGACTGGGTAGATACTTGCTTTTTTCAGTGTCCTCAAAAGAAAACAGCCTCTGGGTGATCTCTGACTGGGGCTGCTCATTGTGATCATTCTCCACTTGAGGGCGATGTGACCTGGTCCAGTGTACACAAGAGGCAATTCGGGGGGAAATTAAGATGAAAAGCATCGGGCATCTAATGCCGGGTGTCCAGATAGGCTCTCCAGCAGTGTAGCTGGTGAAGAGTCATTCAGTAGAGCCAGAGGAGCTGGGAGAGAAAATCAGCTTTCTCCAGAATGGGCAGGTGCCAGCTGAGCATGTGAATCTCTCTCTTTGTTCATGGGGCTGGAACGGGGAGGGTCGCAACGCCCTTCCTCCCTTGCTTTGTGTCTTTGAGATGGTTTCAGGACTCTGGTATGGGCTCCAGCTCTGCCCCAGAAGGGTTTCCCAAAGGTCCTTGTTTGCACCAGCCATACAGGTATGTGACAATCCTGAGACATGTCAGGTGTCCACTGAGCAACCAAACCAAGGGCCAGATCTCTGCTCACAATTCTGGGAACTCGGACATTTAGCTCATTTGCAGGCAGGGGCACACAGCTGTCTACATTTAAGGGTCTTGTTTGTGAGATAAACTCTTCCCAGGATTATTTATGTCATCAAAGAAGGGAAGATGTCCAACTGTGTGTGGAAATGCAGGACATTTCCCCTGAGGGGACTGCCTGCCCACCTCTCAGGCAGACTGACTTGTGGGTCAGGATCTCAAATCAAGAAGCTGATGAAGTTGACTGAAAATGCAGATGATTCTCCACTGCCGAGTTGCACAGTGAGATTTTGCTACAAAATATGTGGCAACAGGGCTTTATAAAGATATAAATGTTTTGAAAAGGCCTGTAATAATCCCAAAGGCAAAAAATGTATTTCAGGTTTCTGCAATCAAGACATACACTCTCTTTTTGTAGTCCAGGAAAGCTACACTCCAGGAATATGGGAATATGCAATGACTGCCTGATAAATGTTAGTTGATCTAAATAATTCACTTTAGTTGTGTCTGGCCTATCTGTCAGGTTGATCAGCATTTATCTCTCTTGTTTGCAGGCAAGCAGGAAAGAAATATTATAGATGGAATCATTTCAGTCCACTTAAAACTACATGAAACTAAATCAGTGTTACAGTGGCAATCGAAGCAGACATTTCTAATTAGCAGCAGCTTAAAACACAGCAAAGGTCTGTAATGAAATAAATAGATCACCATTGTCCCCAGCATTAGGGAAAGTGGTGTAGGGCACCAGAAGCCTCACAGCTCATGCATCTTCCTGGGGCCTGCCTCCCATGAGCATGTTCAGAGTCTTCAGCAGTTCAGTTCCCTCCTAAAGCAGTTTTTCATGCATATTACTTGAAGTTTTTGAAGTGGAAGGGTAGGTATTCTGCCTTACTGGGTGTAAGTGTTGCTCTGATGTGGTGAGAGCTGCATACAAAGTTTTGGGTCGCTGGGGACAGGAAGAGATCAGGTCCCAGGTCTGGGAGCAGAGCCCAGAACTGCACACGTTTATCTCCTTGGAGCCAGCTGAATCTTAGGCCTGTAACAAATGTGGGGTCTCATTCCTCCTCTGTGGGTAACTCTCTAATCTGATTCCTTGAGTCTGGTCATCTTATGATGGCTGATTTAATAACACTTGGGTTGAGCTGGAACAGGAAAGGATTTGGTTTCTTTGATAAAAAAAATGAGGAAACTAAAGTGCTTTCATTTATGTGTTACTGGGTTGAGGAAATGATTCCAGGATCATTTGTTTCACATGTGCCTCTATCTCATTTCTCAGACAGACAAGGTATTGCTGTTCTCTTAGCTTTTGATATGGGACAAAAGTAATAAGAAGAGGGAATTTGTACAGGAAAAACAAATTCAGAGGGGGAAAATTCAACTGGCCTGCAGACCTCACTCCTTCACAGGGTTGCAGAGAGGCCAAGAGCTGGGCAGGGCTTGGGACAACTGGAAATTGTGCTGGCTCTGACAGAGGCGACCCTTCCAAACACACTTTGAGGGGCTCCCCAATTTTGGCTGTGGTCTTGCATTTCCTCCCCAGACACACAGCAATAGTTCTGCCCACCTGCATCCCAGGGAAGCCATCCAGAAAGCCCTGGCACTGTGGTGGCTGACCCTCCAACCATCTGCTGGTAACAGCAGGAGCCTCCTGGCTGCCTTGCAGTGGGAAGCACATGGTGACATTCCTGCAAGAGGGACTAGTGCTGAGCAACTGCCCTGCAGAAGGATGATTTTAGCAACTGTGTCTTAAAAACTTCCACTCTAGTGCTGAAGATAATGGGAACACACATTCCTGCTGGCCTGCTTGCTGCTGATTTGACATCATGCCACGTGGGGGAGGTGTTGGAAATAGGCAAATATTACAGAAAAAAACTACTTAAAAAAAAATTGGAAAAAAAATCAAATCACTCTGAGTTGAAAAGGAGGAGAGTCAGGAAAGGAAATACCTCA
Organism: Anthoscopus minutus; assembly: GCA_013399455.1. Taxonomy (NCBI): domain Eukaryota; kingdom Metazoa; phylum Chordata; class Aves; order Passeriformes; family Paridae; genus Anthoscopus; species Anthoscopus minutus. The sequence continues at coordinate 230,119 of VWYI01047189.1, forward strand.
GGCAGAGAATTACTACTTCTGTATCAAAGCCAGCAACTCCTTACTTTAATATTTAACACCCAAGAGAGCTGAGGGGGAAGGACGCTGAGAATGGGTGAAATTTTTCAAAGGAACCCAATTTCTGGTGATTTTACTTGGGTACAGTTTTTCTAGTAAGTATTCAGTTTGATGAGAAATGTGACCTCTGGTCATCAGAAGCACATTTACACGTTCAAACTGCAAATTGCTGAACAATTTCAGCTGGAAAGCAAAGTGTGAAGAGCGGCTGGAAGGGGAAGTGACATCAACCCCTCTCACCAAAATCCAGCACTCATTGCTGCTGCTTTTCCCACTTAAAAGTCAGTGTTTAACTCTGGGTCAAAGGGAATGTTTAGCTCAGGAGAAGAGAAGGCAAAAGGGGTAAGGCAGCTTTTTGCTGTGTTTAAAGGAGGGATATTGAGAAGACAGCTGTAACAAAGGGTGATGAAATGGACACAAGCTGCATTAGGGGAAATTCACTTCGGGCATGGGGAAATTCGCTTCGGGCATAAGAAAAAGCATCTTTGTCCTGAGAGCACTGAAGCACTAGAAGAGAAGCCCAGGGAGAGTGAGCAGCCTGAATCTTCAGAGAGAATAAAAACTCAATGGAGCAAGGCCCTGAACAACTGGAGATGACCTTGAACCCAGACCTGCTTTGATCGGGGTGCTGTGCTGCAGACCTCCAGAGGTCCCTGACAGCCCAAATTATTCTCCAGTTCTGTGAAGCTGAGATTGAATGAAATGAGGAAAAAAGTTCCCTGTTTTCCTGTCATTCCTCTCCCTTCAGCACAGCTGGAGGCTGGCATTCATGTGCTTTGCTGTGCTCTTTGCCTTTCATACTTGTGGCCCATACAAGGTCCTAATATCCATTTCAGCTGCTTTGCTTAATCATTTAAGCTGGTTTGAAGTTATTTCAGTCCCCAGTGATGCTGTCTGCCTCAGTGACAGTCAAATCAATTGCCCTGCAACAAGAAGCACTCTTACTGCACTGCCAGCACTTATGGGGGTGCTGCAGGGACAGGGAAACAAGTGAGACAAGGGCCAGACCAGGTACAAGGTCTACATCTTACCAAGGGAAAAAAGAAAGAAAGAAGTTATCGAGAGGGTTGAAGCTGGTTGTCAAAGGGACTTGACACATGCACAGGGATCTACTCCCTCTCTCTGCTGCCTTAACTTACCTTGTTGGAAGGAGTGCTATCTGCTGAGGGTGCAAGGCTGGATCCAGGCTAAGGGAGGCCAATCCTGTTGTCCAAATCAGTATCATGACAGCTCACCTGTACCTGGAAAGGAGCTGCAACCACATCTTCTTCTTAGAAAGAAGCAATTTTATTTATTTTTTTTTTCCTCTTTGTAAGTGGTGTGCAGGAATCCAAGAGCCACAGTTTAGTTTTGGAGCAGGAAGATGTGGAGTCTTTTTCTTGCTGCCAACCCCCTAGGAATTTTGGAGGTTTTGGGTGGAGAACTTTTTTTGAGTTCAGGAATGGGGCTTGGGCTCTGCACCAGAGGCAGGAAAGTGAAAAAGTCCATTGCAGATTAGAAGGCAAATGCATGTATTGTGCTTGTCACATGCTTGGGTACTGTGGGGCTGCAGGCTTGATCCTGCCCATTGCCTCCTCCAGTGGGAAAGACCACAGACTGACTTGGCTTGGCCTGAGGTCACTTTCCATCCCTCTTGGTACCTGGAGAGTTAGGAAAGATACAGGACACGGAGTTAAACAAAGCACTCACTGGCATGTGTGTCTTTCTGCACTGGCAAAAGCCCGGTTTGAGTAGATCCAGAAGGCTTTTGTCCCAAATATTTACAATTACACTGCTAAAAGGAACTGTCAGATGTGACCTGGAGGGCTCCTCTCCACCTCTCTGCCTGAGGGAGATCCAAAACAATGCAAGGGAGCTGGAGTTCCTGCCAGGCTGGTCTCTGCCTGGGGGAGGGATGAAAGAAAAAGAACAGCAGACAACAGATGTCCTTAATATTATTTAATCCAGCCTGCCATGGGGGCAGGAGAAGAACCTGTAACAAATGGACCAGCTGAAGGTTTTGCTGGGGAACATCTTCCTAGAGTTCTTGGAAAAATCTGGGTCATGGAGTGGCCAATTCAAACCCTGTCTTGCTGTGGGTCACTGCATCTGCTTTGACTTCACTGAGACCAGGGAGGAAAGGGGGAATGCTGTTCCTTTGTCATTTATTGGAGGAGGGTACATTTCCTCTGGAGTCTTTGAGTCCCCTGGTGGATCACAGGGAAAATTTTATTGCTGCCCAGTGCTGCTCTTCTGTGCTTTTCAAAAGAAATGATGCAAAAATGTTCTTTCTTTTATTTGTAGAGTCTGTCCCAGCAGGACTTCATTGGTGTCTCTCCTCTTAAATTCAGAGACTTTTTCTTGGCTTAAAGGTAGCTCATAATTGACTTACAGCTGCCTCTCCACAGGATATTGCTGTATCATATTCCCTTTTATGTGGCTGCATTGTGGAAACATTCCTGTGAATTTCGGGGAAAAGGAAAAATGAAAAGGTGAGAGCGGGCTAAAAATCTACCTCCATTTGGTCCTGAGTCTTTTGCTGCTTATCTCAAGGATCAGAAGGGATCAAGCATTGTCCTGATAGGGGTTGTCATTAATAAGAGGTATTTAGGGATGTAGGGGACATTTGCTTGGGTCTAGATAAATATTGTCCCTGAAATTTTCTTTAAAACTCGCTCTTGCTCTTGCAAGTGGTGTTTGTGTCTCCTTGTCTGTTTCTAGAGGACAGTGAGAGAAAGATCCTTGCACTCAGCCCTGGCTGCATTCCCATCCCAACTCACTGTGTTACAGGAGCCAGTCTTGAGTGCCCATGCAGAAAGTTGTGTCTGCACCTTCTCATGGCTTGCATCTCTCTGTGGATTTACTGACCACTGAACAGTGAAGGAGAAGACAGTTCCAAGCTCCAAACTCATCCTGTAAAAGCTAGAAGTGTGCTAACAAACCCTGAGCAGTGGGATGCCAATGCTAACTGTTTAGCTACAATGCCAGGGGCTGGCCAGCTTCATTCAGGCCAAAGCTGATCTCTGGGGCTGGTCAGGGAGGCTGTTCCCACCATGGGTTATATGAGCAGGAGTTTGGAGCAGGTTTTGATGTAGTGCAAGAGCAGCTGGAGGCCCCAGCACCGATGGGGTTTCTTGGCTTGGCCCTCGCTTACACATCAGGGATTGCCAGTGCTGCTCAGGCTGGTTCAGATCAGAGAACCTCTGCCTTCTGCTGCTGCCCTCCATGGATGACACATCAAAACTGGCCCCAGCATATCTCTGGTGCAGCTGAATGCTGTTCACTTCCATGGAGAGTTTGGTCTGGTGTGTTGTGTGGTGTCAGAGCTTGAATTCCCTCTGCCACAGTGACCCACGGTGCAGCTGGTGGAGGACGTGTCTTCATCACACTTCACATGATCCCACTTCCCCTCCATGGCTTCAGCTGCCACCTGACTACAAAAAGATTTTTCCTTACATTCGTCTGTGGGCAGACAGAGATTTTCTGGGATGTAGGTGCACGTGGACCTCATGGCTGTGGCTGCACCATGCTGCTTGGGCTTCTCCAGACTGGCAGCAATGCTTGTTTGGGGCTGTTCCCCTTAACAGGCTCTCCTGTATCTCTTTTTTTTATAATACATTGACTGCATGAAAGTCTGGCCTGATAAATACTCATGGTTAAAATCTAGACAGAAATGAAAGTGCTGAAGCATCCTTGTACATGGAAGCTTTTTCCTCACGTGATCACAAGCAGGAAGACTGGTGACCTGGGGAAGCAGCCTCCACACAGTGACCAGCTGAGAATGGCATGTACTCCACAAGCCCCTGTGGAATGTTGCCAAGCAGCATCTGCTGGTGATTCAGAACTGTCCAAGTCCTCCAAGCCATTTCTGAGTGGGCACAAAGAGTCCTGAAACATTTTATGAAAAAGCACAGTTGTCCCAGAGCTGCATCACGAGATGGCAGTGAGTACTGCCAGGTTGTGACATGAGAAACCCTGTATGTGACATGGCCAGAATTATGATGCACTTGTCTAAATGCACTGAGTCAATCTTGCACTAAATGGCAAAGCTACAGAGAAGCTTCACACCAGCAAACACTGGTGAATGGAGAGGGGGGGGGACAATTTCTAAGTAAATTGGAATTCCTTGATGTTTCTGGTCCAAGTGTCATGGCTGTTCAGCCAGGAGGCTGGGGAAGCAAAGACTATCAGCATTCCACAGTGGTATAATTTAAAGCCCTAACTCCAGGGACCATAGCTGAAAGGCCAGGCAGGGGCTGCTGAAAAGCTGTGATATGAGACCCAGAGAGCAGCTCAGCAGGAAGGCACGTGGCACTGGGCCTGGCAGGGTGGGTGAGTGCTTGGGAAGCTGTAGTTTTATCTCCTCTGAGATGCCTTGGCTGTGTGTACAGGACGTGGCGTGCTGCCAGGGCTGGGGACGGTGCTGCCCTGGAGGGAGCAGGGCTGTGGGGGCTGAGCCAAATCTTTGGCTGGTCTGGTGCAGCTCATAGCCAGGCTGGTTGCTCAGGAGCTGCAGAAAATGCAGATGCAAGTGGTCTAGGGGGAGATATTTAGGGCTGAGAGGAGCCAGCCTAGGTGGGTGCATCAGCTGCTTCTTGACTGGTAAATGATGCAGGTCCTGAGCATGAGCTCCCATAGCAGCACAAGTGTCCCTGCTGTTAGATTACCCTTGGCATGGTCCTACTGGCATTTCCCAGGTGATTCCCAGGCACAGTTTGGGGGTTCTCCCAGGCTGTAGCCATCCCCAACAGGCACCAGCAATGTGTCCTTTAAGTAGGACAGGAACAGCTCAAAAGGATAGATGAGCTGAAAAAGAGTCTGGTGCCTACTGTGTTGTCTGGTGCAACCAGGATAGTGCCAGGGTGCAGAGTGGGGTCTGGCAGCCACAGGACTCCTGCATATCCTGATTCACTCCACATCAAGGCCTCCTAGAGATTTCTTTGCTTGCTTATAGTCATCTCTGAACTCTCCCCAACATCTGTCAGGTTAATACATGCACCCCCCCAGCCCTGCAGATGCTCAGGGGTGCAGATCTAGCAGATGAACCCTTTGCATCACTGATCTCCTGCAAAGTGAGACTTCATTTGAGCACTTCTGGTTTATCCAGATTTAAACATCCTGACAGTGGTGTGGCCCCGTGGCTCTGGAGAAGCTCCACGGTTTGAATGGCACTTTGCAAACATACGAGCTGCAAAATTTCCTGGTGCCACTGGGGTTGCTTGAGAAAAAGCAGAGAAAAATTGCTGCTGGCTACTGTATTACAGCCCAGCAGAGCTGCAGGCAGGCTGGCCTCATGGTGTTGTCACAGAGCTAAAATTGATGGATAGTGGGGCTAACAAAATAAAAGAAGGCTCTTCCTCGCTCTGCCTGGGGAACAGGAAACTGCGCGGCGAGCGCGTGGAGGTGAACAAAGCGTTAAAGCCTGGCAGAGCAGCTGCTGCTGACCTTCTGGTCCCAGCACTGCTAAACAAAGCTCCTGTTACAGCTGAACTTTAGTACCAACTTCTGCTGCTCCAGGGATCCTCGCAAAAGTGCACTCTGAGCTGCAGTGAGCACGGGTGAGGCAGTGGAGCAGGATTTGCAGGGTGGTGATGCCCACAGAGCCCACTGTGTCCCCGCTCCAGGCTCCTTCAAGAGCCACCCTCTGTTGTCATCTGCAGTGGAGGACTCCTGAAATTGAAAGCTACTACCAGACCAAGGTTTTTGGTAGCTACTGGTCAATATATCCACTATTTTTCTGAATTTCCAAACTGCCTTTTGGCCTAGCCACCATGCTGCAGTTCTGTGGATGGACTAAGTGCACCAGGAAAATGTGCTTACTTTTGTGCCTAAAATGTGCTTAATTGCAAATTTTCAGCATGCTCCTGGGTGCTCTGGCATGGGAAATAATGAACAACTGTTTAATATTAATATTTCCCTTCTTATTCATGGTTTTATAACCTCTAATATCATACCCTCCGAGAATTCTTCCCTTTCAGAGGAAGAATTCAAAGCCATTCAGTCTATTCCCACATGGGAACCTTCCATAACCTAAACTTAATGCTGCACATCCTTGCTGTCCTCCTCTATTGCTTCCACAGAAAGCAAAATTTGAGGCATTTCTCAGCAGAGGTTTTACAAGTATTGTCCAGCTCTTGGTTGGACATAAAGGTGTGAGAAACCTTTTCAAGCTGTGGCATTTCACATCATCTGCTGGGGATGATGATATAATTGCACAACATTGGAAAAAATGCACTTATTTTTGTGTGAGACTTGATAAAAAGGATGAGACAGACTGGACAAAATACATCTGGAGTCTCCTTGTGCCCACAGACTGTGAGGAAGAAAAGAATTTGTCCTGGGAGATAATAAATAAGACTCAGCAGACCTAGATGGGTGTGTCGACTGGTTGTGGCACAGAATAAAGAAATAGGGCAAAAACTAACAAGTTTGAGTTGAAATAGCTACAAACATCTTCATGCTTTCTGTGTGAAGCAGGGCTCAGTTGTGACGCACAGTTTTGACAGTTTGAGCTCAAAATTTTCCCTTTTCCAGCTCAGTGTTTTTAGTGCAGATAGCTCCCAGTGGGGTCAGCTCCAGAGCTCCCAGTGGGGTCAACCCCAGAGCTCTCTGCTGTTGATTTTTTGCTTTTCAGGGCAAGAGCTCTTCTGTCCCTGTCCTTATTGTCCCCAGACTGTTGGCCTTACACTGATAAGAGGGTGAAGGTGAGAATTGTTCCTCAGGTCTGCAAGCTCCAGGGATGTATCTTGGGAGACAGGTGGGCTGACAGTAGAGAATTACCTAATAATACTCATTGATAGGAGTGTGTTTGAGGCCAACATTAAAATCAGCTCATTATTGTTTCTTTGGCCTTGGGAAAGCAGGGAGCTTGGAAGGAAAGGAATCTTACTGCTTAAGAAGCTCTGTGAACTTTCTTATTCCCTCCCAGCCCAGCGGTAAGAAGTATCTCAGAGTGGTAGAGCTCTGCAGGCCGTGGCATGTGTGCATTTTGAGTGTGCAAATTACCTTATTGGATCATTCTGGGCATGGAGTTCTTTGTTTTGGTGTGGCTGGTACCTGCAAGAAAGCAATGAGTAACAGGGCATGTGCACACTGCTTCTCCTATGAGATTGTACAAACAGTGGTTGTGGACATATTCCATCTGAGCAGAACAAACCCTGAATCCCCTCAGGAGAGGCAGTAAACAATCACATTACCATATATTTTTTCCAAATCCATGTAGTTTTGGCTTGGACCAAACCTCAGTTGGTGGACACTGGTTTCATCAGACAGCCTCTGCAATATTTATTACTTGGGGTGGCTCTTCACCTTTCAAATGAAGTCCAGACCAGGCTCCAAACTGATGTGTGTCTCAGGATGGCCTTGAGATGGAGCAGGACCGTACCTTGGAAGTCCAGTTTCCACCCCAGGTGAGAGATGCAGCTTCCACTTTGCAGGGAGAATTTGTGGTTGAGGCCATGAAGTCATGCAAGGAGATGAGTCTCACAGAGGAGATCAGTTTGAGAATCTGGAGGCTGTGGGGCAGCAACTTCCCCTGCCAGGACGCCCACCTTTGCCATCAGGATGCAAGGCAGTGCCATGAAACCTTGCCAGTGCTCCTGGCTGAGTCACACCACCCCCAGGGCTTTGCCCCAGTTCCTGGGATTTCACAAATCCTCACCTTCCTCTTTGAAAACTTGTGAACCTGATGGTTGCTGGGGAAGACTTGAAAGTGTGGTGCAGGCGTAATTGGAAGGCTTAAAGCCTCAAAATTTACACTAAAAGCTGTCAGTTCTTGGATTCAGAAACCTGCTAGGGGTGGGCACAGGAGGAGGCAGGCAGCAGTACTGATGCTTTTAGCAGGAATGTTGCCAGCATTAATATTAACGGAGCCACCACGGCCCAGGACTTCATTTGCATTTGCTCTGTGACAGAACTCATCCCAGAGCAGAGTCTCTCACAGGCTCCAGATGTGATACATGAGACAACTCTGCCCCAAGAAGCTCCTGGTCCAAGTCCAAGGTTCTGGACTCGCAGGACCTTCTCCACAGTCACCTCACCCTGTCCCTCATGTGCAGCTCCCCAACCTCTGCCCTTGCCCACCTGGGTTACTAAAACTAATGAATGTAGGAGTCTTATTTAAGTGGCTTGGATGCAATTAGCACAGCGCCTCACTTAGAGTTTGGGGGCCCTGTGGTGCTGGTACTCACTCCCATCCTTTCATGAATCATTGTGTTTGGAGAAAGGACCCTGAAAGCAGAGGCAGAGCAGGCATCTAGAGAGGTGCCTGGAGCACACTGAGCCTTTCCTCCATGGGTGCCTATCAGGAGAAATCACTGCAGCTGTGTGAGAGATTTCTTGCCTCCCCCTGCTAGATCTGTGTGGAACTGGTGACAGACTGGTATGCTGGGCTCACATGTACCTGGGGTACAGTGAGAATCCTTCTGGCGTGTTTGGAGGTCCTGTACATCCTCACAGGTCAGGAGGATTTGCAGGCTCAGTTGCACCACTGCCAGTGCTCATGAGGAGCTGAAATCATGGTATCAGCAGCAGTGGTGGCCAAGTTTCCAATCTGGTTGATGCTGCAGAAGGCTGCCAGGACTGAGTCCTCACCCTGGATCTCTGGGAATGTTCCTGGAAATGGACTCACCTCTGCTTCAAACCATCCATGGGCCGTCCATGTGCTCTGGCAAGAGACTGTGCCGTGGTGTGAGCTGAAGCCTGGGGACCCCCAGCCTGGGGCTTTTCCCCTGCAAAGCTGGTAAGGAGCCTCGCCAGCTTCCCAGGGCCTTTAATGTAAATTGAATAATTATTTTGGAGGTTACTGGGGTCCGTGTTCAGAGCATCCCCATGGTGCTCTGTCCTAAGTACCAGGTTTGGTTTGGGTGTTTTCCAGTCCCCTAAATCAATAGTCTGGTGCACCGTGCAGTGCAGCCTGGACTAAAAGGGAAGAAAACATACCCAAAAGGCAAACCTCCAACCTCCAAAGTTGCTTTGGACACCATGAATTACCAGTAGACACATGACTAGCAGGAGAGAGGATGGGGAGAGCAGAGGTCCATTAGCGACTCCCTACCCCCAGCATATGGCTAATTAAAATTTCTAATTAAGGCACTGTGGGGGTGAAGAAAGGAAGCTGTTGGCCGAAAGTCCCCCTCCTTTTTCTGTATTTCTTTCGATAGCTTTATAAATTCCCCCCCCCCAAATTAACTAATTAATATCACCTAATCAGTTAATAGAATTAGCTAATTAGATTGCTTAATGGAATTTCTGAGGAGCAGATTTAGAAGCTCTTAAAGAGACTTTAATCACTTTTTATCTGGGATGCGGGGCACCAGTGTCTGCATCCATTCAGCAACTTAGAGCAATTGCTGTTATCAGCAAAACATTTATGAAAATCACTGATTTGGCTTCATCCTGCTCTAGAGTCACAGCTGCAGTCACCCAGGATTGAAAAGTCAGGCTGAGCTGGGCTGTTTTGCCCCTCCAAGATGTTGTTGCCTGCACCTGAGTGCATCAAAAATCTTCCTTTCTGAAGAGCTCAGCACAGTATTTAACAGAAGCAGCAGTGGGGCACAGCACTGTAAGGTAACCCAGCTCCCTGCAGGACCTGGGGTGGTTTGTTAGCCCCTGGCACTTTCCAGGCTTGTTTGCTGGTGGTGTGCTTAAAGTGGGGAGTGATAGCAAATCACCCCCTCAGCCACCGCAGCAGCAGCGGCCCTTGTGTGCACAGAGGTCAAAGTTTTATCCAACACGGCGTGTAAACACACAGGCACACAGACAGACAGACAGACAGACACACAGACAGACACACAGACAGACACACACAGACACACACAGACACACACAGACACACACAGCACACACAGACACACACACAGACAGACACACAGACAGACACACAGACAGACACACACACACAGACACAGACACACACACAGCACACAGACACACACACAGACACACAGACACACACA